>JAFBJR010000905.1:12393364-12908891 GCA_016785285.1 Brachirus orientalis
AAATGGTAAAATCAATGCCTCATACTGGGTTGAAAGCCAAAGTGTAAAAATTGGTTTTAAGAGAAGGGGCCTGTCTAATATGTAAAGGAAGATTGTTCCACAATCCAGGAGCAGCAACAGAAAACGCTCTTCAGACTTCAGCCCTGCAAGTCTCCTCCACTCAAACCATCAGCTCAAAGCATTTCCATTTCTCTGACTCTGTCTTCATCTGCAGTTAGAGACCACAAATTGCTGACCCTTAGCACCTGCTGTCTGGTGTGATTTAAGTAGATGCCAAACTACTTGTGTGGATTAAGTCATTGTATTTGGATGACTTTGACTGTGGAGACTGTATGAGACATGACAAAGCCACACTGAGGCCGGGGACATGAAGACCAGACGTCCTCAATCTCTTTTATGGCTCTCTATAATTCTCAGTGTGTAATTTTAATCAAATAGGAAAATGTGACATTGTAGGATGAAGATCGTTAACATAACTTAAGCGTCCTTGCTCAAACTAATGGCCTTTGCTTTCCATAACTTAATTGAAGGGCAAATATTGGTTCATAAAAATTAAAATAACTGCATGTTAAGTGCGCCCTTGCAGATTCTATAGCCTCGATGGGCAGGACCAAGAATCCAATTAGTAGACAGAAACATCACTGCATTAACAACTTAACAAACCATTATGGTATAGTTTTATAAGCAAACAAACTTTACTCATTAAAAAAGCAAATATAAAGTTGTGTCCTAAGCTGTTGCAAAGTTAGAGTTGAACACAAACACACAAAGTCACATAAAACTGAAACAGTGGTCCAAGCATGAAGGAAGATTAGAATTTGCATTTCTTCTTATTATAATGATAATAAGAAGAAATGCAAAACCCACACTAGAAGAAACATTTATCATTTCATAGTAAACAAGAATATTAAACAGCCATTTTCTATGTGAAAAGTGTGGCTGAACATGAGAAAATTATTCAAACTGTAAAATGTTTCTTTCAAGCCACATTAACCTAAACACAATAGAAACTACATATGGAACAAATAAAACTTGATTAAACAGTGCTTGATGCCTCAGCCTGGCAATGACCTAATTCTCATCAGTCTACCCATGACTCATCACTAAAATCAGTTTCATGACTGCAGTGAGACTTTATATCACCCACCTACTGTAAATAAGGTAATATTTAAAATCATCTGGGATTTACTGTACATGCACACATGCACTTACAGTGACAGAGTACAAATAAAGCCAAAAAAGCCTTACTAACAGCAAAAAGAATGAAGTGAATTCAAATATAAACATTCTTCATTCTTCAAACAGCTTCATTAATTCAGTCGTTACAAATAGTATTTTTTTTTTCTCATTTTATTAACCATTTTCTTTATTTCAGTGCTCAGTATTGACATACTACACAGTCTCAACAACCTTCTTATGTGTTTGAGTGAATTGCTTGAGGACAAATCAACACCCTGAGGAAAACCCTTGGCAGCAAATAAAAGCTACAGTATATCCTTTCTTTGGTTATACAATTGCAGCATTAATCGCTCAGATATTGTGAAGGCACTAGATAAACAGCCTTAAAAGGTGTAACGCTCAAAATATCCCAGCTTTATCACAAAAATTCCCAATGGATTAGCGCAGCCTGATATGAGAAATTCATAAATATTCATAAATTAATTTCACACTTTGTTTAACCTCACCTGAAAGGTTTCCTCTATGTGAAATAATGAAAAAAGCCCAGGGGTCCTGTTGAGCCTCTGACTAATCTCATTAAATCTACTTCCGTCCACAGTACGGTCCAACTCTACCTGTCTCGCTGCAACAAAGAAACATTTCTCTTTAGTGGCTGTTGTCCTGTCCAGTCTGCCAGTCATGGGAAGGATCACCTGGATTAAATCCACAAGCCTTGTCATGAAATGAGATGTGAGTGTGTGATAATGCAGACAGTATAGGTGATAAGGAGGCTTTCCTTCTCACAGCATTGTCTCAAATTTGAGAACGAGAACAGCTGACAGTTGGCAGCGATCACCGTATCTGAAAAACAATCCATGTTTAGTCATAAGAATTTGTTCAGTACACTGCTGGATTCACTTTGCAGCAACAGTAAATTCAATTTCCACATTGAGGCAGCGACGTAGATTTTTCTTACTGCCACCCTTGTGAGTTTTGACATGTTGTGCCAAGCATAACAAGAAAAATACAAAGCGTCTAAATGTGGAGAGATTTGCATTTTTCATCCATGCTGCTGTGTACAGTCGCTTGATGAGAAAAGGTTTTGGATTTCACCGTAGGGAAGTGAAAGATTTATGCTATTCTCATGGAAATCTATCTAACGTGACAGTTTAATCCTCGCAGAAAAATATTCGCCAACATCAAAGCAAAGATTTGGAGTTTTCAGAGTTTCTTCATGTCCTGATGGTGAGAGCTGATTGATCAGGCATTTTCCCCTCAAATGTTTCTCAAAAGACATTAATGACATGAACTTTTTTATGTGTCTAAAACCACCATTAACATTATGCAAAAGCTCTGCGAGAAAATAATAAACATTATTATTATTATAAGAAGAAGACAACTGTGTTTTTTGTTTTTTTTTTTAATAAATGCACTAAATTTTTCGGTCAAAGTTTGACCTTTTCTTTTTACCCTCTTTCTCTTATTAGTGAAAAAGGATAATAGTGTCCTAATAATAGAAACTGTTTTACTTCACCATTTCAAAATACATAAATAACATTTTCAAAATAAACCATGCAAAGCCCCATCAATGACGTTTTTACTGGCTTAAATGTTTCCATGAATCATGCTTTATGGCAACAAGTAGAAAAAGAAATTATGTCCCAAAGATGAACCACTGATTTTTATTGATGTCCAAATTAATTATGAATTAACTAATAATAAATAAAGCTTATGAGTTGTGCAGTAAAACCTCCTGGCATCACCGTTTGTGATATCTGTCTTTTTCACCATTCACTGCTCAATCAATATACTATTAACGATTGTTTTAAAACAAACAGACTTACCAGTAGAATACACAGCAGAACATAGTCATTGGTCTGCACTTTCCTTTGTTAAAAAAAAAAAACCCAAAACATCTATTCCAGGATGTTTTACTGAGCTGGACACATAATTTACAAAGGCATCATTAAAAGAGATTGTTAATTATCAGTTGTCTCTGACAGCACAATAAATCAGTCATTCCTTGCTGTCATCAGACAGTTTGTTGTCATGCAGCTTCATGCACCTCTTTAATTCTGGCTTATTTTTATTACACCAGAGTAATTAATCTTCGTTAAGTCTGTTTATGCTTTTGCTTGCATATTTCTTTTAACACTTTTCTCACCCGTTTCATGACTTTCATGTTTTATTTAGTATCAGCCTGTAGTGCAGCACAGTAATGTCCTACGTACTTTATTTCTTTATCCCTTTGCCTGTAAACATCTCAACTTTTTGGTGACTATTTACATTTAAAATCAGACTCTTTTGGGTGGGTATTGTGCATTTAATGTACTGTATATACATGTTATTGCGTGTGTTGCAAAAAACCTTTTCACATTCTTGTTTTCTGTTTTAGTATATACTGTATATATGACATAAACTGTACACAATATGCTGCATTAATCAAACAAATCCCATAAATTAATGTGCAAGTGCAACCAGTAACAGCAGAAAAACACATCACAACCCTCACCAATATAATAATAGGTTTTTGTACAGCACACAAATGTTTGCACTGCAGTGTATCTGAACGCTCCAACCCCACCCTCCAATTCCTTCTCTGACCCACGTGGTACACCCACTTCTTTCATGAGTGTGTTCGTCTGAATCTCTGGAGACAATTTCTTTAATAAAACACATCCAGGGGTTGTAAATAATAAAAAGGGGAGATAGCAGCTTTGTGGCAATGGGCTACAAAGCCATTCTTTCTACCTTTTTGTTTCAAGCTGTATTTCATTTTCTGTAATTAATAAATAACACACATAACAGTGTTATATAAAGACAGCAAACACACACACACACGTTTGCACTTCTATCGGAGTGAGGACCTCATAGACATAATACATTCTCTAGCCCCTTACCCTAACCTTAACTATCACAACTAGATGCCTAACCCTAACCCTAACCCTAACCTAAACCCAATTCTAACCCTAAAACCAAGTCTTAACCCTGAAAAAAGCCATTTCAAGGGGTGAAAAAAAGTGAGGACCGGCCAAAATGTCCTCACTTTGTAGGAATTCTACGAATTGTGGTCCTCACTCTGCAGCAAGTACAAGAACACACACACACACTCCGTGACTTCAAGGGACATTGCATTGACTTACATTCACCTTCTGGAGACTTACTCTAACCATAATTACTAATGCCCTAACCCTAAGCCTAAGCCTGACCCTAACATTAATCTAACCCAAACATCAGCCTAACTTTAAAACATGTCTTCACCTTAAAATATAATAATTTTTTACATTAATAATTTTACATTATGGGGGCTTGATTTTTGTCCTCATAAGGAAGACAAATCCCCATAATGTCACTGTGTCAGATTTAGGTCCCCACAAGAAAAGGAATACCAGGTACAGACACACACAGAATACATCATCCTTATACTATTGTATAAAACTTAGTTAGCAAAGTTAGTATAACAGGGGTCACCAACCTTTTATCTGCCGAGAACTACTTTCACAAAATGAAAATGGCCGAGAGCTACTTGTTAGTGTTTTTTATCATTTATTCTCGATGCTTATTTCAACTTAAACAAAATTTACAAAATGTTGGGCTCCACAACTCACAAATACAATAGTAATTAAATCACCTCCATGAGTTTTTGCACATGGAGATGGATAAAGTGTATGTATTTTTTTCTATTTATATTTCACACACTATTAAATCAAAATATTAATGGTGTCAAAACAAAACAATGCATTTACGAATACACCAACATTTTGGCTTATATTCACTCTTCATTGCCCACATGTCGCTGTATCACTTCACAAGAGTACTCACACTTACAGTATAGTATGTTTTTGGCCTCTTACTGGTATGAGCAGTTGTCGCTGTCATTGTTGCTGCCCATCTCACAACACCACTCTCTCATCCATCTGACAGCAGTGCAACTGTTTCATTGACAACTAACTGACAAATATTTAATTTAGTATTAGAAGGTGGTGGGCACCTCTGAGGTTGATTGGATAAAAATGTAAGAAAGTTTATGTTCGATCACTGAAACCTTTGGCCAGCTACTTGGAAAGGGAATGGGAGCTACTGACCTATTTAAAGGACATTTTACATTAGCTTTAAGAACACTTTTCTCTTTCTAGTCTAACAGCGGGTCAAAACAGTCACTGTGGTAAAGTTCACTTACACAGTAACAGTAATGGAGTCCATTGTCCTGATTACAGTATAATCACTTGAAAAAGGAAAACTGTTCCACATAAACTTCTCAATCAGAGCAAACAGCATGAATAATTGTAATACTTTGCAGGGAGTAGTTTTAAATAATTCATCAACTTATCAAAAGAAAATGAGTGTCATGTAAACAACTTATCCTGATTTTTTTTTTTTTTTTTGACTGGATTGATTCTATGCATGAAAAATATATAATTCCATCTACATCTTTTGATCTGATTAAAAACAGTGGATCATGTTTATAATCACCTACTGTATCTGAACATGATTCTTAATCATATGGTTTCAATCAGAGTATGTTTTTTAAATTATCTTTATAGTATTTAATTATATTTTTATTATGTGTACAGATTGTACAGCTTTTCTTTGTTCCATTTTACTCAATCTCTGTCTTACCACTTTTTTTTTTTAACTGATTAACTGATATGAGGCCTGCGTTAAAAAATGACTCGGCACTTGTACTGCAATTGTACTTGGACAAATGACAAATAAAATCTCTCGAATCTAAAAAAAATCTCATCACAAATGTGTGCATCTAAACAGATTTTGCTTTAACTGCTATGGTGCTCATAATTTGGCTGAAGGTATCAAATATATTATCACCCCATGTCTTGAAGTGCCTCCCTGAGCATGAAAAAAAGACACATTTTCTTTCCATCTTACAATTTTCATGATTCATGCACACTTTGACACTGAAAATGAGATGTCGGTTGGTGACCTTGACAAGGGAAGTGTATAATTCTTAAGGATGAGTGTCCTGCTTTTCATTGATGTGCTTTTTGAAGCATTACAACAATGAAATTGAGTCTCCACTTTAACATGTGACATGCTTAGTACTCAGAGTACAAACTAAGCTTTATTGCACAGGAGACTAGACTAGAGTGTAAATGAATGTAAATGCATCCAACAGACAAACCACAAGGAAAATGAAGCAAAATAAAGCTGGTGTGTGTGTGAGTCTCTAAATTTAATTTCTCTATTAATAGTTATTGACATTAATTCTTGAGTGTACAGTGATATGTATAGTTATTGTAAAATGATGTGATACTATAAGGTGAATATTGCGGTGAGACAATTAAAGAAAAAATTGCTGTTGGGTGAGTATTTTTGCAATCCTCAGAAAAAAAACGAAAAAAAAAAAACACTGGGTCGTTGTTACTTCTCTTCTACCATCTGTAATCCAAATTCAACACAGAGTTGTGCTTGAAGAGAAGCACAACTTGAAAGGCTGAAAGAATGTTTTCCGCTATCTTAGTTTACCTGTCTAAGTATAATCCTGGAAATGAAACTCTTTTATTTACTACAGTACAAATCAGAGACAAATCCAAATCAGCTCAATATTCTCTATTTCTAAGTATAATTGTGGCTTATTGTCTTCAGTGCCTTTTGTGTCAAATTGCTTGTGTGCAGAAGAGCACTGAGGGAAAACAGTCACCCTGAATAATAATTGTTGTATGTAGAGATACTGCTGGATTCCACTTTCAATTAACATTTGGATCTGTTGCCCATAATGCCTAATGCGTACAAATAAATGTTTTGCACCACTGCACGACTAGGAGTCTTACGTGTGTGACATTATGTGGGCAGTGCATGGCCAAGAGGAAAGCACTGGAACTCAGGAAGTATTGACATGGACTGAACAGGGGAAAGATAAGCCAGTGCAATAACTGAATGTAGTATGAGACTGTGATATACAACACAAAATCAACTAACTCAAATAATATACCTGTGGGTAGTACACAGTACATGTTTAACATATAAGTAAAAACACACGGGTAGTATATAGAATTTTTTTTTATTCAAAGTAACTATACACTGATAATAATATACTTATAAATAATACATTAAATTTCTGCCATTGGGCAGTAACAATGGTCAGTTCCCCACCAGCACATTCGACACATATCAATGCATGGCCAAAGTTGAAGTTTCATTTTTAACTTTTACATTTTGTACAAATATATGAAACAAAAAATACAATATAGTGTTGAATAAATGTATGTATCGTTTTTAATACAAATTGCACCTTGTGGTGAAAAAGAATTGTCTAAATTGCGGACCGGAAACACAACTACATTTACTTAGTTTCCAACATGGCGGCGGTTCGCACGTAGGATGTCGTGTTTGAGAAAAACAGAACGGATTATTGCAGATATTTGGACCACCTCTCAGCAGTTTGGGTTCTAGAATCTGGTCTGTACCATCGTACCCGTTATATACTCTAAGATAATCTGGTGTCGCTGATATCGTGGAGATGTATCGTCGCGGAGCGACAAAGAAAGACAAGCCTGTGAAGAAGGAGATGAGTGACAGTGATAAATACGCCGACCTCTTGGTTTTCGGCTACGCCTGCAAAGTGTTCCGAGACGACGAAAGGGCTCTTTACCACGAACATGGAAAACACCTTATTCCATGGATGGGGGACAAGAGCATCATGATCGATAGGTCGGTTGAACAAACTTAGACCGAAACATTATGCTAACCATCTATGCTATCCGTTAGCCCCTTTCAAAAATGCAAGGGACCACTGTGGAGTTTGTCTTGCAGAAGCTTGGAAAAACCTACAGCTGTCGACGAATGTTTGTTTTTGCCTTCTAACTCGTCTCCTGACGTTCCAAAATGATAAGATATTGTATTTGAAGTTTCTAGTTTAACATGCGAAAATGCAAATCCAGTCCCAGCTAACAGTAGCCACGATGCTAAACTAATAATATGTATGTATGTATTTGACACACTAGCTTAAAACCTAATGCAGTGTAAGAAAAATACCACATATTCTGAAAACCAAGATATATATAACCTGATGTATTAGAATGCATTATGTTGAGCTACAGACTTTTAAAGCTGGTATCTGAATGTACGTAACAAATTAAGGCCAGTATAATTTGGGACTGCAACTAACGATTATTTTGATGGTCGATTAGTCCGAAAATGTTGATTGGCATTTTCCAAGCCTGGAAATGATGATGATCTTGAATGTCTTGTTTTGTCCACAAACCAAAATTATTTATGATTTATTTGAATATGTAGTAAATAAAACAGAAACTTTTTAAGAACCTGAAAAACTAAAACTATTAATATCGGGAAAACATTCAAACCGATAGAGTACCAAAAAGCTGATGATTAATATAATAATCGATTTATCAAATAATTGTTGCAGCCCTAATATAATTAAAATATATGACCTGGATTTATAGGTTAATAGTTAGCTTTAAAGTGGTTTTGCATCTTTGCATGTTTGAAGAATTTCTTCTAGTTTTTATTCCATGCACACTTTGTGGATGAAAATATGGCTTGTGAAACCTGACTGTGACATATTATTTATAAATTACCTTGGATGTCGTAATGCTGTGTTGACATTCCAAAATCCAGAGCAAATTCAAACCACGAAGAAAGTTACTTCAGTCACAGTGATTCAAGATATCAATATGTCACCCCATCACCATGTTGCTGTCTAATTCAGTCTGGTCTCTTAAAACTTTGAAGGTGATTTCAGCCTTTCTGCAAAATATTGGTGTTGGTGTTTTGAGTGATATTTTATTGCCGATACCCACGCAGCATGTATGTACCAAATGACACAAACCTTGAAATAGTACCTTTGTCCTTTTTTGAATCACCTTGATCTGCAGTGACCCACCTTGTGTTAAATTTGTACAGCTTTTGTATGTTTGTCTTTATCACATAACCCAGTTTTTCCCCAGCAAGGTAGGCTAAGGGGTCCTGCCAAACCCCGAATGCCAACCTCAGCTCCCCATTTCTTTGTCTTCATGAAGAAACTGCAACTGGGATGTGGCGTAGAGGGATGAACCTTGGAAAATGTCGTCCATTTGGGTTCTTGCGGATAGGTATTTATGTGCTCGGGTTTGTGTGAATGTAACTATCTTTGCAGATGTAGAAGTCAGAATGAGTGTTACAGGGGGGATTGAACCCTGTAAGGTAAGAAGCGAGTTGCTTTGTTTTTTTTTCTTCAAGGTTTGTTGGTTTATAAGAAAAAAAGAGAGTTTGCTAGGTATTTAAGAGGACTATTGAGAAGTAAACCCAGTGACTTATTTAGCGCTCTATTCTTTTGTCAGGATTTTGAGAAATTCTCACAACTTTTAGCTTACAAATGTATTCGCTCGTGACAGACTAGAGGTAGATCATTTTAATTGTTTTACATTTTGGGTTATAGGTTCCCTTTCATTGGTAAGTAGGTCCTTGTTGTGTCTAATAAGATTTGATAAATTCCTTCTCTCTAATCCTTTTTATCATTCAACAGATACGATGGGCGGGGTCACTTACATGACCTTTCAGAGTATGACAGCGGGTCATGGAATACATCCTACCAGCTGTCGGAAGAAGAGGCCAGGATTGAGGCGCTGTGTGATGAGGAGAGGTACCTGGCTCTGCACACTGACCTATTGGAAGAAGAGGCCAGACAAGGTGGGCAGAGTGTCAGTGCTGACTGTTAGCGATGAAAATATTCAGAATTAAATCATATGGGAAATAGTTATGTAAATTTGCCCATAATGGGTCCTGCACATTGATGTTGAAATAAAAATGTAATTAAAAGTTTTTAGGTGGAATTCAAGAAAAACTTGTTTAACTGAAATCATACCTATTCTTCAATCAATTTTAGATAAAATAAATGTCTTAAATTAATTATAAAAAAAAATGTTTTGTTTTTTCTTGGATGGCTATCAATAATGCTCTTTCCTGATTGTGATACTACCATTTGCCTGAGCATTGAGAATTTATTGGATGAACAGCAGTCCTAAACCTTGTATTTTAATGCCATATACCGGTCCTTAAATACAGCTCTCGCTTACACTTTTTACAGGTTGCAGGGCTGTTAACACGGTATAGTTGCCTGGCTGCTTTCGAAGTGGAATCCTTCCAAATTTTCTTTCTTTAAGTTTATCAGTGTCTTTATTACTGTTTCATTACACTATTTACTTGAATTATCTCAGTTGTCACTTTGTGGTACCCAGGGCAAGCCATGACTAAATATACAGACCATTTGTATTTAACCATAGCGAATCTGCTGTCAAACTCTTTTCAAACCTCTGACATTGTTGAGTCTATTACCTTTATTACTGACGTCTCATTAAACTTATTACATTAAGTCATAATTTCAGTCCTTGTCAGTAAATTCTTGCTGTTTTGTATGACAATAACAATGTATGGCAATGTTCTTAGGCTGTCAGTGTTTGACTTATTGTTCATCTAATTTTTAATTTAAGGCATGCATTCTGTTTTGATACTTGGACGACTATCCCAAGCGCATCAGTACAAATAGCAAAACTGCAACTTTAGCAGTCATTGCACTTAAAGCTTGGCTTCATAACAAAATCTGATTTTTTTCTTGAGCAACGCCTGCTAATTTTCAGCTTCGTACCCTTTTGAAAAGGACTAGCATTGACTCATATAGTGTAGCTGCATCTCGGTCATTTTACATTGTAATGAAATACGCTGTTTTGATGACAAAGCACCTTTCTGAAAAACAAACTTAATGGCTTTAATTGAATTAATTACCAGAATTTAAAGTGAAATATGGTGACTTTTGCCCAAACTGACAGCAAAGAATGTGCCAGCTAATGATATGTGTCATACACACACTGCAGAGGGTTCATCACCCACACTGGTTTGCCCTTGAATTTTAGGGCCTGACCCCATTCACTGAAGCTATTACCCATCTGTCCAATGAAGGCACAGCAGGGGATCATTAGGAATATTGAGAGTTATAGTGGAAATTTTGTCCTTGTTCTTTATATACACTGTAGTTTGCCATGAATTTCAATAGAAAGATGATGGTGGCTGGTGCCAAGTCACTATGTATATTTGCATCCGGCAAGTTTTGTTTTATGTCTTTTCTATTAATAAGGAAGTAATACAAGTAAGTATAGAACGTAATGAAGCACTGAGTGCCAACTTTTTTAAAATTGATTTTTCTTTATATTATACTCAGATAAACTGCTGTAACTTAATAAAATATATAAAAAAAAAAATATGCCCATAGTTTGTGGAGTGCAATTTAAAATGATCATCAACACTGACTGTGGCAAGTAGTTATCTGTTGTGTTTTCTTGTTTTGCACAGAGGAGGAGTACAAACGTCTAAGTGAAGCTCTGGCTGATGAAGGCTCCTACACTGCAGTAGGCTACAAATACAGCGCAGACTACTATGACCCGTCTCAACCTACGGAGGAGGAGGAAGCTAACAGGGAAACTGGTGAGAGTTCACATCATTTCATACATTTTGCGTTTGAGTTATTTGGTTAGTCACATACATGTTTTTTTTCAGTACATTGGGTATTGAGGAAAATACACTTGTAACCATTTGCAAGAAATTTTGTTTTATTTAGTCATAAAGTGACCATATTTTGTCATTGCAGATTAAGGAATTATTTTAAATTAAAATTCTGGCTTCACTGATAACAATGCTTCTGCCGCTTTATTCACAGTGACAATTAGAAAACAAATTCCACTGTCACATATCAGCAGCACTGTAAGACATTGTAAATATAGGGACAGAGAAGTCCATGACATACCCCTTCTGTCTTTGATGCATTGCTTGTGGTAGTCTTTGTGCAACATCTAAGTTTTAGCTCTTTCACTTTTTGCTGCTACATTGGGTTATGCATTTGGCTTTTGTGTCTAATCCATTTCGTCCTTTTAAAACTAAGCCACATAACCATCTGCAGACATGGTGGTTTACTGAAGTGGAATTTCTCTCTGTAGAGCACACATTGAACCTGTCAGCTATGTCTGAAATTGTACTTAATACCCCACAGCAGTATCATACTCAAGTATATCTTGATCGTAATAACAATCCTCTGTTTAAGGTCCCTAAGTGCTTCCCACATTTTAGCCATGAGTGGAAGGAGGTTTGACATTGAAATCTTTAGAATAGTTGACAACTTTGTGTCAACTTTTCAGCCATTCACAGGCAACTTAACTGGCACTTGATACACACACGTTTCCATGACTTTAGAGGGCAATACATAGACTTACATTAATTTCCTGGAGACTTACTCTAACCTTAGCCACAATTAATGCTGGCTTAACGCTAACCCTGACCCCAACCCTAACTTCAGCCTAACTTTAAAATGTGTCTTCACCTTAAAATGTAAATGTTATGGGGATTTTTTCCCCATAATGTGACTTTGTAAACAGATTTAGGTCCCCACAACATAAGGATTAACAGGTACACACACACACACACACACACACGTAGTATCTCAGTGTCTCTGGGTATGTTTGACGTTTGTCTGTCCAACGCTATAAGTAAGTGAGTAACATTTTTACCCTGAATTCCTGCTAAAGTTTGGGTCTTCACTGTCTCTACTTTAAAGCCTTTGACATTATCATCTTCTTTTAGGGGTCACCAGAGCAGATTGTCTGCCGCCATCTTGCCCTATCTCTCGTGTCCTCTAGGCTTTGACATTATCTCAAATACAAATTCATGAAGAAAATCAGTATCTTCCCCCAAGAAAAATGCAAGGGAGCTCAAAATCACAATCAATTGATCATCACTGTTAAGTAGTCAATAGAAAATTGAAGTCTATGGGAAATATAGTCTTAGAAATTGTGAATTTGAAGTTTAATACTGCATGTCAAAGTGTAAACTGAGAAGTAGAGAAATGTTTTCCTCCATAGACACTAGGTTTTTAATTGAGGTCCCTGCCCCATCATCATTGCGCAAAGTTCCTGTTCTACAATATTGTATCAACATTGATTAATAAATGTTCATTCGGTTTTCCACAGTGTGGATAGAGGATAATGTACAGTGGCATTCACTCACTGTGACGTATTTATGGGCGGAATATTAGCATTTGTATTGTTTTCCATTTCAAATTAGTTAGGAATTAAAAATTAGTCAGTGCTCAGCTTGGAATTTATCCAGCAGGGTTTGTAAAGTTAACATTGTTTTGCATCCTTTTTGTCCCACTGTCAAATGCATAGAGGAGGCAGAACCTGAGGAGAGTGAGGAACCATTTGTTGCCCCTGCAGGACTGGCTATCCCCCCTGATGTGGAACTGGTGAGTATTTGAATTCTTTCATCTATACACTACAGTTGGTTGACAACAGATTAAATACTAAAATACCTTGTGACACCTTCTGTTCTCAGGTTTTACGTTCATTTTCACAATAACCAAATTGATTTTAAAGCCTTTGTCACAGGTGTAGACTGGGAAAATGCAGCTGCTTAGGTAATACGATATTTGTAAAGATACGGTTGGCTGTTTTGTCTGACCAACAGTACACAAATACTCAGTTTGCTGTTGTAGAGGACTTATGAAACCTTATAAAATTGAATATTGACATTTGTGGCTGTGGAGCCATAGTAATTGTCACAATTTTGCTTGATATATCAAACAATTGTAAATGAAGTTAAATTATATAAATTATTGAAATTTTTTCTACATGTTTCTTTTTTATGGTTGGGACACACTGCCACATTTTTTTCTTATGATTAATAGAAGAATGGTGGATTATTGTTGACATTTCAGCATTAGCTGTGTATTCTCTATGTGTAAAAGATGCATCACTTTTTTTTTTATAACGCTAGCCCATCACTGATTTAAAAAAAAAAAAAAAAAAAGCACACATTTGTTGTATGTGAAAGGTAATGCTTTCACTGGCTGAACATCTGCTGATATCAACAAGCTAGTAGTAATAGATTGAAATATTAAAAATGCATTGCTCCAGCTTTGTTCTGTGTTAGAGATGATCTTCTACAACCCCCCCCCCAGCTGCCAGTGTTTACTCATGAGTAGAAAGGCAAGCTTTTATGTGTTCATGGTATGTGTGTGTGTGAGAATATTCAGTATGTACGACGAGTCAAACAAAACCCTTGTGCATACATACAGAGCCTTGATAGGCATACAGTATAACCTCAGTCTCTGCTCACTGTTTTTTGTAAGGTTCACTATATTCCTTTTTATTTGATACATTTCCATTTTAATGATATTCTTTCTCAGTTTGGGGTTTATTTGAATTTTTATCTTTTTTTCCTTGTCAAAGGAGAGAATAACAGGGAAATTACTTTTAAAGAAAGTCCTCATCTGGGATCTAGCTGGGTCATTACATCATTTTTAATTGAATTAAGATTATTGTTACTGCATTTGTCTACACTGTAAACAATAATCAAATGGCTCTAATCAATGTTAAATATTATAACTGTTCCTTGTTAGGATGTTTTTTGTTTATATCTATCAATATAAAAGTTACTACAAAGCCACTTTCCCCTAATAGCTAAGTTCTTGAAACACACTAAGAGTCCTTGTGTGTCAGGAAGTCCTTGGCAGCTTAGATTACAATAATGGCCTGTTAGGGTTGGAAGCTGACATTTCTTTGGCTCTTGTCTTGAAAGTTGGTATTTATTGCGACTTTTCATCCCAATGTTCTTTTGGAGATTGCTGCACTTCTTTGGACTCTTGAGGTAATGACAAGGATTAATCACAGAAAGCACACAGGGGGAGCAATAATGCATGAATAATAGACCATTTTTTGTTCCACTGATTTGGACTCAATGTGTATCTTTAGAATTAATGTCATCACAATGAACAGAAGAGTGCTTGGCATGCAAATGCTTTTGAGACAGAAAAGGTGTCTAATCGGGGAATTATTGTGGATTTTATCATGATGTTATATACAGCAAGTAGTTCTCTGCTCATTTCAATGCTTTTGGTGTTTATTTTACAGTAGAGGTTTCTAGTTTTTGTACGTTATGACTTTCTGGGTTTTTTTTTTAGATATAGACATCATGCCATACTGTATTAAAAACATCAGTGTAAAATATCTGTATTTCTTGACCTCTTCTTTTGTGTGTAGCCAGCAACCATTAAGACCCATAACATCATCGAGAGGACAGCCAACTTTGTGTGTCAGCAGGGTATTCAGTTTGAGATTGTGCTGAAAGCTAAGCAGGCTGGCAACTCCCAGTTTGACTTTCTTCGTTTTGACCATTACCTCAACCCTTATTACAAACACATCTTGCGGGCCATGAAAGAAGGTCGATACAACCTTGTGTCAGCTAATAAGCAAGAAGAGTTGCAGGGTGAGTTATTGAAAGCAGTTGCTGAATTCATAGCTCTAGATTATTCAATTAACGTTGAATTTGCAGTTTTTATTAATATTGGGAATATGTATAGTAACTACTGTATGAATATCTGTAATGCATGAGCAAGGATACAATTAGTCACATTAACAAGCAGCATTAATGATATGGGTTTTTGTTACTGCAGAGTCACAGTCTGATGACTCGGATGATGATGGGGATGGAAGCTACCTCCACCCCAGCCTGTTTGCTCCTAAGAAGTGCTCTCGCCTGGATGAACTTGTTAAGGTAATTGTAAATAAATCTGCCACCTAGTGTGGATTTTTACCTTGACACTGTTGCTACTTTGCGTCACTGTGCTCTAAAAATGGTACAACTTGAAAATGTCACATTTTATTATAACAATGTGTATGTATGCTGCAGTTCTGATCGCTAGGCAACCATTGCCTTTCATCGGAAATACAGTTGCATCCTTTTTCTATTGTATATCTGTTGTCTGCTGTAATAGCTATATAGTACCTTGTTTACACTTGTGTTCTTTTGGCCACTATCATGCTGCCTGTAAGGACATATTGCACATTAGTCTTTGATTGAAACATATCTTTAAAGAAACATAATGAGCTCTGGAAAACTGTCTCACTATTTGTTTCCTATTAAGAAGGAGCTCCTTTCCATGTTAGTCACTCATTTGTCTCCAGTGACTAATGTATAATTTTTAATCATGAACAGATAGATGTCTTATATATTATTGTGGAGATAAAACTGTAAAGCCCTTTCCGTCCCCTACATTATGCTTGCTCTGTGTTTCAATGTCCTTTATGTAGCAACAAAACATGCCTTGTTGCTTTGCAGCCTCTTAAAGTAATGGACCCAGACCATCCTCTGGCTGCCCTTGTAAGAAAAGCCCAACAAGAAAGAAATGGTACTGCTGCTACTACTGCACCAATCCAAACCAAGCCAGAGGAAGTACCAGATCCAGCTACATCCACTACACAAGTGCACTATACAGCTGACCGTGAGTGTTTTTTGCTATTGTTTTGGCCCAGAAAACTAAAAACAATACACTATTATGTTTCTTTATAGTTTTCATTCTTTGTCAGGTCGGCAGTATTTGTTTCCATCTTTACCGACCAGAATGAACCTTGATGAA
This sequence comes from Brachirus orientalis, assembly GCA_016785285.1. Lineage (NCBI taxonomy): Eukaryota > Metazoa > Chordata > Actinopteri > Pleuronectiformes > Soleidae > Brachirus > Brachirus orientalis. The sequence continues at coordinate 12,409,938 of JAFBJR010000905.1, forward strand.
TGAGAATCTACACAGACATTTCCATTGTTACCTTTTATTTTTCTGTCAGCCCACTAAGTTTGTTTTTGTCTGTCTCCCACTGAGTACAGAAATGGTTTGGTTGTTCTACCACTGCTGGTTGTTCAGTTCATCTCACCACTTAATACTCACCAAAGTAAACAATTGAGTTGAAAGCATTTTTTCCAAGTCTTTCTGAATGTGTATATATAATTAGAGTCATTTCAAAATTGGACTCACTTACCTGTTTTGACAGATATGAACACTAAAGATGCCCCAAATCATAAAGGTATTAAAGCAAATCTCATAGGGAGCCTCAAAAAAAACAATGAATGCTCCCAGCAAAAATTTACACAGCAAAGATAAAATGCAAATATCACCCTTTTTTTAATTTTAATACATATATGTGTAATTATTATCATCACTGAAGATTTTGATGCATTTTCTCACATCTCTGTTGAAGACAGATTGAAAAAAATCATTTGAATAGCAATTCTTTTGAAAGCTTTTCATGTCTAAGAAACCCTATTTTATCTCAATTAGACAATGACAGAAGAGATCCCTGATCTTAATAACTTACCGAAACAAGCATTTGATCCACACACATTTCTTTGCTGCTGTTGAAACACAGATGATCTGTGTTATTATGAGCTACTTGAAAAAAGAAAAATCTTTTTTATGACTAACACTAATGTAATACCTTGATAGCATAAATGAAGCATTTATTATTAGAATGGAATGTCATACTGGATTAAATTTTTGAGATTGGATTAAAATGAAATCTTAATAATGAATTTAAAAAGCCATAGCACTTCAGTTTAATAAAATGAAATGGCTCATGTGCATACTGTTTACAAGGTCATCTGGGTATCCAATTATTATAGGTCTTTTCTACCCCTATGTCACATTTATCCTCAGCACTGCTGCTTCCTACCATATATGTGTTCATATTCCTCTGAAGCAGTAGTTTAAATAAACCCCATGGCTGCTGGCCACTACTGACCCATGAGAGTTTAGTTTCCATTAGTGTGATTTATTCATCTCAGAGACAGCACTGGAGGTTGCCCTTTGATCTGATCCTTAATGCAGACGTAAAGCCGTTAATGTTAGTAAATTGGTTGGGGATGACCAAGCTACTTAATGCAGTTGATAAGGACTGTTGCTCACAGCAGGCTATTAATATGTCCATCCATACAGCTGTGCTTGGCTTTGTGCATTGAGGAAGCCTTCTCTTGTGTTTTAAATATTTTTTATCTGCTACCAATGATGTTACTGTAGAGCTGGCTTATTCAGTTGCTTAATTTCCTCTTTTGCACTGGATTGCTGCCTTTAGGTTTCGGTATGTAATCACTTCCTCTGACCTTAATAGATGATGTCAAAGACAAGTATGCTTAAGAATGATCTCCTCAGCCAACTTAAACTTTCAATTTATGAACTATATCAAGTGATCTGGCATCCATCTATGCGTTGAATTTTGAATTTTCTTTTTGGTAATTCATTCCACTTGCACATCGTAAGTTTCAACTCTGGCACATGTCAAGTTTTTAAATGCCAGGTTGTGCTGGGTTGGGTTTTCCAATTTCCTAACTAGAGAAAAGTGGGTATTTTTTTTTAAAGCCCACCAGCTCAGTGACTCACCCAACCATTTATTTTGTCCCTGTCCCTGTATTGACTTGCCCCTCTCCTCACTGTTTTTTTTTTCTTTTTTTTTTTTTTGGACAAATGATAATTCATGTTGACTTTCTCATGATTTAAAGGAACAACTGCGTTGACCATTTAAATGGAACATTAAGACAAGCTTGTCATACCACAGAATATAATGCAGTTCAAACATCAGTCAAGCTGACTCACTTTTGAATGCAGCTACTTACATTTTGCCTACACTTCTAGTATTGACACAGTTTACAGTGCTTGTAAGAGCAGGAAATCTAAACGTTGATCGAAAAATCGATTTAAAGCAACTACATTAACTCAGTTTGAATTTGTTTCTTGGGTTCAAATTTGTACCTTTACATGCTCTCAAAAGGGTTGCTCTTGCACATGAGTTCTTTCTGACCTGTTGGGTACTCTTTATCAAGTTTAAGAGAGAGAGAGAGAGAATGGCAAAAGACAAGATAAATGATTAAAATATAATAACACAGTGGAAGAGTTTCACCCATATGCTAACTGGTGATACACAGCTGTGTATTCATCTGTGTACCCATATGACACAAATATCTGTCCTTCATCTGGTTCAGGTGAAGTATTTATGAATAGCATTCAATTTAATTATTTTTTTCTTCATTTGTTTACATGACATCCTTTAGCTATGTACTATGGGTACTATATGCTTCCTGATGGAACATACTGCATGGCTCCGCCACCCCCGGGAATAGATGCAACCTCTTACTACAACAGTATGCCCTCAACTGCGGGGACAGCTCCCCCTACTTCTTCTGGGGCTTTGCCTAATGTGGGAACAACACTTACCTCTCCTGAAACTGTCACCATGGCACCACCAGCTACAGCCCCTTCTCAGGTCAACAGCTCTGCTGCTCCAGCAAGTGGACCAGAAACCAGGCAAGATATGATGTATTAGTATTTCCCCCGGAATTGCCTCAGTGCTATTTCATCAAGTGATTAAATGTTTTACTTTCTCATCAAAAAGTGATAATAATAATCACCCATCAATGCTTAATAATTAATGGTGCATTTTGTTGTCTTGATTGTTTTCTACAGTGTAGCATATTCAGATTTCTCACTTTAATTTTTTTCATGGTGTAAGTTGACACAAGAAGAGAGCTTACTCAAAATAAAATATGGAACCTCTTTCTCGATTCAAATTGTTAAATATCCCCTAAAACAGCTCAAAAGACAAAGCTCAAGTTTCCACACCAGCAGCACCAGCCATCATCCCACCACCACCTGATATCCAGCCTGTCATCGACAAGCTGGCTGAGTATGTCGCAAGGAATGGTCTGAAGTTTGAGGCCAGTGTCCGTGCCAAAAATGATCCACGGTAAGTCTTCTTACCAGAAAGAAATCTGTTCCTCATGTCAAGGCTCAGGTTAATGAACTCATAACAGCATTTTATTTCCCTTCACATGCTGCACAACCTCTTTCATGACCATCTGGCTCAACTTTTTGTTGGTGCTCATCTAATACATTGCATGTTCTGTCTCTTGAAGGTTTGAGTTTCTGCAGTCCTGGAATCAGTACAACACCTATTACGAGTTTAAGAAGAATTACTTCTTGCAGAAGGAAGGAAAATGCATGTCAGAGGTACTTAATTGTTCTTTTCATATAATTCTTTTTGGTTGGTGTGTTATTTACCTGTTGAGAAAATTACTAATTAAATAAAATTTTAAAAAAGTGCTTCATTGTTTTAGATGTAAACTATCAGAATTGAGCACAATTTAAGTAGCGCAGAGTCTGTAGTGAAATGGGTTGCAGAGTGTGGCAATCTTCATTATTTGATTGACTTCAGAATTTGATTATTCATTGCTCTATTGAAGTTGTTATACACTGGTTTATTCTAATACACTCAACCTTACAGACAACCTTTTTATTTATATATATATATAGATATAAATAAAGGTTGTGTGTGTAATATAATATAATAAAATACTGCCAAACTGCTCTGGTTTTATGAGATGCCATCTGTCCCACTTGCCTCCTTGCTTGTTTACAACATCTGGGAATTGTGTAGATAGATGAAAGGCTGCTGTTTGCTGGTGTGTAATGTGGCCAATGCAACATTTAACTTAACAACAAAATATTGGTATAAATTTTTCTTATCCAATATCATTGTATTTTTGCTGCTGACTAGCGAGAATTGCATATTTTGTTTAGCTTACTCATCATACAGCTCCCTAGTGTAGCGATAGAGCCTCTGTGTTTCTTAGCAAATAAAAAGTCACAACCCCATCTGGACACCTAATGGGCATTGTTGGAGGAAGAATTTGTTTGATACAGTTGCTATGACTTTTTGTGTTATTACAGTTTTATCTGCTATAGAACCATGATTAGAAACTAATTAATCCTTAAACATTATCCACAAGTGATGGTATATTTCATGCCCCATTTGGTACAGCTTTATTTAGATACATTTAAGGGGAATTTTCCAACATTTGAGAAAGAAAGGTCATTATAAAAAAAAAACACAAAATTCTGCCATGACACATTTCAATCCTCACACAGAACTGAACAAAATAAATGGTAGCAAATAGAGCACCATATACATACTATGTAGGCACAGTTGTTGGAAAAGTGTCTACAAAATCAACAGAAACTGTTGTAACACAAGTTACTGCTGCAGTGAGCACAAACATCAGTAACATAATTACTATAGAAAAGGAAAAACAGTTTCCTTGTGTCATCAAACTCTGTTTCCCCCCTCCTGTGTAGGATTCTGCATTTGCAGCCAATTTGTAAGCATTGAAAATGGATGTACCTTGAAATAAGGTGGTAATGCTGATATGCCCAGAACTGCTCTGCTAAAATAAAAAAAAAAAAATGAAATGAAAACAGAGATAGAGAGAGAGAGGAAAACAAAGGAGTGATTAAATTGCAGAGTACTGTCAATAGATAGATCCAGCACTTTTACTGGAACAATATCCTGCAGAGGACAGTGCATTGAAAACAGAAACTCCACCATCTTCATCTGTTTATGGTTTTAACTAATCCTACATTTTTATTTTCCACCATCAAGATTTGTAAGGCTCAAAGTTCAAACCACTGATATCTTTATTCCCAGTACTAGCTGTATTTCAAGTGTCACCACCTCGAAACAAAAGCAGATCACTACACTGTTAAAGACCTAAACAACTTATTCTGCAGATATTTCACTTGTTCAGTATTATCAAGATGTAGGAAGCTTCTGTATCACAGTCTCACTGGTCCTTCCATCTTGTCTTGCACTCATAGTAACACATGCTACAGATGTTGTATGTTGGACTGTTTTACCACTAACAGAGACATTAGAATCACACTTGGAAAGGATCTAGTTACAGTTTTACAGCTTGACTAGACAGCAGAGACTGTGTTAGCAACCAAATCCACGTTAAATTTATATTATATACTATACTACTATACTACTATAAATTTCATGTTAGTCTTTTCTCGTTTAACAAACTTAAAAATCTGAACTTGTAATTTAAATTAATCAGAGTCCAAGAGATTTGTACAATCTCAGCTTTAGTAATACATTTTGAATGCTGCACAAAATGAAAGCAATTATGAGCTCAGCCACTCAATTATTATGATCTGTTTTTCTGCCAAGGTCCCTTTAAAATTTGATGTCATGACACCCAGAAAATTAGTTAGCTTTTTGAATTGCAGGATGATTTAAAATAGGTTTATTTATATTCAATATCTTGATGTAAATTTCAGGAAATAAAACCTGAAATACTGAACCCAAATGTTTTACAGCAAAAGCACAAGATTTGGCATCACTCTTCCAGTACTTTTGGAGGGGACTGTAAATGTAATATGTTTTTGTGTTAATTTTATGTTTTAAGTACACAGTATCGTTATTGGCATGTACTCATATTTAAGTAATCGTTCTTGTACTTAGTCAAAAAGAGTGGTATAAGTGCATCCTTATTTGGGAAGCATTTGGGTATCATGCAGATAATAATGGGGCACATCTTCAGTGTGGTTCATATAAATTACTTAATGTCACTTTAACCCGCATCACTTTTAAAAAGTTGTCTTGAAATTTCACATTTTTTATGACTGTGCATCGTAGGTGAAGTATTTTTTAAAAAGCTGAGCTTTTGTGGTTATTCATGTTTTATTTGCAGTGCTTATAAAGTCACAGGAGCCCATATAAAGCCATCATCCCTCACAGATAAGGGAATTGTGTGATATGAAAAGTCAAATAGCTGGGTGAATTGACGCGTAGAGCAATGCCTGTGTCCAATCAGAAAGCATTCAGATACTATAAATGTTTAAAACTGTTTTGAAAAGACATGACTTGAACCCAAATGAACATCTCAAGATTGGACTGTAAAGGTCCAACAAATGTCCCCATCCAACCTGACAGAGCTTGAAAGGATCTTCAGAGAAAAAAAGTAAAAATCCCAAAATCCAAGTCAGACCAAAGATTTGTTTATCACAGTTGAATGTGCCTCATCTAAGCTCTGGGTAAAGGCTCTAAATACTGTCTGAATGCACTGTACGTATGTGCACTTAAATATATTCAAATATATTCAAAATGAAACATGAAAAAAGTGAGAAGCGAGTGAGAAAGTTTTGCAAGGAGCAATCTGTCTTCTAACGAATCAAATCCATTAGTTTGTCACAGTTCAGGCAAGTGTGGCCCGTTGACACAGTTGATGCTGCTCCAACAAACAGCTGCTCTGCTTTTTTATCATGTTTGTGGTCTTTGCTATACATAATGTGATGCACATATTATTTCTCTGTCATTGCTTTTATCTATAGTTTCATAGTTGATGAGGGAAAAAACCTGGAGGTTGGTTAAAATCAGTCAGACAACAGTTCAGTGTTTTGTGGGTTTATGTAAGACCTTTCAGTCATATTGTACGTTGCATAGCCAACCAGAAATGCACAGTAATAAAAGCAAGAGATCACTGCTCTACACAAGTCAAGGAATTCTGCTGTTTTCATTTACCTCCTTTTTCTTTTTTTTGCACACTGTGCTTGGCTTTTTTTCCCATCTCATTATATTGTCTCGACCCTTAAAAGTTTCTCTGCTTTTGTGAATCCTTTCATGACCTTTCCTTTTTGCTCATCACCTCCATGTGCCACCACTGCAGAAAAATATTGAAGAATATACATTTGGCAAAAGACTGCATATTTCTTACACCACATTTGCATTTAGATTAATAGTAAAATTTTCTGCAGCACCACAGGGAGGCATCATCAGAAATGTAAACTTTGACCATGGAGGGCAAATTGCAGATGAGTAATTGCATTAATTAAATGTAATGTTAACTTTTCATGAGAGAGTGATGCAGAAGAGTAAAAGGGGTGACTCATCCAAACATTTCGTATCTACTTGCTTTTTTCTATCTATAGACATATAGACAGCCAGCATTTCCAAAAGCTTGTTTTTAAACTTTTCTAACACCAATTTTTTTTGCGCATATTGCTGCGAATTAAAAAACAAATTTCAGTACCATATATCTTTTGTCATGTGAAAATGATACTGGTTTATACCTGCATCTAGAAAATTGGATCAAATAAGTTTTAAACATATGTTTCTCTTTTTCTGTCATCCAGATTGTGACGGAGGATGATGGTGATGGGCTCCAGTCAGACAAGTCAATCGACCACTCAAAGCTGACCAAAGGTCGGGTGCAAATGTTGCTACTTTCACTCTCTCCTTTTACTCACTCACTCACTCATTCATCTACCACTTTATCCTCCAATTTAGGGTCGCAGGGGGCTAATCCCAGCTGACATAGAGTAAGAGGCAGGGTATATCCTGGACAGGTCACCAGTCCATCGCAAGGCCACACATAGAGACAAACAACCATTCACTCAATATAGACTCATTAAATGAGATGGAAAATATGTGTATAGGAATATGATTGCACATATTTACCCTAATGCGTATCTGAGTCTGTGTATACACCATTTACCGTATTTGGTTCTTGTGCACAGCTGCCTGTGAGTCTGTAGGTGTTTATGCTAGCAATTTCATTTTTTCATATCAGGCTGGAAATGTCAATGCAGAGATGAAAGAGCCTGCTTAACACAACCCTGGTGGGAGTCATCAACATGCACATATTTGGAAATGAAGGCGTGCATTCACACAGACTCTTTGGAAGTGATAGGTCATGGAACAGGCCTGTGAAAACTGATAATAAGTGCACAAGTAAATTATATGGTCTCCCACAGTGAGAATCAAGGTCTTATATTAAGGTTCTATCTTTCAGTATCAAGCCACACTGTTAGCTCCTGCATCTCGTTTGGAGTCAGTGTATTTAATTCCAAAACAGAAATCAATATGACACACCAGTGACACTTCATATCAAATAGCTTTTTGTGGACAGCTCTGTATTTGCCTGTCTGTCCGACTGTTTCTCTGTCAATACTGTATTTGGCACCATGTTCAGCCTGTTTGTCTTCCGGTGTGTTTTTAATATTGCACAAAGTTTGTCCATTCCTCTCCCAACTCCTCTTTCAGTCTTTCCTTTTCTCATTGCCTTTTTTTTATACTTCTTTATACTTATATTCTCATTATTTATTTCCAATTTACTCATAATGCACTTTTATGAATCTATGTTGCTTTTTTTTAATAAATCATTTGTATATTTCGTCCATTACAGCCTCGTTTGCTCCCATCTGTTTTGCCATTAAGGCAAAGGAAAATGACTTGCTACCATTGGAGAAGAACAGAGTCCGGCTAGACGATGACTCGGATGATGACAAGGTCTAGTTCATATTTTTCTTTTCAGTGCTGCAGATAAAGATTATTTTGAGTTAATATGAAAGTGACCTGTGAAAACACATTTTATCACCTCTTGAATGTAGATACTAATCTCTCTCTCTCTATATATATATGAATACTGTATAACCCATTAAAGGTGTTGGAGGGGGAAGGACTGGAAACTGTGATGGGTGGAGCTGAAATGACTGACAGGGAAATGCCATCAGTCGATGCACCAGAAGAGAAGAGACCCACCCTCAGTTTGGAGGAGTTGGAGGCAAAACAAGGTAACATTATCAAAACCTGAATGTTTTCTAGTAATCCTTGCTCTGACTACATTATTATCTTATCACATCATTATCACATTTTTCAAAGTTGGTTAACTTCTTGATTTGTTCATATTAAGACTCTTATTTTCCTGTTTCTGTCTGTCACTTTATGATATTTCGTATTTCATTTTAGACAGTCCTCTGCCTTTCAAGCTTTCAGAATTGACAGAATGTTAATACACCCCGTCATCTGCCGATGGTTATGACAGAGCTTATTTCTGTCCCTCTGTTCCAGCTGCTCTATTTTGTTTGTTCCTGTTTTTTTGTAGCTTTAATGTAGGTTGGCTAAATTTCTGTTGTGTGTCTCAGCATCAGCAAGAAAGTACAGGTGCTTACAAGACATCTCTCTCACACCTACTGGCTGCTTTTACTTTCTGAAAGTGCAGGAAGTGGAGGAAAAAAAACAAAACACAGAGAGATGAGATGAATAAATCCACTATGTCTGAATTATGCATTTCCCCACCAGTGTACCATGCAGTAAATGTTCACAAGTGTTCACTACAGTGTAGTACAATAAACCAAAGACATACATCTCTTCACAGGCCTAATGGAGATATTTTTTTTTTCATAGTTGTCTCCTGCCTTCATCCTGACATTGGCACAGAATATTGCATACTGAGTCTTTTCAGTCTTTCCTACAGTACAACCCAAATAAATCCCAAAAAATACAAGTGCGTGACAAAAATACACATCCTGCAAGATGGTTGCCAATTTTCATTGAAACACTTTTCATTGACACAAACCTCCTTTTTAAGAGATGGAAAAAATCTTACTTTTTAAAGGTTAGTGCAATTTCTTTTAATTATATAGACTTTTGTATAAATGGCTATTCATTTCAAATTCAATAACCTTTTTTTTCTATCGTGGGAAGCTTCTATAGGTGAAGATGATTCATCTTGTTGTACAGCATGGTCCTAACTAAGCATCTGTTCCCTATGGAGAGCTTCACCATCCTCTTCATGCCTCTTTTGAGTGAACATGTGGCATTTTCACATCTCTCTCACTTACTGACATTAAGCAAATGCCATTGTAATCCGGAAATACCAATAATTATACTGGACTCAACCCAAGACATTTTCCTTCTGCTGTTTATCGAATACATAAAAACCAATAGCTTTATTTTCGTCTCTGTCACCTGTTTTCATTGCTTAAAAGAATATTGCTGTCTTTAAGCTGATCAGTGCTAATGAGTCATTGATTAACACTGATTACTCGTCCTTTCACCAAGATCTCTGCTCCAAAATTTTTGGCCATCACAAACCTAAATAAATAATGTATAATTTTACACCAATTTGCTCTTGAATTAATTAGTTTATTGCCAGAAATGTCTGATGTATCACTTACAGGTGTCAAAAAGTTCCAGCCTTGTGTTGAACTTAACAATGCAAAACTGATTTTTGTGCGTTATTGCTTTTTCTGGTAGGCAGGTATCGAGTAGTATACTGTATACGTGTGAGTCATGCTGCTGAAACTAAATTCATTTGATTGTATTAAAGGTACAGTGTCTAAATATAGGTGATTTTCTTTTGTTGTTGGTTTTATTCTGTCTCTCTTTGTTCTGAGAGACAAAGAGAGTGGTGGTGAAGCATCTATCCAGTTAATTGCTGAATGACTTTATTTTTTATTCTTGTTTTGTTTTCTGAGCATTAGAATTAATTTTGAAAACTTCTCATGGACACTTTGTGTTTTCAGCCATACCCCACCCTCTTAAACCAGTCCTTTTAATCAGTATTGTGTGAACTCAGTTGACAGTAGACTGAATGTAATGAAAATTGAGGACTTGACTATGAAGAAGAAAAATTTTATAACAGTTAAAATCCGGGTGTTCTGCAATGTGTATCAGAAAGGTTTTATTTCGAAGTCTCTATTCAATTTCCTTGAGGGAGTCATCCCAAAGAGATCACTAAAGTGCAATCTAAGTCTAAGTCTCTAAGCTTTGGGTTGTAATAGAGATCTTTCCCACATGAAGTCAGGAGACTGTACTCAGATGGGATTGTATGTGGTTGCTCGTCACTCTTGATTCAGGCACAAATCAGCTGTAGGCTTTTAAATGTAGATTTGACTATTTGATGAGATCTTGATGGACAGATCAAAATGTGCAGGATTCTCATCTAAAGGCCAGAAAGCTGGCTGTATATTAGAGCCTAAAAAAAGATGGACAGACAGACGGGTAAAGATAAATATGCTACTTCCCAGCAACAAGGGGTCTGACTGGTTTGGTTGAGGTCCAGTGGAAGCATCTCAGAGTATAATGGTCTCTCTCAGCCTTAAAAAATGACCAGAGAAAGAGGCTGGAAAGGCCTAATAAATAGCACACTGAATTGGCTTTGGTGTGTGGCTAAGTGGTTGTCAGTCAGCAGGGCTACTCTGATCAGATAGCTGGAGAATCAGTGGCACACAGTAGAGCTCTAATCTGCACTGATGGGCTGGAAAACAGCCGCAGTCGGTTAATAGGGTTTCCAGCAATATGCACATGAATTGTTTAGAATGCAACCGTTTCTTTGCAGCTGTTTATTATAGTGGATCAAGACTTTTTTTTCAATATATGTGGAGATGATATTTTTACCTCTGCCAAGCAGGTTATGTTGGTTTGTCTGTCCGTCTCTCTGTTTGTCTCTCTGTTAGCAAAATAACTCAAACTGTTATGGATGGATTTTGATGAAACTTTGAGGAAAGGTGTGTAGTGGGACAAGGAACAGATCATTGGATTTTGGTGGTGATCCAGATCGCCGTCTGGTTCCAGGAATTTTTTTAAAGAACTCTTTATCATTGCTTGGCAAAGGTCTGTGCTTTCCAAGTGCTTCTAGTTTTTTCCTGTATTAATCATAAATGTTTCATTTTCAGTGTTTCTCTGCAGCTTGTTAAAAATATATATAAAAAAAACTGGTTGCACTTAACACAAATAAAATAACAAACTCTTCATAAATGCTTACTTTTCAAACCCACTGGACATATAAGTATATTAGAATTGTCCAACATTGGGATTTTCCAGTCTGTGTGTACACTGGTTGTCAGACTGTGTAAGACTATTATCTCACAGTCTGGGATACAGTTTTCTTGTGCTTCACTTGCTGTTCTCCTCACTATATCCAAATATGAGTCGCCTTAGCATCTGGGCAGTTTTTATCCCTGAAAAGACAACAGTAACCCTAGTGGTTGTATAAGTTAAACTACATGTTTTCCAAAAGCCTCTTCTGATTTTCCTTTTTTACATTCCTAATAACATTATGTTTAGCCAGAAAAAAGCTAAGGTATATTCTTTACAAAAGTCTTTTTTTTCTCCTTCCTGACCTCCATTGACTAAAGGAATTAAAAAAAAAAAAGGACAATAACTGCCCTTTTTCCCTCTTCATCCAACCATCTCTTTCTTGTTGTCCCCAGCCAAGCAGAAACTGGAGGATCGTCTAGCGGCTGCAGCCAGAGAGAAGCTGGCCCAGGCGTCTAAGGAGTCAAAAGAGAAACAGCTACAGGCTGAGAGAAAGAGGAAGGCAGCACTTTTCCTTCAGACCCTTCGCAGCCCCTTAGCAGAAGAACCTGAGGCCAAGAGACTTGAGCTGGACCCGTCTGTGCAGCTTGAGGTAGGTGATTAATTGATAACGGTAGTCAGGGTTTGTCTTTGCAACGTTGTGGCTAAGCTATTAGTCCAAAATTGTATTTCCTTTACTATAATAAATATGTTTAGATATACTACATTCTCTTGTATATCTGCTGTAAGATCAAGTGCCTCCAATATCACAAAAGTCCGGCTGTAATTCTATGTCATCTGAATTTGGGAATCAAATAGTGGTCACTGGGAGTCATTTTCCTGGCCCAAATACAACATGCTGTGAGGATACAAATTTAATTAGCAAATTACACCATAGGGAAGATAATGTGTCCTTAAGATGTGCATTTGCGAAAGGTCAGACCAAGCACAAATTATAATGAAAATGCCACTGTATTATCTGGATTATAGAGATGATGGTTGTATTGTCTGCCACAATTTAAGTTTACCTCATGTGGACCCTATCTTTACATTTGTTGAATGAGTGTTTTCAATTAAACACTTTGTTGTTTAGCCAGCTTTAATGATTCCATATTGGTCCAAACAAGCATATTTGAACTAATATGAATCCACTTTGGCATCTCACTTGCATATGCTTTTATTGAGCTATTGTTTAGCTACGGTCTGTATTTAATTCAATGGAAAGCTAAATTCAACCTGAGCAAGTTGTATCTCTTAACACAGTGTTTCCAACATACCTGTGAGCAATTTGCGGCGATAGAGGGAGACCCTTTTAATATAATTTGAAATTGTATATTGTTTTTCAGTGATTATTATAAGACACTACTGTGCACCAAGACTATTGACAACTATATTTACACTGTAAACGCTCAGAGCGAAATGTGGAGATGGATAACTAACTGCAAAATCATCCTGTGTAATCAAGGCAGATAAATACTGAATAACATAAAAACGTGTCTTTTCCCCTCACCAACTTCAGTGTCTCTCAGTTTTACAGTTCTTCTTCTTATGGAGCCATTGTTATAAGGCAAAGTGTAAATAAGACTGCCATATGTTTTGGTCACAGTCGGCAGGCATCCATTATTATTGCACCAGTTCTGTTACTCTTCTCCAGATATTTGTAGTAGTATAGTATCGTAGGACATTGTTAACTCAAGATTTGTTTCAACAACTGGAACTGTGAAGATATAGTTACACAGTCTTATTTGGGGACTTGATTTCTGTCCCCACAGGGAAGATAAGTCCCCACAATGTAAATTAGTACATCTAAAGGTGAAGACATGTTTTAAAGTTAGGGTGCTAGTAATTATGTGTAAGGTTAGAGTAAGTCTCCAGGAAATGAATGTAAGTCAATACAATATTCTCTGAATTTAGCGAAACCTGTTAACTGCATATAGCAGTTAAATTAAGTAGATTTTTTTGTAGAGTTTGTATGAACGTTTCCAGAGGTCAGGCTAAGACATGAGAAGCTCAGAGGGTTTTTTTCCTTTCACATTTTAGAGTTAGTATCTTAATGAGAATTCTGCTATCAGAGGGCATGAAGGGGTACAGGATCAACGTGTATGTAAGATAAATAGGACAGCGCAAGTCTGCGTAATGATTTCTTCTTTAGGAGAAACACTTTGAAGAACACAAGTTACCTGTATCATAAAGTGAAGGGAGCTCAGAATAGACTCCAACTGATTAAAAGTTTTTGTATTTTTTTGTGTAGTTTTAGTGAATATTGTAGTTGTATTTTAAGAGCTCAAGCTTGTATTTTGTTAAGTCAGAACACCAGTGGCACAGTTCTATTTCAGAGTTGTTTGATGGCAGTCATGAATATTGGCTACATGTACTTCGTTGAGTTGTCAAAATGAGCTGACATTTGTCTGACATTGGGGACTGTAACATAAATATTTGTCAGGGAAATGGCAGTACAGTTAAGGAAAGAGCTACAGTGCTCAGAAGGGGTTGGTGCCAATGCTGAGAGTTGACTCAGTTGACTGAGAAGTAAGTATGTGAAGTAGTTTAAGAAAGTGTTTTCACAGATGCCATCAGTCATGGTCTTTACTGTATTGTTATTGTTGTGGAAGCTGTAATCAATATCCTTGTGAGCTTGAGGAAGGCTCACCTGTTTTTCACAGAGAATCTAATAGTAAATGCACTCATTAATTTGAGCTTTTTTTTCGCCTATATATGTTTCTGTGGTACCGTGGTACATGGTGCTGTGGGCAAGTGTGCAAGTGTTGTATATCAGACTTTGAATGCAACATTATTTGTTTTTAACTACCTCTTGAAAACTTAATTTGAGTTGCATGGTTTAGGAAAAAGCAGCAGCTGTGATTGGCACATGCAGGCACATTGTTTGGCAGCTGTTGAGGGGGCTCACACAATCACGTTTACGAGAAGCCAAGTCCGTGATTGTGATTAAAATATGATTGTGAAGTCCCACCGAATGTCCAAGTTTATTTTTAGCTAGTAGACTCTACTTTTCATTTATACTTTTTATGACTGCTTTACTCTGTGTGCTTCTTCCGACTTGCCTGCTTATGTGATGTAAAATGCATTACTTAGTAAGTAGCACCAGAATATCTCAACAGAAAAAACAATGCTATACTGAGAATCACAGAGTCATATGGAGTTGATGAAACCATCTTTAATCATAATTATTACACTTGGTCGGAGATTATTATATATATATATTTCATCTCGCCACCAGGGGGTGAAGATGATGTTTTACTTCATGTTTGTGGAGCCGTTATGTCTTCACTCTTCATATACAGACCTTTTGCACAGCGTCAGGAGTTTGTTGTTGTGACTTGCTAACACATACAGACCAACCTGTTGAATTGCATCACATTTATATGATGACATACTCTATATAGTATGTCTGCTACTGTCTTTAGACTACCGCATCAACATTACATACGTCTATGCTTGCAGCTTTATCACTACAATTGATTTTTCTCCCTCTCCTCCTCCTCCTCTCTTCTCTCTTACCCTGGGAATGTAACTTTTTGTTGTCACTGTCCAGACTTCCATATCTTACCAGAACAGGTGTGAGGGGGCACCAGTTTTCTGGGCCTGTTGTTGGGATAACATTCCCATGTGGCAGTCCTAAATTTAATCCAAACCACTCTCCCCATCATTTCATTATCTCTGCCTTAGCCCAGACACAAGATAGTGTGCAAACAGAAAGGTGTAATAAATATTCTTCCTTTCTCTACGTCCCTGCCTGTCTTAACAAACATTGTCTTCTCTTCTGAGTACTTTGTCTTGCTTATTTCAGGCCTCTCTTTACTTCGTTTGCCTTATTTTTTCATCATCATACTTAAACTTATTCGTCTCTTGTCCTTCCATCTCTCCTTTAATGCTCATTTTGTATAAACTTCAGCAGATAGCTTGAGAGTGGGAGTTATTGATTGGGGGACACTTATGTGTTGATATTAAATTGAACATGGAGAGGTAAATTAACTTTAAAAGAGTGTGACGGTTACAAACCTTTTATTTCCTTCCACGGCTTCCATGATCATCACCATCCCCATTTATGTCAATATTAGCTTTTAAGTGAGGCCATTTGATTGCTTGAAGTACCATGAATGCCAATAGACATAATGTATCATGGGTGGCCAGGAGAGCAAGCTAAGACCTAGTCCTTAAAGATGACATATGACCTTGAAAAATGTAGCATCATGTATAATCCACTGATGGACGAGGGCTCCATCTTTTCAAAGTGAATCTACCAGCAGATCAATCTAATATAAGCAGAAAGACCCACATTGGAGTAATTAGAGTTACTTTGCAGTGGACAGTTGTAACTCAGGTTGTAGCCAAATGGCTGCACTGTGTCTTTTAATCCACACCGTCCTCTAATCAGCTGAGTAAGGGAAGAATAGGTGTAATAATTTCCCAAAAGAGCGAATGACTTTGTCTGAGCCCATCTACTTATGATTTATATAATCTATTTCTTAAAAGAAAATATCTTGATTTACACTTGTTCCAACACTTTCTCTAATTGTAGCTACATCTTTATTTCTTAATATCCAAAATTAATCAAATATGAATAATGAAATATGAAATGGTAAATGTCTGCTGATTTAAAAGTGGCATTTGAGTGAGCGCGCCCAGTCATACTTCCGCAAAGAGCTGCTTCGTTTCCGCTTGCGTGTACATGCCCGTGGTTCCGTTCATACTTAAACAAGTGTCCATGTTAGTTCCATGCATGCATATTCGATCTCACATTTCATTCCTTTAGTGATGATTTATCTCATGGAGTTCACCCTCTTTTGAATATCCTTGTGTTCTTCTAACGCTGAGTTGTACATGTTCGGGCACCAGGAGTCCTCCTCTCATAACCTCAAGCCAGCGCCTCTAGTTACCATCTTCTTTGCTGTCTCTTTTGTCCACCAATTGGACCGGAAAGTTTTATGCTACATAGAATCTTTGCATACGAACGCAAACTGGAGGTGCGTTTAGTGCAGACCACCATGCAAATGGATGGATGACAACATTTATGCCACATGGAAATCTGTAAGCATGGCAAGTATGACACAAGCCTAAGTGCTGACTGGTACGTTAAAGTCACATGCTGGTTATTCTTTCAACCGCATCAAGCATTCTCTAATCTCTTTGATTAGAGAGCAAAGAGATTAAGTCTCGAATCTCTTTACACAATCAAACTTGCATCTCAACTGCATCGCCCTATTGATGTCAATATGTAAATGCCTTGACATAGTTAGCAATTGGGAAATTGTGCAACATTCCTGATGTCAGAGTAAGACTGTTTAAATCAATCAAAAAATAATAATGACTTTACTGATGATTGTGCTTTGTGTCCTCTTCAATATACTTTTGTCTCTAGATGCAAGAAGCCCTTTCTGTTCTCTCGGACCATCTGTCCTCTGCACCACCTGCATATCTTCAAGATCAAAAGCCCCCCACAGAGAACCAAGGATCCTTTCGCAGCAGGGAGGCCCCGTCCTCGTCATCCTCATCCTCTCACAGAAGAGCAGAGCGAGACAGAGACAGGGATAGGGATAGGGATAGGGATAGGGATAGGGATAGGGATAGGGATAGGGACAGAGACAAAGACAAAGACAGAAATAGGGATAGGGACAGAGATAGAGATAGGGATAGGGACAGAGACAGATATAGGGACAGAGATAGAGACAAAGATAAAGATAGAAACAAAGGAAGAGACAAAGAGAAAAAGAAGAAAAAACACAAGAGGAGGTCCAGGTCAAGGTCGAAGAGCAAACACTCCCTTCCCAGTGCCTACAGGAGATCCCGCAGGTCCCAGTAAGTCATTGAAGACACAGCCATTTACAGGCATTCATTTTTGATTTTTGTGCTTTTTTTAATGTGCAAAAACACTCAAAGTAACAAACAGTTCTTATTTACGTGTTTCTGCCTTGCTGTAAGAAATTACTTTTGTGTGAAACTAAAACTATGAAGAGGATGCTGTAAATCTATTTTACAACAGAGATGAGACTGACAAAAGTAATCTATGGTCTTAGTTTCTCCTGTTTGACAGGTGTGCATCAATTAACAAGTTAGCTTTCTTATGAAAAATAAAACTATTCCAGGATTTTTGGGCATCATTTAATGTAAAGAGGAAGAAGATGACTTACAGTGTAACAAGTAAATCTTATTTCATTTAACATCACTGACTCACTAAATTGATATAGTCATTTTGTAAAACAAAAGTCTGTTACTTACAGAAATTGAGAGTTCAACTTCCATTGTCTTCACAAACAATATAAATGTCCTACTTGTTGTAGCCTCACTACTTTTGAAGGTATTAGTTAAATAATTTTATTGGCTGAAAACGTAATGATTAATTACTCTCTATCTTAAATTCCATCTGAAGTGCATAAAGCACCGCACCAATATAAAAAATTAAATAATAGGAAAGGTAATATATCCTTCTGTCCTTTTGCATGTTTAACTATTAATGCTAAATAAATGTTTTTCTAACTTTTCCTGACTTTTTTAAAACAGTGAGTGAGAGGAAAATGGGAGAAATATGAGAAAACCAAATGCTGAAATTTGACTTCACCAGGCTGAAATAAATGATATTGACCAGACAAGTCTGTTTTGCCATCACTGCACAGGCTGACATCACCTTGACAGGCCTTTATTTGTTGGGTCTATTTCATGTTTTTAAATGATTACACTTGGTCTGCATATGTACCAAAACAAATTTAGCTGACCCCTTTGTGGAAAAACATTTGAGCGGTGTATTATTCTTATATATTATCTGTAATATTTTGAGCCAATTTAGGGCCATTAATGCATTATAAGCCCATACTAGTGTTATGTTAAAGGGAATTCACAAAATTATAATTCATGTTTTCTCCTATGGCCTTGTGGCTTTGTACATATACTCTATTACAATTGTTTGCCTTAATGTAAAATATGTCCTATTCGGGTGTTATGGTTAATGTAACGCTATTCAGATCTTGTTCAAGCCTCATTGGTTTTTCTTTGTTTTAAGCTAAAACTCTATGACTTACTCGTTCACCTTCACATTAGCTCTCTGTTATTATCTCTCTCTTTTCACACTCCTCTGCTCCTGTTGTTCATTTCATATGCATCAGCTCATCTTTCAATTCTGCAGTTGAACGGTTTCCTCCCACCTCACACTTCTCTCCGTCTTTCTTGTCTGGCCAGCTCCCGCTCACACTCTCCGGGGAGAAGAGACAGGAGAAGTAGCTCATCAGAGAGAAGACGTGGAGAGAGAGAGCGGGACCGTTATCACCCCAGCAGCAGTATGCCCAGGGGGCATTCCAGATCCAGGTAAATCTAAGAGCAGGTGGCATCAGCAGCCTGTGATCAGAGGAAGAGTCATGGGTCTTCCCATATGGTACAGCTGCATTTATTTCACCACTGAAAACATCAGTTATTACCCATTAAGACAAAGAGGGCACTAACACTACCACAGTTGGATGCTGAGTCTTGAGTTTTTTTTTTTTTTTAATAATTTTCATTTGGTTATTACTACCTTACAGTATATTTTGTATATCTACTATTCATTTAATCATGTTTTACACTACCATTCATTATGCCTTTAGTCAGCGTATCTATATGAAAGACACTTAACCCCCACATGACCACTGGAGAAACTGCAATGGCCAGCTTCTTGCATAAATTTGAATTCAATTCAGGTTTCGCTGAAATACAACCCCAGTCTTCATGAAATATTACCATGACGTGTTACTCTCTGAATCTGAAATGTTAAACTTCTTCTGTTCCCCTTTTGCTTCCGTCTCCCAGGTCTCCTGCTGACAAAAAGAGGAGCTCCTTGTCATCTTTAGGACAGATACACACTGTGGGTTCTTCTCTTTCTCCATTTTCTTCACCTGGCAGGGTTCTGTCTCCATCAGCTAGTCCTGCCTCCAGCTTGGCCCATTCCAGGTAACCCACCACAAATCTGTCACATCAAGCTACTAACAGTTTTGAGTGCCTTCCCAGGTGCAACGTTAAAGTCTCCTTCCTCAAGAAACAAAGAGTTGTGAGGAAAGCTTTGGTGTAAAACTGACAAAT
This sequence comes from Brachirus orientalis, assembly GCA_016785285.1. NCBI lineage: Eukaryota > Metazoa > Chordata > Actinopteri > Pleuronectiformes > Soleidae > Brachirus > Brachirus orientalis. The sequence continues at coordinate 12,429,670 of JAFBJR010000905.1, forward strand.
GACAAGACTTGTATGGTTTACGATGATTAGTTCTAAATCTATCACATTCTGAGCAAAGGATTTCTAAGTCAAAACCTGTAAATATTCCATCTTCCAGTATTCAGAAAGACTTATCTAATAGTTCAGTGCTTCAGCAGCTGATATTATATCAACCTGCCAAGTCTGTTGTGATTCAAACCAAAATGGTCATGTCCCATTGCTATCTTATTGACAAAAATCAGACCATGTTTATTCTATTACATTGTCTAGTAGAAAGAATTCGGGACAGATTAAAGACCCTTTCTTCAGCTGACATCCTCTAACCACCTGTATTTTCACAGTATTTTACGTTAATTATAGCAATTATTAATACTTACACTGGTTGTCCCATGATTTACTTTATCTTATGGCTAAAGCCTTATTTTGTATTTAAGCAGTGTGAGAAGTGCTTTGATTCATTCATCCCCTTTTCTCTTTTTTCCCCCCTCCCTCCCTTTTACTTGTTATTGCACTCACATCCCTGGTCTTAAGCTTTAGATTGATCTACATTGCTTTCCGTGTTGTTGAGACTATACTGACACCAATATAAGATTTAAAATAATTTAAGGAGAGCACACAAACATTTCTTTAATTCTATTTGTGTCTGCTCTTACTTAAGCTGCAAACATTGATGTGCCAGCTGTCAAGCTTACAAAGTATTAATCCAGCATGGAACGTCATTTCTAAAGCAAAGAAGCTTTCATTGTTTCATTTTATTACACCAATTTGTCTATTTAATATTAAACCACTTCAAGTCAGTTCTTGGTGCTTTTGTATCATATGCTGTTTCCATCATGGTACAGTTTGGTACAGTATGGTAAGGTTTGGAATGGTAAAGCCCTAGGTCAGGCTTGGGTTTTGACTTAGAACAATGCCTTTACTGGGTAGGCAGGGTGTGGGCTGTGTCCGATGACCACCAACACCACAGACAACAAATGAGGACATTCAGCAGCTGTTTTTTTCCTGCTTGGTTTGTGGCTCTTTGTCTCAACAAGACGTCAAACTTTGAATGAGACCAGACTCTGAGCATTTGCCTCAACTTCCGTGGGATAGCTCCACCCTGACCCTACCGGACCATTGAATGGAATGATTGGGGCAAGTTATTTTGGTAGATTTACTAATGGAAATACAAAACATATGTACTGTATTGTACCTGACCGTTCCACTCAGTGGAAACACCGGTATAGTGTAGGGTAACATTTCCCAGTCACATAAATCCTTAAAGTGGATTTATAGTGATTGAAAACATGCTTTTTAATGTATAGCCATCATATTTAAAAGATATAAGATTCTCGTGTCGAAAGATATTTAAAAAAATGAAAAAGTGGCACTTATTGTTGCCCATGTGTTATGAGTCATCATTCAAAACTGCAGTATCATCCAAAATAATAAAACAGCAGTAACACCAGCTTTGTTAATATGAAAGTGGATAAAACAAAGCTTGAGTCTTTCCCATGGTGTCTGAGGAATTTTAAATCCACTATGAATGGAAAATACTTGAAGCATCAAATCCAAAGAGTCAATAATATATTGGCTTAGGGCCAATATCTTTCAGCTTCAAGGTCTTAAAGTAAAATGACATTCATAGCAAGAACGTAATCTCCTTTGGTGTCTGGGTGTTACTGGTTGCTGTTTAAAATGTATCCAACAAAGTAACAAAGCTGTGTACATTTAGGGTGCTACAGGGCAAAATGTGGAGTCGCATAGAAATAAACTCACAGCTAAACCATTCCCCCTTTTTTCGCCATCTATTATACTACAGTGGCTAAAGTAGGAGAAGCCCTTTACAGCATCAGACCATAATGAACTGAAACAGAGGTTTTCTTTTGTAACAGAGAAATCACTCATATAAGAAATAACATAACAAATAAAATGGCACCTACCTCACTGAACCAGATTAGCTGTAATTAACTTGTGGCAACAGCCAATCCCAGCTGACATTAGACAAGAGGCAGGTGTGACACCAAACCGGCTGCACTCCCATTTACACCTACATGCACTCTAGTTGAACGAGCTACAAGATAAATACAGAAAAAATCGAGGAAGGAAAGAAACTCGATGAAGAGGTGCCTAAAACCTGTAGTCTTTTGAATGGCCATCTGATTGCAACAGTAAATCCAACTGTGACAAATTGACACTAATTCAAACATCTGGAACAAATTTCAAAAGAGGTCTTTGATTGCCTGTGTAGGCAGCTCAACAAATATCAGAGTGTAAACTGTACAGGATGTGTTGTATTTCAAATTTGGTGCTGTGTTTTTCCAGTTTGCTTTCTGTAATCAGTGAAGCTGGATTTGCTTTTCATAATAATCTCACATTATTTAAGGAAAAACCCAAGATTTACTGACTTACCAAGACACACGTATTTCCCCAGTAAAACAGTCACCTGTTGTGTTCAGTCAGCTTTATAAATATTATTTTTTTTTTAAAGTTTTTTGATAGGTTATGAAACGCTATGTTATTCTAAAAGCTTTATACATAGTGAGGGAGTTGAATTTGAGGCCTGCTTTTTTGTTTTTCTGCATGATTAAATGCAGTTGGCAGTAATTGCGAGGATGTTTTTGGTTCAGTTTGTATGTTTTCATTGTATGTTTTCAAATTTTCAGAGTTTAGATTTCTCCAGTCTTTCACGCTCCTCAGTCTTTGCCCACTCCCTCCTCTGTCTTCCCCTGTTCTTAATGCTTGTCCAATTTTGAACTTTTCACAGGATTGTATAAATATTGTATAGTGTATTCACTCATGTTAACATGAATGGCTCTTCTCTCTCCCTCATTCATCTCCACAGGGCTGGTTCTCAGGAGAAAGACAAGGCAGTGTCCTCATCCATAGTATCCTCAGTTCAGTCCAAAATAACTCAGGTATTGTTCTATTCTTTTATCCCAGATGTGACCTCTGTTGATCTTCACAGCCTGTCAAGTACATTGCTTGGTTGGCTTTCAGATCGACCAAATGGTATGACAAAAAGTGATGTTTACATTTACACAGAACATACCTCAGTTAAATGTTATAGAATTTTATTTCATCTAGATAAAGAAATGTCCTTTAAATATAATTGTTTGTTGTGGAATTACAATTTACCTTTTGAAGTTCATTAAGGCCAACACAGTGAGAAATAGTCATAAAAAAAAAAAAACACAACATACATTTTGTATGTATAGTGTATTGTTATGTAATCACAAGGTTGTGTGTGACAGTTTAAATGTGTTTTCGTGGAAGTATGGAACACTTTATTCTTTTTAATGTGAGCCCCTAACAACCAGATGGGAACAAGGTGTCTGAATGGTACATAGTCATTAGTCTCAATGCAACCTCTCTCACACCTCGCCAATAAAGTATAACCCTGGTACACTTTCTCACTGGTTACCATCTGCAATATCCAATTTATCATTGCTTTCCGGAGTGCACTACATTTAAATGCATGCACACGTACGCATTCTGGAAGAAAAACATGCAGTACATTTGGCAAAAAAGGCTTTAAACTTAATGGACTGTTTCCTTAAAAAAAAATATATATATTTTTCCTTGTAAAGGTTTTGTATCTACACTCCATTATGTCATATGAACGAAAGGCTTCAAGTAACTATTGTCGGCTGCAATTCAGTGAGTAATTGTTAAGTTAATAATCATCAGAAATTGTTCAATTTACCTTGATATTTTTATATGTATTGGGACCGGAAACTATCCCAGACAAGTTTCAAAATCATGATCTGCTTGTGACCACTTAAACATAAGCTTTAATTTTAATATTAAATATCCTAAAATTAAATGTTTTTATTTTAAAAAAGTACAGTGTAGGAGCAGTTATCTTTACAAGAAAACAAGTGTTAAACTGATTGTGGAGAAGCCGCAGTGTAAGCCAGAATGTGAGAAGCACTGGGACTGCAGCTAATGGAGGTCAGCAGAGTGTGAATGCAGAGGCAACACTAGCAGTTCTGTGAACAGTGATACAACTTATACTGAGATGCACCGAATTTGGATCCTATACTCTCTTCTGGCCTTTGGCAGCTATGTGTATGTGTGGGAGAGAGAGTGTGTCTGTGTGCTTCAGAATGAGTTTCAACGAAACACGTCTTGATGCTTCTCTCAAGGAACTAAAAACTCTTTCTTCTTTCCCATTATCTTGCACAAATGCAAGCTCTTTTCCTGCCTTCATCTCCACACGTTAACAAAAGCAGGGTCCTGAAAACACTCTGTTAGCGGCTGTTGGAACATGCACACATTCGTCACCTCTGAATATTTACACCCCATCTGTGATGTTTTACACACACATCTTGAATAATTCAGCACATCCTCATCTGCCTAATGGTCTCCTCTTTCCTGAGGGTGCTACGTTGCTTTTTGCCTCATCCTGCCTCTTATTTTCCTAATGTTTGTTATTGTTCCTGTGTCATCTGTCTCCTTTCTTTCTCAGCCTTATATGTTTGAAGTAGTTTGCTCTGTTTGGTGTGTACTCCGTGCATTTTGAAATTAGATTTCAGACCTCTAATGGGTCTGTTGAGGAGAAATTATCTGAGGCAAGTGAGCAAGTGTGTGCATTTTAGATGGGAAGAAAGCTCCTGATGTTCGATGTTGTAGTGTAGTTGTTAGGGATATGATATTCAAATTATTGACTGTTCCAAGCCTATTGGCAACTAAGATTACAATTATCTGTGTTTTCTACACTGAATAAGTCATCAAATAAAGGCTCCAAAGGTATTATTTTTGTGTGTCTATGGAATATCATCATGTAAACACCTAAGAGACTTCAAAACAGTGTGTCATTGCTCTGAATAATAATCTGTATTAGCTTTGTTCCAGAAGGCGCCTCATTAGTAATTGGTGAATGTTTCAGTGTGGGTATGCTTGCAGTTAGTAGAGGTGCATAATGCCTTTTACTTTGAATATGCTTTGGGTCTTAAAACTGTAGTGTTAGCTAGTTTCAACTTTGACAATGTCAGTCAAAAATACAAGTTCAAAATGGAGTAGAAAGTGCACAAATTACTCATGAGGTTAATTGGGTTTTCTTTTCAGGCCGTCACTGCTGCCTGGGTCTCACTGATACGCCCTTCCCTTTTCACAGAATCTTTTCTCTGACTGCTACAAGAGTTTTTAAAATTGCATGGAAACTAATAAAAAAAAAATTGTACCATATCTTCACTGGCATTACTACACAATTGAAATGACAGAAGTTGCAAAGAACAATAAGGTGGACAGAGAGTTGCTGGTTACCAGACTCCTCACATCCCACACTCACTGAAATTTATTAATTCGTAAAACATCCTCTAATTTTGATGTCCTTCTTAGTTGGAGGCCTAATAATAAGTACATTTAGTATTACAGGGAATCCACCACAATATCACAATTATCCCACTGCAAATTTGTATAACAGGTTGGTTATTTTTATGTTTTATTACAAAATGTTGAATAATATACTGTTAAATAAATATCAGTATTAATTTCAGGAGTGTTTCCACCTCATAGTTCCCAAAACCACAGAAGCACATAGAGAGTTCAGTGCGTGTGTACCTGAGCGATGGCACAACTATGTCACAGTGAAAGTGATAAATATAGAGTTTGTGTCGAGGCACAAAAAAGATGTGAACTGCTGATGATTGATGCGGTGGAGCTAACAACAGAGTTAACAGAGATCCTGTTAACTATGAAAACTACTAAGTATGGGAACTGATAGGACCATTACGAAACTGTGTCAGGACAAATTGAATGAGGACATGCAGCATAACGACAGCAACAGTTAACATGAGGAAATTCATGTCATGCTTGTGTAAAGAGGCAAACAACAACATGAATTTAAAACATGTACTGTTGGACTTTATATGATGAGATTTTATCATTCATGCTGTTGTAGAGACCGGTCAACTGTAATAAGATGCTAAAGCACAACTGGGTATTTTCAGCATGGTAAACATGAAATTGTTTCGTTTGCCACTTCCGGTTCTCAGAAATGGTGAGTGCAGTAATTGCTTAGCCCTGTTTGCAATATAAGGTTCTATGCTCCCCCCCCCCAGAGTTTCCTGAACTATCTAAAAGTACTATACCCAGAGCAGAGCTGTTTGAACAGCCTGTTCCTCCATTTGGTTTCTGTTTGGAAACACACATAGCTTCTGGGGAAGACCCAATTTCCTGGTGCTAGTTTCTGCGGTGAAAATGTGCCTGAAATAACTATATTTGACTGCTACAGGTGTGACGGCTGTGATGCAAATTGTGCTGTAATTTTGTTTAACACTAACAATAATCCAAGTATATTTGACCGTCTATCCACTAAATCTGAAGCCTTATTTATCACATTTTGCGAACACACGCACCCACTTGTGCACAAGGGTGAGTTCTTTGAAAAAATAGCCTGTGAGTGATTTGACGTGACGGCTCCTACCCTCTGTGATTACCACTGTTAATTTGTCTCATCTGTCAGGAAAGCTCAAGGGGTGGGTATTTGTCCATGTGTGTTTGAATCACTCTCAGTATGCAAATTAACACTTCCTATTCAGCTATGCAAGCATTTGCCCTGTAGGCAGCAAGCATCTGCATTTTTACCCAGACAGAGAAGGAGAGAACTGAAAATTGAAGCTCACTATTATTTTCTTTCTGAACTCCACTCCTTTTTTTTAAACTTCAGCTTTTTGCAGATCTTTTTCTTCCCCTAGCCATTAATTATTTACATAATACATCTTTTGTTTGCTACAGAGCAGGTCAGCTGCTAAAAGTAAAGGGTAACCACCTGTACATACAAGGAAATGGTCATATGGTCTTTCCTTATATACTATACGTATTCCAAACATTTCCTACAAGTCCCCTGTTGTCGATACAGTAGTTATCAATACTTTATTTAAGTATAATTTGGTGGTTAGTGCACCTGAACGCAGGGGTTTGATGGAGAGACACTCATGTTTAAATCAACTGACTGCTCTATTCAGATCTGGGCTTCAAATCTTTTGCAGCCCTATAACATCAGCTGTTTTTTTGTTTCCAGTTTTGTCCAGACATTTATTGATCCTTTGGTATTGTATCAATTCTGTTGTAGGTCTTGATACCCATCCCTACCCATAACCAACAATGGACTCAACCATCCACTAACAGCCAATGTCCAATCACAGAACCTTGATGTAGAATCATCTGTTTGCACTTCTTGTAGTTTCTGTGCCCATAAATTCACAGAGATCCACATCGTGTAAATGTCATCATCCACCCACATCTGCAGTTGTACAATTGATGTCAGACAATGTGTTATAATAGAACAGACACCTGATTTTCTTTCTATGGACATGAAAAACAGAAATGATTGAAAGGCTTCTACCTGTTACTCATTTTACCAACTTCTCCATACTTTTCATTGCAATGCTATATTCACAAATTTCCATGGTGGCGATGCAGTCAATTGAAAAAAACAGAAACAGCAGAATAAAAGTAAAAGCATCCAGTAACTGAAGAGAACTGCAAGTTATGAAATTGATTCACATTAGAGGCAAGGTTACCACCAGGTGTTAAATAATTTAATTTGATCTGGGAGACATCATGTTTAATTAAGCTGTAACAAACTGGGAATAAGAGAAATACACCTTTTAACCACAATTTGTTTAATTCGTTTCAGCAATTAGCGCAGCTTCTCCCTCAGTAATTCTAATGCACTGTGTTGGTCCCCGGCACAGTTGTGGATTCTAGATCAACTAGACCTTTCGTAGCAGTGTTTTTTTTATTAGTGTTTGAGAGGAGTCAATAAATTTATGTGAAGTTGTAGTGTGTAACTTGTCAATCTAAACAAATGTCTGTTACATGTAAACCATTGTCTGATGAGTTCACACAATGCTGATTAAGCCTTTCAGCTCCATGTGACTGTCTGTGTTTTTCAGTATAGCAGTATTGTTTTTGCGCCTGTGGTGACACTGAGAGATGCGGAGATACACAAGGCAGAAGCTTAACAGCTGCACTCATAAAGTGAGGCTACAGTGAACTTTAGGTTGAGGCGTTTATCCCAGTTCTCTGAAACATGAGTGAGGCTGTGAGATAACATAATAAATAAATGAATGTTGAAAGAGAACAGTTGATTTATGGACCAGGAGTTATCCTTTCTGAAAGCTCTATAGACTAACCTGAGGTGAGACACTAACAGTAATTTGATGACAGAAGTAGCCTTAACCTAGACTTAAAAAGTATAGAACAGTCGTCTTTTTTTTTTTTTTTTTTTTTTGCAATATTCAGTGCTGGCTTCAGCAAAACAGTCTGTTGTAAATGTTCGTCAGGCCTTCCTCATGTTGGCAGCTGCTTTTCTTCCCCAGCAATTTGTAGTTTTACACCATTGGGTGTTTAACAACCCTGCCAGTGTTATCATTTCTCAACACCCACATTCCTCTTACCCACAATGCAGCAGTAAGACTGAGCTCTTGCTTGATTTTAAATGTCATGCAATCATACTGGTTAATCATCTTTTTCCTGTCTCTCGTCTGTTTTCAGGATCTTATGGCCAAAGTGCGAGCCATGCTTGCCAGCTCCAAGACCTTCCAACCTCCCAATTCTTAAAGAGGAAGGAGATTTCTTTTAGTCGCCACAGCCTCAGCCAATCAGTGAGCCTCATTCTACAGTTTCCTGGAGATGTATGTGTTCTGGATCTGTTTCTCTGTGTCATTTGATTCATTATTTTTTCATCTGTATTTGAACACTAACAGGTTCAGTTTGGCTCCAGTGCATCTCCTGAAGCACTGTATGAAGCAAAGGCATTCATTACGGTGAAATACCTGACCTGTGAAATCAACTGGGAGATTGAGTCAGCCATTGACATATTTTAATGCAGGGAGACTTAAATAATCAATTTTATTTGCATCCTGTACGCCCCTCTGCCTTTCTCCCACGTGCTGACAGCAGTTCTCTGCAGCATTACATAAAGCTGCTGGAGGTCTGTATTCTCTCCTTCTATGAAGGGTTGCATTGTTTTGAACATTTCATTTCCTTTCTCCCCCATCTGCTGTTCTCTGCTGTTTTCTTTCCTTTTATTTCCTCCACCCACCCATCTTTTCACTTCAGCACCTCATCCAGCTGCTCAGAAAGCCATTTTAAATTTTTATTCTGCCCCTCAAACTCAACTGTGTGGCCTTTTTTGTTGTTTCTGGTTTGTACTGTACTAACTCTAATGTGGAACTTCTTTCTACTCTAAATGGTAAATAAAATTTCAATTATGATTTATGTGTGGCTACGACTTTTTAAAATCTCTCCAAGAGACTCGACCACTCAATACCTCTGTTCTTCTCATCACTGTCTTTACTTTTCTGTTCATTGATAAGATGAAGCTGTGTTTACTGTCCCCCCAAGCCTTCACCTCCATTTATTGTGCCAGGTTTAGTGTTCCAGTAGCAGTACTGCTGATAATCCCAACAAATATAACATTAGATCAGCTGATATCCTCTGGGTGGCTGCTGCTGCTGCTTCACCGAGGTGCAGAAATTGTTAGTAGACCTCAGGCAGAGTACAAGCTCATAAGAGATTAAATGTTCAGACAGATAACCTCTTTAAAGCCATACAGAACCTTTAAGCAATCAATGAAATGTCAAAATCAATTCTGAAATAAACAAGCAGCCAATGAAATAGGACTCTAAAGATGGGGAAATGCAGTTCTTTCTTTTTACGGACATTTAAATCACTAAAGATTTAAAAAAAAACAAAAAACTGATTAAGTAAAAGAGAAATTAATGTACAGACAAAGTGGAGAAATTCTGGAGTCAGAACAGTCAGGGAATCTCCTTGGCAACCTGACTTCACAGTCTTCTCACTAACTGCTTATTGGCTAAAATAAAAGCCAGTGTGGTCTTTTCTTCATCTTTTACAAACCATCAAAAACACTGTGACTGCTCTGTTGACCTGGAGTTTGGTTCAAACCTCCTGTCATTACAGCAGTAGTCAGATCTCCTCTTCAGCATCAGGGAAAGTGTGCAAGAACATTGCACACACCAACAATGTTAAGAAGAGCTTCCAGCCTCAGGCCATGAGAATGCTGAATATTTCTTTCCCTCAGACCAACATAAACAGCTGACACAAACAGTGTGTGCAGCTGATGTTATTTTTCTCTCTTATTTTTCCCATAAGACATTTTGGGAAAAGAAATGTTTGTGAGCTATTTGGCAAAAGCCGCAGTATCATCTTAGCTTCACACAGCAGCGAACACATTCTGGACATTTTGGTTCAATGTGATTATATTAGGACATTAAATGAATATGACATGTCACTGGAGGTTGGAGAAACATGTTCGTTTGAAATACTGGCTTCACTGATAACAATGATGTAGCAATTTAATGATTAGAATGATTTAGATACAGAAATTGCGGATTTATAGAATAAGAAGCCACACACAGCCACACTATTAGGTACAGAGGATGCCTAATAAAGTGGCACCTGGTGTGATCACCTGCTGCTGTAGCTCATCTACTTAAAGTTCCAATGTTTTGTGCATTCAGAGATGGTCCTCTACATCGTTGGTTGTAACAAGTGGTTATTTTAGTTACTGTTGTCTTTTTATCATCTGGTCATTTTCCTCTGACCTCATCAACTGGATATTTATATCCAGAGAACTGCTGCTCACTGGAAATTCTGTATCTTTTTTTTTTTACCATTCTCCATAAATAGAGATGGTTATATGTGATTATTGCAGTAGATGAGTTGTTTCTGAAATAGATGAGCCCATCTGGCACCAACAAAGTCACTTAAGTCGCCTTTCTTTCACAATGTGATGGTCTACATGCCTAATTGCATCAAGTTGCTGCCATGTGATTGGCTGATCAGTGTACAAAGATACACCAATGCACGTTTAAAGCACTGTAGTTTCCAGGAGCATTGTTTGCCACAAACCAATATAGGCAGGCTGGGTGCCACTTAGTGTCTGACCTGCTGAGGCACATAACATATTCTACAATAGTGGCATTTTCTGTAATTCCATTCCTCCTCCTTTGTCTTCACTTTTGACTGAAAGTGCTGAATCTTAGAGGAAAAAAGCAAGCAAGCTAGAGAAAGGTATAGCACAGCGAGCTATAGGAATGCTCGTGCAAGCCAACAACAGCCTCACATCTGACAGCACTTTCATTTGTACCTCGTTTCTTTGAGGGGCGACCTGTGAGACTCTATTGATTTCACAAACTGGCCTGTTAGATAAGTGCAGAGCTGTTTAAAGGTATTTCAAGTGTTAGTCCAAGTAAACAAGTAAAGTCAGTGGAAATAGAGCAAAGTCGTGGACTGAGATGTGAGTGTCATACCAAGTTACAAGTCCACAAGTCGTCTCTTCATGCACAGATAAAGTTTATAAGAGAATTTATCTTTTTTTTACTTGTTTACGCATATAACCTGCCTTTGTTGATACTGCGTATTTTATACTCAAAAAATAGTCTACAAAATGCACTAATTTCAATTGAAACAACCATAAAATTGAGTTATGGCTATGAGCTTATCCAGCATTTTTAATGCAGAGATATGGAAGCTGTAGTTCGGGAAGACATTCGTTATATTGAGACATAAAATGGTCATGTAGCATCATCAGAGATAAAAGAAACCAGATAATCGTGCAGCCAGTATATTCACAGAATACATTTTAACTTGCAGGCCCAGACTTTGTTAATGTTTTGGTTTGCTGTTTTGCTCTACCCATCACCCAACCAGTAACACAACTAGTTAACTACTTGTTAACAACTAGAACTTATAGAGCAGCTAACCGCTGGTGTCAGAAATGCAGAACAGTGCTGGATCTTAAAATCCTCAGTACAACTCTGAAAAATGTCTAAAGGTAGTAGTAGTAGATGACTTTATTTTTCCCACGGGGCAGTTGGGTTTGCAGCATAGTCGCAATCACAGGCCACCAATGTAATGACAACATGTTACATATGTAACAGACAACATACAGAATTACAGCATGACCTTAGAAGAAAAATGAGTCCAATTCCCAAACACATTGAGTCGGTAGTACCAGAACTTTTGAATTGAGGAACTGGAAAGGCCTCTTGAATGGGAGCTGAATTTCAAATCCTGTTGCTCCCAAATTGGTCAGTGCATTTAAATGCATGTTAAAAGTCCAAATTTATTCGGACTCAGTCATTTGGTTTTCTTTTTCGTGGATAATGTGAATCATAGTCCAATTACTCCTGCATGTATACACTTAGTTGAATTGGGTTTGGCGTTCTGCGAATGCACCAACATTTCCTCCCCCAGTTTTTGACCCAGAAATATGAGACAACGTATAAACTGCAGTACTCTTGCCGAAAATCGAACGGCGGTGGCTTTCTTCGGACAACGCAGCAACCGAAAGAGCCATGCTCGATCTGAACTGATTTAATACGCTCTAGCTGATGGAGAGACATGGTGCCACCTACCCAGAAGTTGTTAAATGTACATCGCCAATAACTCGTTTTTCTCCTCCGCATGTACTCGGACGTGGCAAGTTGTCCGACCGCCTGTCTTAGTCGGACTACGGCCTTAGCTCAGTGAAACTGTGCGCGTAAATGTACTGTGTTTTGCATAACAATGACCTGGATTATTGAGAGTGCACACAGTGATGGGTCTGAGGTGTTGAGCCATTCTGAGTCTGCAGCCAAGGTATGTTAACACTTTCTCTTCTCTCTCTCGTTCCTATTTTTGGTGAATATTTAATGTATATTTAACATATAACATTTATGGCACATTATTGTTATCTCCTCATCTTTTGGTGATTCTCTGCTGCTGCCTGTTACTGATGCACGTCAACCAAATTGGTACAGTTATGTGTTCATATGTGTCTGTGTGTAAAGTATAACTTTGGTTACAGGTGCAGCTTCTTATTTCCATGTTTTGCCAAATCTGCCGACTGTGCTCATGCAGTTTTAAATTGGGAATTTAAATAGTGACCATTTAAACTCCTAAAGCTCACTGTTGCACATACTTTTTTTTAATCACCTTTAAAGTTGTTGCCAGCAATGTCTTTTGGCAAACGTCCTGTCTGTTGCTGCTGTTACATCACGCAGTGAATTCAAAGTTTCTCCTAGATTGACTGTCAGATTGCTGAGTTTAAGAGACTCATGTCACTCATGACCACACGCTCTGGATCAGTGGTAGCTGTTGTAATATAGAGCTGCTTAAGTATTTCACTGACAGCTATTTTAATTCACACAGCATAGGCTGTGTTTCCATTCTAAACAACCTCTAGCTTACCTGTTTGTTTTCCAAGGACCACATTATACCAGAATCATAAGCAGGTGTTATCCAGTAAGCAAAATATCCGCTTTATCATCACAGATTATGGATATGATTGTGCAACAACCTTGAAAATTTCAGCTGAGAATACAGCAGCAACAGTTCCCCCCACCCCACCCTGCATGTGAATTGTCCCACATTCTTTATACACATTTAATGAGCTTTTCCCTGAGGAGCCAGGACTTTTATATGTTAAAGATCCCTGCATGACTGTGAATAATTCCTTTTGCACAACATGGTCCTTTAATAAGTGTTCATGCATTTTCATAGATGGATCATTTTAATACGTTTGTGCAAAGACCATGAATAATACATATTCTTATAATTTCTGCTACACGTGAAAAGGCATCAGTCACAGAAATGACGAAGAGCTCTACATTGGACTAAAGGGAGCAGATAAATGAGGAATCTGTGATCCATTCATTTATAAAATGTCAGTCTCAGCCACACTGTCTGGAGTTAGTCAAGTCTCAACAGTACAGCAGTGTACAACACGCTTTTTCTGGTACATGGCTGCAACCAGACTTAGAAAAAGGGAAATGCATCATCTGTTTATGAGTCGATAAATGAAATATATCAGATATTTTGGCATTTCTCCCTCTTATCTGCAAGTGCCTTGCTCTGATACTGTTGTGAAACAAAGGTCAAAAATGCAGCAAGTAGTTCATCAGTCCAAACCAGGGGGAACACAAATGCCCTTATATTATTACTTTTGCCTTTTATCTGTCTGTACAGCTGCACTGGCTTTGATAAGGCAAGTGAGTGATGCCTTATGCTGCATTTTTCATTGGAAAATTGTGCTCTACCACTGAGGAATAAATAAGTACGAGTCAAACTTTGTAGGGAGGAAGATTTATATGAGGGATGAGCCTGTGTCTTTTTATTACCAAAGTAGATCATACCCCTTGTAAGCATGTATGTGGATTGTGGAATCCTACTTCTTTGGCCGATCTCTCTATAAATGCAAGGAACATCTGTCTGGCTGTCTCTTCTTTTAATCACGTAACAGGCCAACGGGTCACTTGAAAGGCTGCAAACTGGGCAGAGTGTGCAGTACCGACTTTGACGATGTTTGGATAAGAATTGCAACAGATAAAGGTGACAAAAAGCAGGCGCACATTGAACGGCTGCTTGTGCTAGTATTTCAGATGTCCAGAGGAGATGACCAGGAAGAGGTCACAGATTCAGATGAGTCTGATGTTTGCCTCACCATATCTCACCCTGTTAAATCATTTTATATGTTTTGCGTCATTGCTGCCAAAGGACGCGGCACTGATTATTCTGCTGTAACTGTAACAATAAATCACAAATAAGGCCTACAAGGTTAAAAACATGCCTGTCGATTTCATTGTAATATGTTGGCACAAAGATGTAAAAAAGTGAGGAGAGCAGCTCTGAGCGATGGACAGACAAGGACGTCCTGACCTGTATACTTTAAATCCTGTGATGGTAATAAAACAACTGAATGTTTGTCATCAAACTAAGCAGTGCACAACTCATTGTTTTGGTTTTACAGTGGACAATTTGAAGTTTCCCCCCCCCTTTTTTAAACCCCTCTCATCAGCATTGTTTATAACAGTAGCAAGCAACAGTTTTCAGGGACGTTCAGAGCCAGTGGATGTGTCACGGTGGACACGGTGGTGCGTCTCATTCATTTTGTTCGTTGCTTCACTTTTCGCTCATGTTGTGGCAGAACTTGAGAAATGTTCAACTCTCTGAGAGGCAGCGCCAGCACAGGCCAATCTAATTACATTAGGCAAATATTCCAGCAGAGGCACGAGCCAATCAAATCTTATTCATGTGTTTAAGCTGCAGACCATATATAAAAAGTGGACAGAGTCTTTAAGTTTGCCAGTTGAAGCTGATCAGTAAATAAGTCTATATTGTACAGCCACCAGAGGGTGACACTGTTCAGATTGAATGGAAGTCAATTGAAAATGAGCCTACTTCTATCTGATTTATAACATCAGTAAGCGACCTATTCCAAGTGCCTATTTTCTGTTAAATGGTACTGAATGACAGACAGATGGAGAGCGTCTGACAGCAGGAGGAGGGTTTTATTTTCCCTGCGTACAAATCTTCATTCGTAGACCGATCTATCATGGTTTTACACTGACTTGATTATCAAAACTAAGGAACAAAGTGTGTTCCATATGTGTTCAATGTCTTTTATCTTTCAAATATGGAACAAATCCACGAGGAAAATCACAGGTGGAAATATTAAAATGAATGATGGCTAGTCTTTTATAAAGTATCTAAATGGGATACCTGACTAAAAGTACAAGTATATTACTTGAAAATGACTTTGGTAGAAGTTGAATTCACCTTTTACAACATTACTTGATTAAAAGCCTTAACGTATATGACATCTACTGTACCTAAGTATCAAAAGTAATTTTCTGATATAAAACTGTACTTAACTTTTAGAAGTTAAAGTATTAAAAAAGTCAGGACTTAGAAAAAATGGTACTTTATTGTGGCTTCTGTGCAGTAGAAGCATAATATCCAGGCACAACAGAAAGAGGCTTAAGCTTGTTGTGTTAAGAAAACTAAACGTCAACTAAATTAAATTTAAACTAGCCCACTCTTGTAGTGCTGTCAACCTTCTATTATGTCCTCCGTCAAACGAGTCCTGCGATGCTGGAGAGTAAAATTGGTAGAAGTATAAATAACAAAATAAAGTACAGTAATGAAGTATTTGTTACATTACAACCCTGATGATAGTTGTGTCGGGGTTCGTGCTGGCTCACTTTCACACGGTCCTGATGACGTGAACTGGACAGAACCATTGTTAATGCCGTCACCATCAAGCTGCGCTTTTCCCACTGAAATATGTCAACATATCTGGTGGAAAAAAGGTTCATTCAGCCATATATATATATATATATATATATATACTGTATTTCACCTCCACAAGTTAAACAGGAACCCACTTAATTGAAAAAAAATGGGAGTGACGTGTTTTCAGTATTATCACAGACTGAAGTACTAAAAGCATACGTCAAAAGAACCAGACCAGTTACTGCAGCTCATCTGATCCTGACTCCTATTAAACATCAAACATCCTGTTGCTCACCTGAAATGAATCCATAAATTCTGTGTTTAATAGGAGCCTGGACATAATCAGCCCCAATGTAAAAAATAATAATAATAATAATAATCTTACTACTACTGAATCAACTAGGTTTGAAACTGTTGTTTGCCTGAAACAGAAAAAAAAACATCTAGAATAAAATGCTGCATACAATAAACATTTATTTTCCTGAGACATTAGTACTAAAAGTCATTAAAAAGCAAATATGTCATGTGAATGGCCACTTCCATAACCCCCCCCCCCTTCCAAATAGTTGCTGTAATAACCGCAAGGCCCCAGCCAAACATTAAATCACAATTTTATATGTAATCAAATCGAGCTCATCACATCTGCACTGATTGATTCTAGACTAAATTGCTGCCTGGCATTTGCAATTTCATTAACTCATGCTGGCAGGGACAGATTGTGTGTCTGTTGTGTGTGTGTGTGTGTGTTGTGTGTGGGGCAGCAGAAAGTGACTCAGGAAAGTAGGCAGAGAGAAACATGCGGGCAGGGGAGTGATTTGTTTGTTTTACGCGACTTGGATGCATCGTATATGTGCGGAGATTCCACGACACAGTTCGTGTCTATTAAAAATGATAAAGCTCTAGATTTCTGACTTTATAGCTAAGCATTTAAATGATTGTGTTATTGTGAGTAAGTAATTCAAGTCTACCAAAGTGGCATGTCCATGTTGAAACATTTGACATCTTTGATCTCCCATAGGATCTCCACCACCTCTTGTCCATTTTTGTGTCCTTATGTAGAAATACTGCTGTGCTTTGCTTTAGTCAAGGTTCGCAGTGTCAGTTCATTCCATGGGGAGCTGCCGTGGCTGTGATAGATTTGGTTGGACTGCCAGCACGAGGAGCGGGAGCTACTGCATGTGGAGCGAGGACTCGGGGCGCCTTGGCCACACACACTCACTCGCACACAGACAGAGATTCCCTGGTCTAATTATGAGGATAAGGAGTCTCAGTCTGGACGAGCTGCTGAATTTCAAACCAGCCATCAGAATGAAGAAGAAGAAAGGTGATTTAAGTGAATTTGAATTTGGCATGGTTGTTGGCGCCGGGCAAGCTGGTCTGAGAATTTCACAATCTGCTGATCTAGTGGGATTTTCACACATAAGCATTTCTAGTTTTTTTTTTTTGTTGTTGTTGTTTTTTTTTTCTGAGAATGGTCCAGAAAATAGAACATTTGCAGTGAGTGGCAGTTCTCTGGTCAAAAATGCTTTGTTGACACTACAGGAAAATGGCCAGACTAGTTAGAGCCAAGGTTCTCAAACTGTGGTACGTGTACCACCAGTAATACACGAGCTTCTTCTGGTTGTACTTGGAGGAAAATCAGAAATACTCTTCTACTGTATATACCAGAGTATTTGATCAGAGTGGAGCTGAGGAATTTTAACTGGAGTGCATACAAAATAAAAATAAAAACTACAGTCACCTTATCTTAATCTGATTTCACTATACCAGTGTCTGATCATCTTATTATATAAATCTGCCTCCTGTGAAAAGTACATAGCTGACTTTGCTCGGTCTATTTACACCACCGTATTTTAACGTTGGCGATAACGGCGTTACTTTGAGCACTCAATATTTTCTCAGGTGGTACTTGGTGTAAAACGTTAGAACCACTGGGTTAAGACTCCAATGATCACTCGTTACGGTACAGCCAAAGTATGCAGACATCTTGAGGCAGTAGAAGAACACAACAGGTCATGTGTACCTGATAAAGTAGCTGGTGAATCTGTCTTTCTCCTTCCATACTTCCATCCATCCATCCATCCACCAACCAAATTTTTGACCAATTTTTTGCTATGTTATCAACAGGTGTTGTATATTCTAGGGCCACGCATTGATCAAAGAAGGTGTGCTTAGTCTCTTTTTTTAATTATGGCTGTGTTTTGGGCATATACAGTATGTAATAAACCAAAAGCAGTTGTTGGTGAAGTGGTGCACTATTGACGACCCGCAACACCAATGAGAAAACACCACAGAAGTTATTATGATCAGACTTGTGCTTGCAGGACACAGCGTGCTTTACTTTGGCATCCATGTCACCAGTGTGATGGGCCGGTCATCACCCGAGTTGTTTGCAGTCTGTCCAGTCTAATTCCTCTGTCCATCACCTTGTTCTTTCAATTTCACTCCAGCTTTGTTTGCTTGTTTGCCTTTAGTTGTTCGTGTGCTGGTTGAATGAGAGGAAGAACTTAAAACTAAGAAAATGTGCATTTCTTTGTTACAACTTGAGCCTCTGCGGACTGTTTAACTTGTAGCTCCTGATTATGTGTTGTTACGGTTCTGGCATCAAGGTCTAAATTACAAATGACACATGAAACCTACCTTCAGATGCAAATACCTCATACATTCTGTTTTCTGTTGACATACTACTACTCCTGTTCCTTCAGTCTAACTACAGAGCTTTGTTATACCTGTCTTTTCTTATTATTGTCAAGCTTTTTGTAAACAAAAACAAACAAATTTAAAAAAAAAAATCCAGATGAAAATACCAGCAAAGCCTTTGTCAAAATGTGCAATTGCTTTTCTAAGCCTCATCGAGCACTTTGTGTTGAATTTGTCAGAAATGAAATGACACAAGTTAGAAATCATTCGCTCACAGGTTGTTGGAGCCACAGACAGATTTTGTGAGACAAACAATACAATCATGTTTCTGTTTGTATTCAGTCACATCACTTTCCTTTCTCCTTGTAACATTAACTGGATAATAGTTACTAGTCAACACAGGGTTTGAAAACTGTGATGTGGAGGACAAATGAATTAGTGTTTGCCAAGAATAAGTCAAAAAAGCATCCTTATCTTTAAAGAGAGGATTTGGAGGCCTGTCACCACTGACACTTGATTGCACGGCATAATCACTATGACTTCATTCATGTGGTGAATCTTCGGATCTAATCTCGGCTCCATTGATGCTGTACAGTTGGCGGATACTGTCAGAAGTGACAGCTGCTATTGTTACAACTCACTTGTTTGTCTTTGCACCAGGCAAAGTAGAGCTGTCGCCAAGCTACGCGTCATCATCTGCATTTGGGAGCACCTCAAACTATAATGTTCCGTTTTATCGCATTGCAAGTGACATTTTTAAAAGGGCGCGTTAAAGCTGCACCTAAATATTAAATATAAACAAATGTCTGGCACATTCAGACTGGTGTCAGGAGTTCCCACAGTGGTGATTAAACCTATGTCAGCTCTACACAACTATCTGTGACTCTCTTCCTGTCTGAGTAGAGCAGCATTGTTACCCTGGATGTTCAGTGGAAGTTCACAGTCGTATTTTTTTTTTTTTATTATTTTTTTTTTTTTTTATTGCATCACGATTTTTGCTTTTCATAAATGTTACTGTCAGAAAAACAAAGGCCTGACTGCCTGCATGTGTCAGTCTGTCCACACATCACAGCCCCAAGTGTTCGGGATGCAGTTAGGATGTGTTACAATACAGTGAAAGACAGACAAACAGGCTGAAGTACTGCAGGATTTAAATCTGTTGTCAGGTTAGATGACAGATCTGCTTTTGTCTCTCTCTCTCTCTCTCTCTCTTTCTCTTTGTGTATGTCTAACTATGGAGGGGGTAAGGAGAGAACCCTAGGTCACAGAGACTGTGATGTTTTTGGTAATACTCAGAAGTCCACAGGGGGGAAATAGAGTTTCCGCACTGGAGCTTTAAACATGGTTAACATTTACGTAGCTATGTACAGTTGCAATCAAAATTCTCAAATTATTAATCAACCCCCATTAAAAATTGGGTTTATTGGCAAAATGTGCAAACTAGCGAATGTTTGCAATATACAAACCAGAGAAGAACATTTTAAATTGTTCAACACGAGTAATATTAAAAGTGGTATCTGCCACTCTTAATGGCTGCTGCTTTCTCAAATTTATTCAACCCTTTCGTGACAAGCATCTTCAGTAGAGACCCCTTTGCTGTTATGACTTGCAGCAAACGTGATGCATAGCCAGACACCAGCGTCTGGCAGCGTTCCTGAAGAATCTTAGCCCATTCCTCATGGGCAAAGGCCTCCAGTTTACTAATATTCTTGTGTTTATGTGCTGCAACTGCCTCTCTCAAATCCCACTAGAGACTTTCACAGGTGTTCAAGTCTGTCAACTGTGATGGCCACTCTATTATTTTCCAGGACTTCTTCTGAAACTAAGCCTTGATGGACTTTGAAGAATGCTTGGAATCATTGTCCTGTTGGAAGGTCCAGTGATGCCCAAGCTTAAGCTTCCTCACAGATGGCATGATATTTTCTCCCATTATTTCCTGATACTTAATTGAATCCATCTTGTATCACTGAGACACCACCATGCTTCACTGTAGGCAGGGTGTTCTTTTCTGCGTATGTTTCGTTCTTCCTCCTTCACACATGCCACTGATCCATAGGTCCCGAAAAGTTCACTTTTGTTTCATTGCTCCACAGAAAAGAATCCCCAGACCTCTTATTTATACAGTTTTGAGCAAGTTGGAGCCAACTTTACTTGTGCTTTTGGGTGAGTGGTGGTGTACGTTTTGGTGTTTGGGCATGGAGCCCCTCAGAGTTTAGTTTGTGCTTTACTGTGGAAACTCCTGTGGAAAGTCCTGCTGCAGGTCTTTTGCAGTCAGTCGAAGATTTTGTCCACCTGCCTCTTTAGGACTCTGGTAGCAGGCGTTGATAGCTTCCTCCTTCTGTCACATTCAGGTGCTGTAGCCACTGTCCCTTTAAACATGTGAACTATGCTCCTAACTGTATCTCTAGGAACATTCAGTGCCTTTGCTATCGTTTTGTGTCCTTCTTGTTTGTGCACGGCAATGATCTCTTCTCTTAACATTTTGGACAAATCTATTGACTTTGACATATTTCTAGCGTGAAATCAAACATCACTGTCAGCAATCCAGGTCTTTGAGGTGATCTGTCCCAAGCACACCTGATGCAACTAATGAAGTCCTTTAGGCAACATGTGATTTGCAAACGTGTGCTCTTACTAGCAATTCTATTCTGGGAGTTGAATCATTTTGAAACTGCAGTAGTCATTGGAAGTATGTTTTATTGTTGTAATATTTGTTTTATTTAACTATTAAAGCTGTTCTTGCATAATTTCCTTATTGCAAACACCTGAAACATTTTAAATTTTGCCAGAAAACCTAAAATGCAGGGTTGGGGTTGAATAATTTTGATTGCAACTGGGTGACTTGTATACAGCTGTTAGGACACCTCATAGAACTGCTTCCAATTTGCCATACTTTTCATGATTTTGTTTTTATTTTAATACTGGGAATTATTTTGTAGCCTAAAATAAACCTGCTGTTCTTATTTACTTTCAGTGGCCAAATTATAACTTCTGATAAGACAAGTGGCCACATCTTGTTTTCTCGTGCATTATAGCTCTTCCTCTGCTGGTCCCCAGATCCTCCACTGGCAGAGGCAATCGCTTGGCTCTGCAAATGTTGTGTACCACAGCTGCTGTACACATCGTGGTTCATGTTCTCTCAGGCCCCCTGCTAAACTTATCCAGAAGAAAAAAGAAAAAAAAAACATCATTAGTATGCCTATAAACAGCAGCTATGCATCATTCCTGCATTGCTTTCCAATAACTATCCACTACACGTTGCTGCTGCAGTGATAACTCGTCAATTAATTCAAACAATTCAGTCCTGCGGAAACAAAATCTCAATATGTTCTTTATCGTTATATATCCAGAGGATTGGTGTGGTCTCTCATTACTCCCTCATGCCCGGAAGCTGTATCCTAAAAGTAAGACTGCTGAGAAGTTGAATTGTGGTGAGATTGCTTTTCTCAACTATGTTTTCAAAGTGTATATAATGAACTTTCAGTCCCAACTTTTATGTGTTCAGAGAAGTGGAAATTTAGCAGCTACAATTCTACAGGGCCAACTCTATCTGCTGATAAAAAAAAAAAAAAAATCCTTGAACAGCCACAACATTTCTTCTGTTATAGAGTTTTAAAGGTTCAGTGTGCAAGAATGAGTGACATCTAATGATAAGACTGCGTATTGCAACAACTGGACTACACCACATCAGCCCACTTCTCCTTTTCCCAAGCAAGTTGTGGAGCTTTTGCCAATAAAACACTGCACTTTTGAGTTATCCTTAGAAACCATTGAGTAATCATGTAGCCAGAGCCTAAACTTGCTCTAACATTCATTCATTTGTACATTTTCTACCACTTTCTCCTCCACGCGAGAGTCACAGGGCCACTGGTGCCAATCCCAGCTGATACAGGTTGCCAGTCCATCACAGGGCCATGTCCTAACATGTTTTAGAAAATGGATTTTTTGAAGGGCATAATCATTCAACAGTTGTTTGTTTTCTGGGTCAAATCTACATTTGAGTGGGTTTAAGTTTTAAAGAGATGAGAGAGAGAGTGTTCAGAGTAGATGATGAAGTCGACCGTATACTCACTTACTTCTCATCTTTGCCCGTGTTTCATTGAAAAAGAGAATAATTTTGTACAGCCAGTGTTTGACCTTTTCGGGCTCAATTTAAGTCTGCAGACATCATTGTCTGACATGCTAGCCATGCCCCCATATGACAGACAGTTCAAAGATCTATCTATCATCTACACAGTGCGCTGTATCCTTTGAGGGTCACGGGGGGGGGGACGGAGAAAATCCCGGCTGACACTGAGCAACAGGCAGGGAACATGCTGTCACCAGTCCTTCACAGAGATAATCACTCATGCTCACGTTCACACCTTTAGTCAAATTACTGTGGGTGGAAGTTGGTTCACAGAGAAAACCAATTCTAACAAAGGGAGAACATGCCGTATACAAGCCCAATTTCAAGTTCCAACTTTTTTATCGTATGTAAAAAGGCCTTGGCTGAACCAAGACTCCTCTTACACGGTGCCATCCTCCAAGTCTTAGAAGACAGATGTGAGACATTGTGTCTCTGCTGGTCAACAATCGATACCCGTCTGCCACAAGAAAAAATAAGTAAATAAATAAATAAAAAATAAAAACTTGAAGAGAGACATCGGGGAATTTCAGTCCCATTCACACCCAACATACACCAGAAAGCTTGTTGTGCTGTCTGTGATCAAATGCTCACACTGGAATTGAGAAAGTAGTGGAGAGTGGAAGTACATTTGTTGATGATTTTGTTATAATAGGTAATTTACTTTCATCTGTGCTCTCTTTGAAGGCCACTGCTAAGATTATCACCCACTAGACTTCAGTGTTTGCCTACCTGATATATGCCTATACCCACATTATAACTGGGGCAAACCTGTCAAAATGTTTACATTCACCAGAACTGTTCCGATTGTTTTGTAAATTTCTCAGCAGGCAATAAACCCCACACTGCGTTACAACTATAAATATCTATAAAAAATAAGTTGCTATATAATATAGCAGACATCCATCATTTCCAACAACATGGAAGAAAGAGCGTCAGCAATTTTCTGTCCCATTGCAGGAAGGATCACTGATTGGAAACCAGAGTGACATCTATGAAAGCACAGGATTGTGTTTTGGCAGTGAGCTGTCTTTCATCTGTCACAAGCCAAGACTGATGGAAAACCAGAAAGTGAGGGGTTGATGAGGGAATATGTGACATAGAGAGAATCTCCCTAAGAAAATAATTCCCTCATTAGTGCTGTGGGTTTGGCTCATATGCTCATATATTAGTCAGAAACAGCTTAATGTCCTGCAAAAGTACAGTCATTCGTCTTGATGTCAGGGCTGCAGTGACATTAATCATGAGGTCAGTGAGTTACTTAAGGCTTCCAGGGAGAAAGTGGCAGGGCCTCTTACATACTGTAGTGTACATTATATATTTTAGTGCAAAATGCAATCTATTACAACAACACAGCACACGGGATCCTTAGATTAAAAGAATAAAGTGGACACTGCAAGAAGGGTTTGTTCTAATGACATTGTTTTGGACTGTAGTAAATCCTTTAAGATACCTAGACTGAAATTGAATGTAAGTTACATGGACCTCATTCCCAATGGTCAAAACACCTGTTTAATCACTTGTTTAAACAGGTTTTTATCAGAGGGAATGTGTTTGATTGGCATGCACTCCTGAATCAAACAACTCTGCAATGCAATGGATTTTATTTCATTCATTTCTTCTTTGCTCTTTTTTTTTTTTTTGTTTGCCAGCGATTCACCATTTTCGGCACAAAACTGCCGATAATGCCATCAACCATTATTTTTTTCCAACAGCTTGTTTTGCTTCGTCACTCTACTCTCCCTCTCTTTTTTGGCTTATGAGTTCGGAGCTATACTTCCTGGTTCACACAGTGAAACGTCCACTTCGAAATCTGTTCAGGCTGCTGCGGAAACATTGTGGTACACGGAAGGCAAAGGAACGCCCTTCCTTGAAGTGTATATGTAAAACGGCAATTCCAAGGCAACTGAAACTAAATTATTTTTATTTCAAAATAACATTTTACGCTTACACACTTGTACAGACAAACTTATCCGTGGTGTATTCAATTTCTGCCAGTAATCCCTCCTACAATGACAGTGTGATATTGCCATATAGTCAGGAGAATTTGTACAGATGTGAGCTTGACTCCAGAGATCTTAGTTTGCATGCTTTCTTCTACCAACAGTCCTATATGGATATCTGTAAACCATGAAGGTTACTTTTTCCTCTACACTACAAATGGGTTTACTTGCTTTAACTGGCAGCTGTGAGGTTTATTTGGATGTACAGGACATACAGTGTGCTTGTGGTGTCTCTACACAGGTTTAAAGCACAGCACGGTGTAAAGTTGCCCAGCCAACTGCCTCACCTGTCTCTATTTTTATTATTATTATTATTATTTTTATTTTACATTTTCATTGCCAAGGCTCGGCATCTTCGCCTTGAGTTTGAGTTCGACTCTTCTCAGCCCTATTCCACTCCTCCACACACTCCTGCCAAATTACCACTAGGAAATCACAGCTAACATATTGACAGTGAAGTGGTGTTGACACAGCTGCCTGCAGACATACAACCCTTTGTGTCAGGGTTCACAGAAAACAAGGCACCCAAGAGCAGGACCCGGTAGGCAGTTGCAAAAATAAACATGTGAGCATGTAAACAATATGCAAAGAAATCAAAGCCAACAAGAGGCGAAACCAACAGTGCAGTGGAAAAATAAGGCTCTAAATGGAAACCGAGAGGCTGACGAGGGAAAGAGGGACAGGTGATGTGAGTCCAGTGGTGGGAAATAAAGAGATAAGGACAGGTGGATATGAGTGATGATTAAAAGTGATGGATGAGCAAGTTCAAACCATGATATATAGAGGTCAATCAGTTTTAGTTTTTAAATAATATAACTGTTCAGTCAAGTGTGTTTTGTTTTAATGTATTTATTTTTTACTATGTCGTCATTTTTAGAGCTGAAGTAAACAGGCTGGCTGGAGAAATCTGAGTCTGAGATGAACATCAGCGCTCATATGCTGATAGTTGATGTTGACACACGTTGTGTTCGTTGTCTGATTTTATTCCCACCTTTTTAGATCTCGTGTCAGTAACACAGTAACATTTTATGTCAAGATAGACTGAGGCGATTGTAACATTGCTCTAGTGAAGCGAGACGGAAGATGCAAACAAGAACACGTACATACACAGGGAACCAGATCTCAACAAACTAAACGAGGAGAATTTCTATGTGGAACGATGTGGGATGCCCTTTACCAGTGCTGAGAGGTTGTGCAAAATTTTGCTGGAATGTCTGATTTAACTCGAAAGATGAACATATGACAGTTTTGCTTGACAGATCCCATTTTGTGTCCCAAGGACACAGCATACAAACAATGTCCCACTGTCACTGTTTTGCGAAGACGTAACAGAGGCAGAGTAATAACACGGACAACCTCGTAAGCCTCTTTCGCCTCATTTGGGCTCGTGTTGAACCTGTGTGTCGTCCAGTGCAGATGATGCCACTGGTGCCACTGTCATCACTGCTGCACATGCACACGCACACACACATGTACGTAAGTCGAGCTGACACAGTGCTATGTCCCTTTTTTTTTGGCCTTTACATTATTTCTCTTACAGCTGAAAGTGCATTCAAGTACATGCTTCAACTGTTTCTTTTCTCTTAGCAGAGCACCACAGCAGGGAGACGTCTTCCCTGGTGCTTTTAAAAGCACTTACTAACTCATGCACTTTGTGCACACAACTTAGACTCTCACATTTGAACTTTTAGCTCACATTAGGAATCACATT
Source organism: Brachirus orientalis (assembly GCA_016785285.1). Classification (NCBI taxonomy): domain Eukaryota; kingdom Metazoa; phylum Chordata; class Actinopteri; order Pleuronectiformes; family Soleidae; genus Brachirus; species Brachirus orientalis. Next base: position 12,456,140 of record JAFBJR010000905.1, read on the forward strand.
CCTCTCATGTTCAATATCTTTTCTAAATTTGTTCATTTCCCCCCTCGTCCTTTGTGTGGTTTGAACAGTGTGTTATTGTTGTTTTTTTTTCCTCCTCTCTGGTTGTGTTGAAGTGTAGTTTAGAGAGATGTGCCCTGATACGTCTTGATGTGTTATGATTCTGGGTGGCCGCATTGTGTTTTTTTTTTTTTTTTATCTGAGAGCAGTTTTGCTGATTTCAGTGAGATGTCATCTTGCTAAGTATTCTATTTTTGCGTGGCTTTTGTCGTCTCTCTCATCCCTTCTTTCCCTTTAAATTTGACATGGCCATTGGAACTGTGGAAGAAAACAGAAGGAAGAGAATGTTCACATAGTGGAGGCCTGACTGCAAGGACGTAAACAACATCAGCAGTGGCAACAACCACAGAGGTTCTAAGCCCACTCCTCTCCCCTCCTGCTGTCTGTTTCCATCTCTTGGCATGTTCTCAGAGACTATAGCCCTGCTTCTCTGAACCCACCTTCAGTGCAGAGCAGCCATTGTTCCCCTAAAACACGAACTCCTCTCAGGCTCCAAACTCTGGAACATGGGCAGACCTCTCCGGACAATGGCCCTTGAATAACTGTGACACAGGCTGTGCAGACATTTCCCCTGTAATTGGAAAAGCTCTCTGGAGGATGAGGCTGATTGTCTGACCATAGGCCACTGAGCCTGAAGCCTGGAAGTTTGTTTTGTCTTTCTCCTCTGAAGGATTGGGATTTTGGCATTGTGTCTGTGCATCTCCTGGGATGTGAGGATTTATTTACTCGGAGCATATTCATTTCTCACTGTTGCATCCTACAGCTTCCTTTCTCACATGTGATTTTTATTACCTCCACCAAGGAGGTTATGTTTTCAGCTGTATTGGTCTGTCTGTCTAATTTTTGTGAAGGACTCTTTATCATTGCTTGGCAGAGGTGTGTGCTCTCTCAGTGCTTCTAGTTTCTTATGATTTTTGATGTATTTGTATTTTATCAAAGCCTGTTTCAAACTTATTTTCTAATTCTCTTGCCTCTCCATGAATAGATCTGCCGAGTCACATCTAATATTTTCTAATGAAAGCAGAGTGGTTGTTCTTCTCTGCAGGGAGTGCTCTTCAGTTCAAACCTGTTGGAGAGGTGATTGCAGTCGATGCCTCTTAATTAGGAACATTATGACTCCTGAGGAATCACTGAGGAGCACGTGGGCTGCATGTATTTGTCTCTCTCTCTCTCTCTCTCTCTCTCTCTGACTTCTGACTCTAAAGGCCTTTGTATACCAGACACATTGTTTTTGTTTCTTTTGGTTTCACATCGACTTGTATCCAGTCAATGTGAGCTTTGACATCAGCGACAGAAAATATTGCAGTTATTTTTTTATGAACGAATTCTAGGTACATTTTTGGAAAATATTCAGATTGGATGAAGCAAATGTGCACAGCTGGGACTGGGTCCTTCGTATCTTCAAACCTTTATATTCTCCCACAGACAGAATGATTAGTTAACCGTCTTTGCATGTCTTATTGTAAAGTATAACCTTCTTTCATTAAGTAAAATACACACCAGCTCATCGTCTCTAGATGTTCACCCCTTTTTTTTTGTCGCAATGATTTTTTTTCTCTGATGAGTCGTTCGTTAAATCACAAAATGCCAATATGAAGTTTATGTAAATTACTCTCATTTATGTCATCTCACAGACTTTTTTAAGTGAGGCGTAAGTGTACCTAATACAGTACCATTACTGTCTCTCTCCATGTCATGCTCTCTCTTTTTGAGTGTCTGTCTTACACATGCGGCAGAGGAGCAGCTTTCTCCTGCTTTCGCGCTGATAATCCACATCAGCTTCTCTTCATTCAAAACCTGTCTGAGCTTCACTTTGACTGGCAGGCATGGTGGCCCCACTCCGTTTCCTCTTAATTTTACCTGTGTGCAATAGATATGGCTTTTGACTAGCCATGTGTGCGTGTGTGTGTTCTTGTATTTGGTGCCGAGTGAGGACCAAAAATCGAATAAACCCTACAGAGTGAGGACATTTTGACAAAGTGAGGACATTTTGGCTGGTCCTCATTTCTTTAAAGGGCTTTTTTTCAGGATTAAGGGGTTAGTCATCTAGTTGTGATGGTTAGGCCAAGGGGCTAGGGAATGTATTATGTCTATGAGGGTCCTCACATTAATATAAGTGCGAACGCGTGTGTGTGAGAGTGAATGAGAGGCTGGAAAACCTCTACCACCAAAGCAATAATAGAGCAATGACACTGAATCCCTCTTTGTTTACTCTGGAGATTATAGATTTTCTGTGTTTTCTTTTCTATCTGATGACAGCTGCATTGACCTGTTCCCCTGCTGTTCTTCTGCGTTATCATTATTGTACAAATACCACACTTAAAAATATTAAGATTGAAAACAAAACCCTCCTTCTGATGAATTCTAAAAAGAGCAGCGTCGGTGAGCAAACAGTGGTGTCCTCCAGCCGCAGTCTTCCTGAGACCATGGCTGGTCACTGACAGCCTGGACAGGACCTCTGCGAATTTAACAGTCATGTCAGCACTTAATTAGAGAGGCAGACCAGAGGAAATAGCTCATGTTCCTTGTTAAACAAGCTGAAGGCCATACGCTCACTGCTTAGACTGTCAGAGGGTCAGCGGGTCAGACTGAGATGACGACGCTTCCTGTACACGTTTTCTGGGTTCAGCTAAGGTCAAATGTCGATTTGGTAGCATGTTTGGTTATTCACGGGGCTGAGTCGATGTCAGCCTAAATTGAGTCAACAATCATTGTGATGATGTGAGTTACACCCCCACAAATCAGAGCATAGACAGAACATGGAGCATAGCAAAATCAGAAATTAAAGTTTTTTGATCCCTTAATTGCTTTATTAAAGCCTGCTGTCATTCATTTCTCTCATTAAAATTTACATGAGTGACAGATTTATTTGTTGATAAAATCCTAGATGTTGATTACAAATTTAAGGCATTAAACATGTTCAAGGAGTATGCTGCTTTTATCAAATCTCTGTATGAGAAATGGTTCAGAGTTGGCCTATTAAACAATTTAAAGCAATGGCTTGTACTCAGTTTCTGTGAATAAATACAGTATTTCGTTCATTTGATCAAAGTACAATAACAATAACGTAGAATAACTAAAATAAGTGCTCCTATTAAAGTATATATTCCATTGGCCATATTGATTGTATCTGACAAATGTTTATCTATACACTCGGTGGTCACTTTATTAGGTACACAAGACTGCACTTTTCTGCTGCTTCTTGAGTTACTGTTGCCTTTGTATCAGTTCGCACTAGTCTTTTCCTCTGGCATCCACAAGGCATTTTTTAATCAGAAGAACTTCCTCTCACTGTACATTCTATTTTGGACCAGTCACTCTGAACTGTAGAGATGGTTGGGTGTGAAAATCCCGGTAGATCAGACTGACGTACACAGACCAGCCCAACAAGACTGGCACCACCAACAACAACCTAATGTTCAAAAATCACTTAAATAACATTTGTTGTCCATTTTGAGGCCTGGTATAAACTTCAGCAGGTTGTCTTAATCATGTATTCATGGCTAAATGCAATAGGTTGCTGCCATGTGATCAACGATGACTTTGAAAAACTTATTTTACCTTTTTTTTTTTGTAGCGCTAGATATTTATAGCGTATGTCATTTTGCATTATGGGTTTTAAAGGGAAGTACTAAAGTAGAGGCTGCCCTCGTATTATCTGGGTTCATCACTGCTGTGAGAATTATCTTTAGAGACTGGGAAAAGTCAAGTAAAGGCTGATTTCATGGACTGGTTTAAATTTAATGACAGATACAGCCTCTTTTAAGGATCTTATTGCAAGATTGAATGAGGGCTGGTGTAGATTTTACAAGGTCTGGTCTCATTTCCTACATTTGATAAAATTCCTATTGACTAATAGCCCATAATTATGTATTGTCAAGCATAATTCAATTCAATGCCACCCTTATTTTATTTTAATTTATTTACTACCATTTGAGCCATTTAGTGTTTGAGCTAAATGCATAAAAGGGATTTGAGTGGCTGGCACATGTGTCGTTTATTTGCATAATGTGTTTTGATTGGCTGACACTTACACTGCCACTTGGAAAGTTAAAAAATTGCTCAACATTTTTCTACTGCACGCTACACAAGCAAAACATGCAGTCTGGCAACGCTCCACAGTGCTCCATTCAAAGTGAATGAGACGTGTTCCACTTCACCGCATTAGTCATAAGTCAGAATAAACAGGGTCAACAGTAGCTGATAATTGGCTGATTATACAGTATTTTTGTCAAGTACATTGTCCATTACTTTAGGGCAATGACCAAAAAAAAAAAAAAAAAAGGTGCTGACATGTATTTATTTTCCTTGCAAAAGCGGTGACCTTGCAACACACACATTTACCTGAAGCAGAGCACTTCTCCACTAAAGCGCCACAGCCCGCGAGATGACTACTGTGTGTAATGACCCACTGTCCCGCTGCTCTTGGCTGATCCCTTTCCACAATTCCTTTTATGTTGCCATCCCGATCGAGCCCGTGCAGTCACTTGGAACCACCAGACAAACCCAGACAAAGAACCATAAAAGTTAAATCTGTGATCAGTTGTCATCTCATCCCAGCAGTTTTAAAATGTTTAAATAACGTATTCCAGTTGGTATGGATGCTAAATTCACATTGGAAAAACTCGAAAAGTCTTCATTCTCATGTGAGATTCTGCATGTGCCACTATACGTATTTATTCCCAGGTTTCGTTCGTGCCAGAGTCATGGACATTTTGAGATGTTAAACAATATAATTATTATAATAATACGTTTTATTTAAAAAAAAAAATGCACTTTTCAAAACACCCAAGGACATTGTACATTAAAATCATAGGCCATTACCATAAATATTCCACCCTGAAACCTTGTGTTCCTAATTTGTGCAGGACATTATTTCTCCTGTAACACCTTGTAAGTACTGAAGTCCCAGCTGACTAATGACTGCAAATGACATTCCTCACAGAATGTGTCACAAATACCCTCCAGAATGGTTTGATGGATTGTGCTTAGCTTTAATTCATTTACATCCTGGTAGATATATATCGTACACTGTATCAGTATGAAAGTGTAAAATACATCTGTGCAATATTTCTACGCTGCCGCATTTTAATGCTAAGGTTCCAAAGTAAAAGTGTATATTGTATATTATGCAAATATCTTAATACTTTTTCAGAAATGTTTTCTCTTACATACTTTCATATCATTGCATAGTTATATTCCTATTTTGTAACTTTATATTCTTACTTTCTTATCTACTTCTGAGCTTTTTTGTTGCTGTAACAAGTGAATTTCCCGAGTGTTGGATTAATAAAGTCAAATCTAATCCAATATAATCTAATCAAATATTTTATGCATACACTTTTCAGAGCATACTCGTGTGCAGCTGTGCAGACGCATAACTTCAGCATTTTAATGTCCTCTCTTTAAAATTCAGACGATTCTTTCAGGTGAAGAAAATTTAAATGTAATTAGTCTTAATTGATTAAACTGGGAATAAAAACCATCTTAATTAGCGTGAGAGAGTTCAATGGTCAAAATCATATAGAGATAATCTCACGGCTATTGGATAATTGAATAACGTTAAGAGGGAAAAATATATATAGAAAATTGATAGAGACGGAAGAAATTGTGGAACTTTAAATGTCATCTGTTAAGACCAGAAGGTGAGAAATGACTGTGCTGCTGTAAATAGGGTTTTCTAAAAAAAGTCACATCTCTACGGAGGAGCCAGGAGGAAAAAAGCCAGGGCAGATTGATCAATTCATTGCAGAGAAGAGAGATACAAGTGACTGACAGTAGTGAAATGCTGGTGTTTAAGACTTTAACACAGCCTGGGGGTTTAAGAGTGTGCATGCCAGCACCAAAGGTCTGAAACTGACTCAAGAATATGCTGCAGTGCTCTCAAGGAGGCCAGCGGGGCTTCTTTAAAGGTCCAGTGTGTTACATTCCAGAGGGTTTATTGGCAGAAATTGAGCCTACTACCCATAAGTAGGTTAGTATGAGTGTTTCGTTGCTTTAAATTCAGAATTGTTTGGTCTTCACATTGTTGGAATATTCTTTTTACATGTAATTTAGGCAGAGGCCTTGCTTTATGGAGAATGTGTGTTGTCCATTTTGAAAAGATTGATGTGCTTTTTTTGTGTATGCAAAAGCCACAGTAGTCCTCTGACACACTTGAGAGAAGGAAGGGTTTTTTTTTTAACTCTGCAGTCTCACCAATAGATGTCACAAATTCTTTCGTAACACACCCTTAAAGCTGCAGCATGTAACTTGTATTTATTGTTGTTGTTTGTGCTATTATTGTGCTTCTGTTTGGCCTTTGTGAAGAAATCATGTAACGTGTATTTGTATAGTGCATCCTGCATCCTTCATCGGAAAATGGGTTTTGTCAAGCAATACTATCAGACCTGATTGAGAGAGCATTTGTGCAAATACAGCAGCCGTGCATGAGCAGGTGAGGGCAAGAATAATTAGGCCCATCAAAATGCTGAACAACCAATTATTTCTCAAACTCTTTGTGGGTTTGAAGCTGTCTGATCTGATTGCCTCTAGCTGTTTTGACATAAAACTAATCTTCTCTTGTGTATAATGCAGGAATGTCACCAGGGGATACAATCGGCATTGTGTGAACTCATGTGGCAGTTGTTTAAACGGTTACACATTACAGCTTTAAGGATAAAGTTGGTATTAGTTTATCAATTGTTGCATGAGTAGACTGAAAAGACTAACAGTAGTATCAGTATCTGGTCCCATTTATGACTACTTCATTTATGTCATATGTATCCAAGTGTGTACTTCATCATCAAACTTGTAGCAAAGTGACTGATTGCTGAGGTTAGGGGTAGTTGGGATTCTGATTTCTGTTTTGGCAATTAAAATGTAACACAGAATATTATTTTTATCATGTTTTAGGGGTGCTGATAATGTGATCATTTTTGTTGCAAAATGCATCTTCACCCCTAAATACCTCGACATCCTGACATTTACTGAAACAATGAATACACAGTGCATGTAAGTTTTCTCTGAAATCTAAATCTGAGAGGATTACAACCCTTTAAAGCTGATCTATTAAAAGCTGTTATTTAAATCGTGTAGCTGAGTTTGACCTTGATTATCAACATCACGGTGGCACTTGAGGAAAATTACATTTCATTGTAGTCCAAGCAGTACTTGATGAGCTATTTCAGACTGCAAGAAAGCACTGGACAGAGTGGACAATACCCTTAAATCCTCACCCCAAAACATGAACCTTTTATTTCTCTTTATTCTCACCACAAATATCAAAAAATAACATTTTTTTTAATATATATATATATAAAGGCCAAAGGTGCATGTTTTTACCAGTGATCAGTATCCATACGAGAGGTTATGCTGCGGTGACTGGCTTCATCCCAGATCCGGCTTCTGGTGTGGTCGCTGGCACGATGAAGGGAATAATTACACATTCATTTCAAATGGAAATGTAACCGAAAGTTAATAAATGCATCATGAGTCTTTGTAGGAATCATTCTGCATTTCAAACCTTTTGTGCGGGCCTGGTGCTGCGTTTTAAAACAGCGCTGTGAATAAAGATGGCGTTATTTTCACAATTACACTTGACTTATGTATAGGCGGGTTTCCTTTTGGGAGATGGCTCTCAGAGTCGAGTTTCAATTAGACCCTGATGTCTCTTACAATGTTGTTTTAAGAGTTTTGAGTGCAAAGCCTTGGGTAGTAATGAATACCACAGTTTTAATGCAGACATATGAGTGCATGGTTATACAGAAAGTCTTTGGATTGCCCTTGGAGATGCACAAGGCCAATGATTAACCGCAGCTACAACAACTCTTACCTCTAACATGAAACATGTTGTTGCCACGCACAAACCCCTTAAGAGAGAGCGGAAAGTGAGAGAAGGAATCAAATCCTCTTCTCTGATCTCATTGATGTCCAAGCTTAACTCTAATTAAGGGGGCTGCTCACTTGACAAAGTGTTGGGTCTCTCCCATAGTACTCATCAAAGCAGCTCTCCTTGAGCTGGAAAAGATGTCCTTTACTCCCCGGTGTCTCGCAGACAACTTTAGAAAGATCAATTGTAATTTTGGATGAATAACCTCAACGACTTCTGATGGATCGCTCTCAGGGACTGATGTGGATCAAGGGATCAATACATTTTTGAAAATGAAAGAGGCAACTGGGTCTTCTGTGTTTACTGCTATTGAAGTGAAACACATACTCTATTTAGCCAGATCCCCACTGAGGCTGGCACTGAGATATAGATAATTGAGCTCACTAATAACACTTTGGTATAATGACATGGCTGTTTCATGTGGGTGCCGCTGGAGTTTACCCGACTATTTGTTGACGTTCATGAAGAGAGTGTGAACCTTGTGGAATGTTTTAGTTGCTGTTTCTTCTTCTTTTTTAAATTCATGATCAAATAATAAAGATAGACTAGGATTTCCATCAACAATTTCATATTAGGGACAGAAATCAAAGATAAGGCATCATTGCATCGAGCTGTAAGCGGAATACTGACACTGTCACCATAAAAATATAAAGATATTTCATCAGAAACAGTTGCTAATTTCCTCCCAACACAACAGCAACGTTAGTTTTCATTTGCTACAATATGTCACTTAATTACAAATCCTGAGAGATACTTTCTGTTCTAGCTGGTTAATTTAGTTTTACCTTGATTGAAATCCTTTACATGTCATCCGTGTACTCTGGTCCACACAATATTGAGCAGTCAAAACAAACCTTAATTCAACTCTCACTCATTTTCTACCACTTTATCCTCCACATTAGGGTCACGGGGCGCCAGAGCCAATCTCAGCTGACATAAGGCGAAAGGTGGGGTACACCCTGGACAGGTCGCCTGTCACTGGACAGTCATTCATTCTCACACTCACACCTATGGTCAATTTAGTAGATGATCTATGCATAATTTTGGGCTGTCGGGGGGGGGGGGGGGGGAACCCAGAGAAAACCGGGGGGGGGGGGGGGGGAGAACCCAGAGAAAACCCGCACACGTATGGGAAGACCATGTACGATCCACACAGAAAGGCCTGAACTCAGGATGTGAACCAGCGATCTTCTTGCTGTGAGGCACTTCTAATGTTCACAGGACTAAAAATTCCCCAGGGAAATAAGATAGATGGAGCAGTGTTTCTGTCTACAGAATATGTCCAATAGTCACTTATTTCCAACTCCGTAGGGAGTACATGATGTATTTCCCGAATGGTTACATTTTCAGCATTGTCTGAACTATTTTACAAAGTATTGTCTGGGTTTATTCTGGTCCACGCAATGGTGAACATTCAATTCAAACCAAAAATTCCCCATGATTTTATCAATTTCCTGTTGTTGCGTTGATGGTCCAATGTTCACTGCACCAAAAATTGCCCAGGAAAAAGAATAAAGAAATGGAAAAAGAAAATAAGACCTCAACATGTCCAGTCAGTTTGATTCAGCAGAACATTTTGACAAATTCTTTTCATGAGCTTTAAAGAGAAATTATATGACGGCTGAGCAGACTGTTCTGACGCCGACTGTTCTGAACATGAATATAAGCAGCACACACAAAAATGTCAACTACATTCAGAAAAAAATGTCTTTTCTTCCACTGGTACATGACTGACAGCCTCTCACCTATGAAAGACTTCCATTGTTGACCTCAGCTGGGGAAATAACTGTACATCATTGTACACCATATAAAAGCAGCACCGGCTTGTACAAGGATGTGCTTCTCATGAGGAGTCTGTAGACAAGTGATGCTTCCAAGGAGGAAGCAACGACGCAGTCACAAACTGACTCATTGCCAGATTAAGTCACAGTACGAGGGTTCAAGGATAAAATGACACATGGTGAACCAAACCACACAACTCATCTCGGGATGAAGGACTTAAGGGATCAGAGGTTGATAGTGTATTCATACAAGATAGCATGATCACTGCACAAGTCCATATGTGGCCGCATCGCACACCTTAATATGTTAACACCACAGACTAAGACCGGATAAGTGTGGATTCAACGGAGGCTTTGTCTCTACGTCCTGGCATCATGTATCTCACATCCATTCCACCATGGTCTGGGATTGTAGGGGGATCAACTGGCCCATCACATGTATTATTCAGGAAACCATGTGTTAGCAGCTGCGTCCAGGCTCAGTAGATAGTGATTATACCAGGACTGTTAAAGTCAAAGCTGTGATATGGCTTTTCTGATTGGTGCTTTCATTGATGCAGTGTAGATGCCTAAACCATCGTTAAAAGAGACTGACGTGGACAGATGAGGCCGTTCGCAGACACTGTCTCATTTTGTACAGGAAAACATTCTTGTAAACACTTTCTCCAAATCTGACAGAAATTGCTTCTGGACGTCCTTGTTTGTTTTTTCCTGCAATGATGCATTTCAATGTGAAGGCGTCCTATGACTGACAAACTATGTTTGGGTAGCATTTATAAATATTTAATACCTTTTTTTTCCCCTACATTCTGAGGATGTTAACTCAGAAAAAACTATTTGGAGGTGAGCGGATTTACAGGAACATAATGCTCACAATGACACTTTGTCTTTTGTTCGTCCTCTCCTCCTTGTAATCAGCTTATTCCCCTCACCTGGTGTTCCACTCCCCTTCTCCTCACCTGCAGCTCATTACTCCCCCTATATATAATTGCAATTAATTGTGAGTTAACTATGACATTCTTTTTTTTTTGATTCTGGCCTCCAAATTCTGGATTTGTTTGCATGATTGAACTGCTGCCCTTTAACTTGCTTTCAAGTATCACTCTGCCTCTGTCCTCAGCCAGTATAAATCACATGCTCTTTTATGTTAGCAGTTTTGTGGATTTAAAAAAAAAAAAAGATTGATTGAAAGTTATTTTGAGGCAGAGGACAGAAGCTGTAGTCACTTTTGCTGTAGAGGAGGAACATGGCTGAGCTACAGATGGTCAAGTGCTTTTGTTGATCAGGCTCTGGCTCTGGTGATTTGGCTGAAGCCTTTCAGACATCTTAATTATACTTTTATTGCTGTTTAAAGATGTAATATGAAACATTTCTGCAGTGCAATACTTTTGATACCTTTGAAAAATTGATGTCTGTGTACTAAAATATTTCCAACACTCAAGACTTTAAATTTATATCAAACTGCATTCTAGTCGAGGTAATGGACGATTTCTTTTTGGTTGACTTTTAATGACATCTGCTTTATTTCTGTTGTAGTTAGGAAGGAAATATTGGGTACTGCTAGTCAGTGCGTTGTCTTTAATGGGTCACGACTACTCATTCCTGTTTGCTTCTGCTCCCTAAGCTCACCACGTCAACAGCAAATGAACAGTGCAGCCAAATGAAACAACAAACACAGAAGTTCAAGAAGTGGATTCTATGGCGAGAAAACCTGGACGATAAGCAGACAGAATAAAGTCACTGCTTTTGGACACGTTGGCATGCTTTCATAGGATAAGCACTTCTAGAAACTGGGCAGTGGAGCAGGTGTGAGATCACCTGGGCATATGTCATGTCCAGACACCAGCTGTGTCCTAATTACTCACAATTGCTCACTGCGTCAACAGAAGTGCCGCACTGCAGCTCCAAATCATAGATCTGATACAATATTTAAAAAAAAAAAGGTAAATATTATAGACATATTTAAGCTGTGCTTATATCAACAAAGTACAAGACCGGGATCCAAAATTCCTCTCTGATCGTAGAAGAGGGACAAACTCGTCATTCTTGGTGGAGTCATGGGAGTTTACCCATGTTCTCTACATGTGCTTGGTGAAAGACAAGTCCCCTAGGATGTGTTACAATGGACTTTTGTTATGAGTCTCTCAGTCCTTGCGTAACCGCAGTGAAAGCTGTTTCTGTATTCTTAGCAGTCAGGAAAGACATACAGCAGATCTTAAAAGGGAAGATGCGAAGGAAGTTGAAGCTCTCCATTTACTAGACGAGCTACATGTCCCATTGTTTATTTAATGGATTGATGGGAGCTGGAAGGAAAAAAATGAAATTACAGTAAAAGTAACAAAAAATTTTATTTTTTTTTATCTCTACGAGGTGGCTGAGCTCACTCCATAGAGACTGCTGCTCCTTCACATTGACAAGAGCCAGTGGACATGGTTTATGTATCTGATAAGAATGGCTTTGGGTTTTGGGGGTCATGTTGAAATGGCATCTATCTTGGTAACATATTGAGATTCCACCGAAGGACCCAGAAGACAAGTCTGTAAGCAGATAGATAAGCAGCAAAAAGTCTGTGAATGAATCACCTCTTCTTTTTTTTTATTACTCTGCCAAGCTCTCACGACTCCCCAAGGGACTTTGATTTTGCCCTCAATTATCGCCCCATGTCTTCTTGTTAATTAATTGCAAGAGTGCAGTGTTTCGCAGGAAATGCAACCCTGCAAAAGTAAAATGAAATACTAGGAATTCACTAGCATTTAGACAGACTGCAAAATGAGGCTGTGAACAAAGTCCATTGAGAAAATCAATAATTTTAGATCACCACAAACCGGATCTGTTGATCCACTCTTGCCTTGTGTTATTTTGTTTCTTCAGTTTTGTAAATCATTTTCCACTTGACACCAACTTACCAAATAAGGCAGCAGCAGCACACCAGCCACTTCTGTGTCCTCATGATCTACGAAAGCTAGTTTTCTTCATGGACTTTGTTGCAGGAGAGCGTGCAGTTGACAAACTTCTTTGTCGAGTCCGAAAAGTATGTCAGATGCCAAGACAAAGCAGTGACTAAGCAGGAAAAGTGATCTGCTTTTCCTGGTGTTCCCACTGGTGGCCATGTTTTATGCCATGAGAATGTACCTTTATGTCTCTCAGGCCAGTTGCAGACTGGATGTTTGTGTGGCGTGTCATGGCTCAGGCGTGTCTCTGTTTTAATTCAGGCACGCATGTCAGCTAATGAGCGAGTCATGAGCCTCTCTTTTGGAAATGACCACTCACCAATTTTACGTCTCACTTCAAAATCTTCCTTCTCTGCCTATATCTGTCGTGCAGTATATGTCACAATAATAACATGGCCTATTTGTGTCTCAAAGTAAAAGCACTGTCACATTTCAATCCCCTGATTCCATTCTGTCTTTTTTTCAACATTTTATTGTGAAATATGTGTAGCAGATGTACTGTACTGAGTGTAAAATGAGTATTTTAGAGTATTTAAAAGAACTATTTTTCAAAGGCAGACTCTGTAAGTCATAGCAGAAGCTCCACATCAGGTGAGCAGCTGCATATGAATTTACTGTAAAACCAGTCTCAGGCTGGTTCCCAGCACTGGTGGCGCACATAGTGATGTCATTGCTAACTACAGTACCTTATATAACTACACTTCAAAAAAAAAACCCTGAACTATAACTTTAAATTACAGGAGCCTGAGGTAACGCACTTGCAAATAAATAAATAAATAAAGTTGTCATGAAGCGATGGAAAAAAAGTCTTGCTGCTTGGGTTGTGTTGCTGATGCTGATTATTACGCATGCTGTTTGATGCCCCTCCTCTCTCCTTTGATGTCACAGTTAGTAGGGTAATTAAGTGAAAAAGTCCAACCCCCACCAGCCCTTTCTGGTCCACTCCGCCCTGCAATTTATTTGTAACCAGCTTTTAATTAATGAAGTGCCATGAAGGGGTTACCCAATCAAACCACCACGCACATAAATCAAAGACTTTGTCTTTTTCCTACAGGACACAAGCTGCATCATCTTAGAAGCTTCTCATCAAAGACATAAATAATGTTGGGTTTTTTTTTCTTAATGTCCTGAGTGTACATGTGCACGAGTACAGGAACATTTCCATTTGTAAAGTTGCACACACACGCACACACACATGCAACCACACATATTTTTTACAAGTTGGTACACTCACACATCTCTGTGTCACTCGCACTGCCTGGTTGCACAAAGGCTGAGCCCATTAACTGGATTAATTTGGGAGATTGGATGAATGTGGAAGGATGGATGAAAGGAGAGGGGACACAATCCATGACAGTGAAGAGGGAAAAGGAAGATGAGCTGGGCGAGGAGAGTGATAGATGGCTTTGTGGGATATTAGGACCGGAGAGGAAGAGAGAGAAGCAGAGAAAGAGGAAAGGAGAAGAGCAATGATGAGAAATAGCAGGGGAGGAGGACTGGCTCATGGGAGAAAAAGACAGAAAGAAAGAGGGCAAACAGGTAGGCGGTAGAGGAAGATTAAAAGTGAAACACAAAGAATGGAGGGGGGGTATGGATGTGGGATGCTCTTGTGGAGAATAATGGCACCCCTCTCCTCTCTCCTCTCTCCTCTATTGCTCACTGAAGGGCACAAAGTGTCTGGACAAATGTGTAACCGAGTCTGGGCAGCTTAGGCAATTTCATGGAGCCAAAGACGACGATGATAATCCAGTTAAATTGATAAATGTGAATGTCTGTGGGTCACCGTTCATCCAGTAATTAATCCTTTCTTACATTAATGTGGCCAGATTTTTTTATACGATTAGGACTGACTGAAGATGATACGTCCCTCAGCCCTGCCCTGCTGAAATACCACTCACTGTCGTGGGACGTGCAAATGAAGATTTCTTCTTTGAGCCATTCGTTCAATGAAATTGGGGCTGAATTCTTATAGCAGGCTTCTCAAGTGTGCTTAAGTGATGCTTGACCATAAATAAATCAGTTCTTGTAAACTGAACGGTGTTCAGTGGAATGCTTAAATGGAGCATCATCAGAACAGACAGGTGTCTCTGTGTGTGTGTGTGTGTATTCCTTATGTTGTGGGGACCTAAATCTGTTTGCATAGTTACATTACAAACAGTCAAAAATAAAGTCCCCATAATTTAAAGTATTATATTATAAGGTAAAGACATGTTTTAAAGTTTGGGTTAGGTTAAGGTCAGGGTCAGGGTCAGGGTTAGGGCACGAGTAATTATGGATAAGGTTAGAGTAAGTATCCAGGAAATTAACGTAAGTCGATGCAATGTCCTCTGAAGTCATGGAAACCAGTGTGTGTGTCATTTTCAGATAAAGGAAGGAAACGATAATAACATCATCAACAACAGAAGAACACAAAAAGTTACCGACTGCAGTTTTAAATAAGAGTAGTCGCACTATTTCCAAGAAATTGTGGTATGTTGTGGATTATTGTGGTGAATCTGATGGAAGCATTTGTCCCATTTTCCCCCCACCGGCAATCAGTGGACAAAAAAAAAATACATGAAACAATATGCAAGTTTGTGCTCATAACCATGTTTTGAGGCAAAGGCATATTTAAATGAGACATCTAAGCTTTTATGTGAAAGTCTTCTAGTGTGTTATTATACAGAGATTTGGGAAAAGGAGAAGCCGTGGAAGTCTACAGTATGAATGTACTAGTTCATTATTCCAATGATTTATTTTTAACCCAGGACTTTTTCCACTATGGCATGGGACATATTTACTGTACATGTTGGGAAATACTATTAGAAACTTTACTATGATCAGAATAATATTTGAAAGATAGTAGCTGGAGGTGATGAGCTATACAGTTTATCTCAAGCGAAGCCATTGCTGTACCAGGTTTCCACATATTTGTACCTCAAAGAAAGCACAGAGGACGTTTTTGAGATTTATGAGGGGCAAAAACTAATAGAAGCTGCTTAAAAATTGCCAGTGGCTTATGCTTTACTAAATCTAAGAAGTGACATTTTGAAGGTCTGACCCTTCTGAAGGGTACATTTATCTTTTCAATAGCATCTCACTCCACATGTGGGGCCACTGTGCCCTTTATCTGAAGTCAGGAAATAATGGGAGCCATTTACATGGCAGTTCTTCCAGATGTCTTTTAGAGTTTTCATCAAAAGAAAATTGGTCATTAATTTTGAATGTCAATGTGAGTGGTTATTTAAATATATAATGTCCCCTGATTTTTTTTTTATAATTTTTAGACAGCTACACATTGAAGTTACAGGATATAATTTTAAGAGAAAAGTAAAAAATGTGGCTACATTGAGACAACTGACAAATGTCCTTAGTTCACCAGCTCAAAACAGATGAAGGGAATGAAGGAACTGCTGCATAAAAGGTTGCCAGGAGCAAAGTGGACTTCTTTATATTAATGATCATAATTATCTTAAAAGTTTGAACCCTTCAGAACTATTGCTCGAACTGTCTCTTTAACTCTGACATGATAAGACAACTAGTGGTGCCGAAAACCCCAGTAACCACTGTAACGGGACGTCTGGGCTCTTCAGAAACAGCATCACTCAACAAATTGCACGCTCAGCGGCACAAAACAACACAGCTGGCCACTGGAGGATTCCGGCTGCCTCGAGGTCTCAAGTGCTACATTTCAGTTACTTTCATTTACAAGCTGCATTGTTCAAATTTGATTCAAATCTAAAATCGTTACAGGTCAGATTTGACAGTTCACAAGTGTCTTGTGTCTGAATGTGCCTGTCCTCTCAAATGGCACACATGCTAACCCTAACCCCCTTTTGTGTACCTTGTCAATGGAAACAATAGAAAATATAATATTTGTGATTTTTTTTTTAGCATTAATTTGTGATGCTAATATTAATATAGAAAAGTCTAGGTAGAATTCGTACCAAAATAAGTTTTTCATTTTGTCGCAAAAAGGAAAAATGAATGTTCACTACTAAATATTTTCAATAAATAACCATGAACTAAAGTAATTCTGTTTAAATGTGTGAACTGGCACCTTCCAGTATCTATGTATTAGTTATTAGGACAAACAGTCTCTGACATGGAGACTAGACTTGCTATTATATCACATTTTGGAAAGTTCTTCACAACAACAATCATTTTAGCTCGGGGACAAGTCTCTAAATCAGGAGTCCCCAGCCTTTTTTCTTCTGAGAGCTACTTTGACAAAATGAAAATGGCTGAGAGCTACTCGTTTTTTTTTTGTTTTTTCTTTAACATTTATTCTCATAGCTTATTCCATCCCAGACAAACTGAATGAGCTCATTTTGCCATTAGCATTTACAGAAGGTTGGTGTCAACAACTCACATTTTACAATAAACAAAACTAGAATTTAATTCACCTCCATGTGCATTTTGCATTTTTCTAGTCTATCTCACGCAGTATTCAATTAAAACATTAATGCTGTCAAAACAAGACAATGCATTTAATTGGTTAAAAATGTAAGCAGGTTTATGTTTGATTATTGAAACCCCTGCCCTAAATGTACCCAAGTGCAACCAACTCAACTCTGACAAATGCAAAGAGGAAAAAAATGGTGCAGACTTTTTAAAGTACACAGAAAAAAAAAAATTAAAAGGATCTGAATATTTCCAAAAGCTGCTGTGGTTTGTGTGGTTGATGCTGATGAACCACTAAATCCACAAAGCAGTCTTTTTCTCTCTTAATACAACTGACTGAAAAAAAAAAAACGATTATTTTTTGCACTTTATTTATTCTCCTGAGCAGCAGAGACAAACACTCACATCCACTGAACATGAACACAAGCACATAAATAAGCAGAATTTAAACGCCGGACTTGGGGGAGAATAAAATGATTTATTTATCGAGGCAAATGGAATTTCAAAATGAGGAGCTGAGTGGACAGCCACCCTATATTCCTGTGTCAAAAAAAGAAAAAAATCATCTAATACAATTAATTGTTTAAAGTCTAAAAAAAAAAAAAAAATCAGAGTGGTCACTTAAGTGACAGCTAAACAGGAATATAGATCTATGTTCACTCAAGCGGCACAG
The DNA here is from genome assembly GCA_016785285.1 of Brachirus orientalis. Classification (NCBI taxonomy): domain Eukaryota; kingdom Metazoa; phylum Chordata; class Actinopteri; order Pleuronectiformes; family Soleidae; genus Brachirus; species Brachirus orientalis. Next base: position 12,473,855 of record JAFBJR010000905.1, read on the forward strand.
AAATGCTGCACTCTGTTTACTTGGTCTCTTATGATTCCATTAATGCTTATTTTAGGGAGGAATCAAAAGAGGAAATAGAATATTTTAGAAAGGCTAGAGCATGTGTGCATGTGAAAAAGTCATCACAGAAAAGGTTAAGGGGTTATTCTGGGGCGCATGGGATGAATGTCAAAGACCAGACTGATTTTCATGGTAACACTCATATCAATAATGAGATCCAGGACCTTCTTTATTTAAAACAGCAAGTCAAGTAATAACTGATGTTTTGGTAACTTGGGTTTAATCTCCAAAATGTGTCATGATAGGTGGTGTTTAAGACAAGAAATGATTTCACCTAACTAAATAGGATTATCATATTTTACAGTGAATGAGCATAAACGTGGGTTTTGTCCATTAAGATATAATGAGTTTAAAACTGTTAAAACATGATTTTGATTTATTCTAGAGCTGTCATAGTTATTATAGCATAGTATAGTTATTAAAGTTATGCACAGCGATTAAAGGCAGATCTTAATGCACTGGTTTTTTATTGCATTAGTGTGTAGGGCAGCAACAAACCATAATCAGTTAATCTGTTGATTCTTTTCTCGATTAATCAAATATGTGTTGGGTTTTGGCTCTTTTGCCTAACATTTGTGTTATTTGCTGACATACAAATCTTTAATTTATTAATTCATTAATTTATTGAAATGACTATGTTTTCAACTCATGCTAATGTCTAATTAAAAAAAAAATAATAATTGTGAGGATTCCCACAAAATTCCACATCGTGCACAAACACTACCTTTTTGATTTGTCCAAACACTCCACTGGACAGAATGTGCGACTCATGTGATGTGTTAACATCACTCCAGTGGCAGAACATCCTGCTCTCAGACGCTTTGACATTTTATAGCTTCAAAATGAGGCATAAACAACATGAATCCATTGTTTCTGTGTGATGGTGTGGGAGTGGTTCCCACGCCACTAGACTCCGTAACACCTGGCGAGGATCATTTAACGATGCACGTCAGCATTTTAGATTGGTCACAGTGGTCAGACTTTAGATGCTTTAGCAACAGAACCAAACCGGTGGCAAATGATATATCATTTCGAGATGCGGGACACAAGGCTGCCATAGTTGAAGGCATGTTTGACTCCAAGAAAGGTGGGGTTGCCATGGAAATGTAAAGCTGAAAAATATTCACAAAATAGATTAAACCCATACAACAGGGCCCCACCAGGTCAGAGAGTATGACACCATTAAAGCCCACTTAATATAATATGCTAATGTAGGCGCTTGCAGCTGTGTGTGACTGTACTGACTTTGAGGAAAACTTTGTGCCTCTCTCTGACAATTTGTTGCAACATCATGCAAATGCCATCCTCTTATTACCTTATTGTGAGTTGCTGGCTGCCTTTCAATTCGGTGGCATATTAGCTGATATTCAAATGCACTTCTGAGCCGGTTTAACATCCGTGAAGTTTGCTGAAGATTTCATCGCGCACTGTTCCCATTTATTATATCAATTTTACGATCAAAGTAACGAGTCGATCAGGATTCCAACACAGATATTAATCTTCCAGCAACCTTTATTGCAGTCGAATAGCAGCGTGGAACATTTAAGCAGAGTATAGTGACAGAAACTGTATAAGAATTAGAGCATAAGCCTTAGAATTAATTAGGCTGTTTTGATGCAGTAGCTTCCTGGACAAACAAAGACTGAGGCCTCTAAAGTTCTTTAACCTGCTTGGGTCATGAAGGGTTAAGCAGAGGCATCCTTAGTTTGGTACAGTCTCGCTTATTAGATGTCAGTAATTCTTACACAATAAGAGTGTCTCTCAATCAGAGATTTGGATGAGATCGCACATGATCAAGATGCTGGCAGCTATTACAGTATAATAACAACTTACTTGTGTCTTGTCACTTCTGACCATTAATAATGTCTTTAAAACAGCCTGCAGAGCTGCCAAAGCAAATACATTTGGCATTGTAAACTCTTCAGTGAAAATAATGAGCAACGTGTTACTCCCATTCTAAAAAGCAATCTCTCAAGCATCTGTGTCTCATCCTATTTCCTTCCCACTCGTACTATATTTGGTTTCTCTTTGTGCCGTATGCTGGAATCCCACTTATGCAGCAGAGGCTTCAATAGCAACAACATCTCATTTACTGTGAATGGAGCTACGTCAAACGTGGCCGAGCCGCATTTTGGTCCCACTGCTTTGATATGCTCCCATTGGGTGCGACAGAAATTCAGACATGTTCAATTTTCCAAGCATCGCCGGAGCCAATTCCGGAACCAAGCATCTCACTTGTCCACCGTCAGGCATCAACACGACAAGGAACGTATGAATCCAGTGCTGTTGTCCTCTTCCACTTGTAAAAATGTGTTTTCAGTAAGTTAATAAATGTTTTGGTCAATCATCTGCACCTGCATCATAGAGACAATGCATTTAATAGAAAAGAAGAGAAAGGTATTTTAACATACCATTGTGTGAAGTTGGGCTCTTTATAGAAATCAGCTGCAGGCTGGTAATTAAGCTGAATAACTAAATATCTATTAACCCCACTGTTTTTACTGTTCCACACTAATATTAGAACCTTTAATTTGGCTCCTTATGGTGTTTCAATGCCCTAATTCTGTCTGTTCCATTAAATTTGTGAAGATAGCTCTGTACCAAGCAGCTATGATAAATTTATAAGCAAACCTTTTTTTCTTTTTTTTGGGGGGGGGGGGCTTGTGTGTATTATGATAATCAACTCGTATGAGCTTCTTTTCTGCATATAATACTTCACTCTTGCAAGAAATAATTCATGTATCATCGGTGTACCCTCGGAGCAGCAGAACAGCTTTGGTTGTAGTGTGTAACCTTGTAGCTCTTCAGTATCGCCTCACATACAGAGACTGTGTAAATGAGGAAACAGCTCCTTTTTAGTTTGTTTGTTTGTTTTTTTCTGGGATTTGCTGAACTTGCTTAACAACAGTCGTCAGTGTTTTTTTATTTGCTCGCAGGCAAGACCTTCGAAGTTAAGCTGCAAGCCCCGACAAATACAAAGATGTGGGGAATGACACAGGTGAGGGAAAAGCAATACGTGTGAGGAACAGATGAAAGGAGGGGAAAAGAGGAGAATGAAAGCAAGGTGACTGGACCATTGCTTCGATGATGCATTGCTCCGACACATCCCCAGTGGTGTAGCTGCTTATTTGTCAGAGACACAACGCTGTCAAACTGAAGGGCAGGAAATCATACTAACTAGCTCTCCCCATGCTCACACTAGAACACTGAATTAATGAAGTTTAATAGAGCACCCTGCTCCTGCCTGGACACAGAGAAGCACACATTTACTAATGCACTGCAAATTGCACTACATCCTGTGCAACATAACATTTTTTATCATCAAGGAACTTTCAAATGTGACTTGGGAAAGGGGATAAGAAGAAACAAGACCGTAATGTTTACAACAGAGTTATTAATAAAATAGTGAAGGGATTTGATGGATGAATGTTGGGAAAAATCATCAGGCTGTGTCTCTGTTTGTAAAATGCACTTTAAGTCAAAGGTTCAGGTAATGGAAACTCATGGATTACATCTCATTAAAAACCAAAGGTAAACCCCCTGATTAATAAATGTGTTCGCTTGTAAAGCTTTATTTTTGTTATGGATGAAGAACCAAAGTCACCCCCTTTTAAAGATAATATGTAACATTTATGCATTAAAATATCCAAAACTATGACACTTGTTATATATTATGTTGCATAGTGTGCTTACATTAACCAGAACCTTTGCAGCACTCTTTAAATTCATCAAAATCACTTTTTTTAGTAAAGGTGATTTACTGTTTTATTTACTCGTCTCTGCTGTAACTTTCAGGTCAAACCCACAATGAAACTTCATAGTGAAGAAAGAAATATTTGGTTCTATTTGTTGGCCATGGTGTTGTTTTGTTGTTTATTCATTTTAATGTGTGCTTTTGTCACTAATGCATCACCACTTTCCATTGCCATTTGTTGCACGTTTTGCCACTAAGGCTGTCCAAATGCAAAGGGGAACCAAAGGAGACAAACATTTCCCATCATCCCATGTTGCTTTCTAGTGTCATTAAACTAGGTCATTGTTTATTGTTTTGCTTGACGAACCCTTAGCGGCAGAAATTGATTTTCATGTACCGCCCTTTTAAAAAGCTGATGTGTTCCAGCCTCAAGCCTTCCTCGGGACGCCTCAAGAAGGTCTGGGTGTGAAAGAAATTCAGCAGATGTCACTAAATTTAGCCCAACAGACTCATAAACTTTGCTGTGCACAGGAACTCAGAATGAAGCTGCAGTCTCATTAAGATGGAGAGATGAAAGTTGGATATCTACAACTTGTAGAGCCAAAACCCTTCTCACTTAAATATTCCTGCTGGTACTGCTTCATTCAGACTCGGGGGAACAAAAAAAGAAGAAGGAGACGGTGGATTTTAAACCTCAGACATTCATCTTTTTTTATAGTGGCAGTCTTCATGCAGACAGACTTCTTTAAGCCAGGATGTCAAATTACATTACTTTGTGCCACAATTGGGCTGTAGCCTCTGATTTAATCAGGCATGTAATCATACGATTACCAGTAACAGTATATTAGAATGTGCTCTTTGATCAATAAGCATGTCATGGATGCAAATAACAGGGACACACTGTAACATTAGCTCAATAATTTTACAAACCTCTTATAACTTGGCCATTCATCTCCTCATCTCTGTATTGAAAATTTGCATACCGTGTTCAGCCACTGGGGATTAGACTGTCTGACCAATGGTCTGTCTTAGCATGAGGAACAGCGTGCAAAACTAATTATGGGTTAGCAAACAGGAGCTGGAAAGCAATAACGTATAACACACTCAGATAAAACTGGTTACAGTAAACTGGTCATCGCTGGACCAAAGCAACTCAGCTGTGACTGATCTCAAATTCCAGACACATAATTGCTTATCACTGAACAGGAAGTCAGGCTGAACCGCAGCATCCCACTTATCCTCAAATTGAACTAAAGTGAAGTGAATTGAATCGAAATGAACTGAAGGTGCCTGGACTGAAAACTTTGCTGCCATTGCATGTGTGCAACAACCCCCCACCCTTTAAAAATACCATACACAAATGCACTTGTTTATTTGTGATAAATAGTCAGTATAAGCCCTAAGAGCTACGGCATCCAGGAATTGCTGGACTTTCTAGTTTAAGAGCTGGTGGACCATATATTTTCAGTTTGCATCTTGCTGATGCTCAAAATTGATAATTGGGGACCCAATTTAGCTGATTACAAGTTTTCCTCATTTCTGCCCTCTGACTTGCCACCTACATCTCAGACTTCCATCCGTCCAACAGGCTGGATGTAGTTTTGTGCTCCCAGCTGCTGTTCCTGCCATTTTAGGGCAAACAAGGTAATAATGATGACTTCATCTTTCTATGCAGCTTCACAGCCAAATAGAGACAGCAAAAGAAAATGGGTGAACAATGGGGATAAAATCAATAATGTGCAAGTTGCTGTACATGAAATTCTGCCTTTTATTTAAAATACAAATCATGATACGATGTCCACCCACCAACAAGAATTTAAGAATGCAATGTCAGGTTGAGTGAATGAAGAGAAGCAGTGGCATACGAGTGAATAACACAAGGTAAAAAATCCACTTTTCTTTGTAGCCAGTCTACGCGTAGACTGGCTCATGCTCCCCTTTCAGCTTCTGTCATTTTTCTTCCCAATGTCCCCTGACTCCACTACTGTCCACTGTCCACATGCTCACTGTGTGTTTCCACATAGTTCTGTGTCCATTGTGTAATTAACTGAAGTGTATTCATTCCTACGAAACCCTCAGTAATGTCAGAAATGTTGTTTGGTGTGGTATCTTCCACCTTGTATGCTGAAAAAGTTTTACCTTTGTAGTGGGTTTCAGAAAAGAAACCATGCACTTGGGGGTCACAGAAATGTAGCATAAAAACAACTTATTAGCACTGTTGATTTCTGTGTCATTAATAGTTATAAAATAAACTCTTTCAGCCTGTCGAACACATAGTGTCTGAAATGTGCTGCTATGTTTCTATAGCGGCAAGAACTGACACACCAGGAAAAGTGTGAACTTTGAAGTAGAGATTACAACTCAAATGAAGAAGAACATCTTTTCTGGAATGCAAAGGCCACCGTAGTTCCCTAAAGCTTCTGGGAAAGGGAAGGTTTGCTGCATTCTCACCATTAGATGCCACTAATCCTTACACACAAATGTGCAGTATGATGTCTATATTGTCTACATATTGTTACGTCAGTTGATCAGTTTATATTAATAGAATTGACTTAAAGGTGCAGTGTGTAAAATATAGTTGTAATTGTTAGGTGAATAAGCCTTTTGTATTTGTATCAGGAGCTGGGTCAGCTCTAATGAGTTTTGATGCTGATTGAAGGCGACCCAGGTTTTCCAACACACGGAAGGGACGGGTTGACGTGAGGTGAGGGATATTTAGCTGCAAAATGTAACGTGGTTCATCCTGGAGACGTTTTCCTGGAGAAGAATTGATCATGGTTCTGTGATGAATGATAGTGCCAGCACACCTGCGGATCCTGTTGAGGAGCCAGGAGTGTGCTGTTGATCTAAATCATTGATGACTCTCCCTGATGGCTCACGCCGCGGTCCTACCGATGAGACGAGCAGGTTCTTAACGCAGAGCACGTTTTCTATTAGGGCTGTCACTGTAACAAGGCGGGAGCAAGTGTGTGGGCTGTGTTTGCTGCTCCAGCCACTGTAACACTGACAGTAACAGACATCTTCTTCACAGGACAAAGGAAGGAGACTTGTTCAGTGGATTTCTCGCACAAATGTTCCTCGAATATGCTCACATGGGAGGTGATTTCATACCTTCTTGATGTTATATGTCATTTAGTGCCGGCTACAGCTGTTTTCTTTATTGGTTATATGTAGGATATAACTCTTTATGTGACTTACAGTATGTTTCACTCTGTGCCAGTGTCTGTTGTATTCAGCTCAGCTTAGATAAAAAAAAAAACAATTTCAAATTAGAGGCAAATTTAAACACATATGGATGAGACAGTAACACTGAATTTATTCTTGGTCAGACAGAATGTTGCTCATATTGCACCTTTAAATCACCAGCTTGACATGTTGTTACCTTTGGACCGTGTCAGCTGAGCTTGACGACAGTCTTTCTGCAAGTTGTTAATCTAACTGGAGTGAAGTGTCTGCAACACCAGCTTCATCGATCTTCTTCTTCTTCTTCTTTTAGAGGAGGAAATTAGACATTTGGTTAAACTTTCCCTGGAATTTGCTTGCTTTTCCCCAACTCACTGAACAAAATTCCTTATCTGACCCAGATTCTGGCTTTGATCTATAAGCAAAGTCCTCAGATATGTCTCTTGTTTTTAGGGTAAAGACAAGTATAATTGACGAAGGGGAAGTTTTAAAAAACACCCCTTAGAAGGGCTTGGTTGGATACTATAACATGCATGGGACAGGGCCCAGATTGATAGCTTTTACACTGGTGCTCAAAATGAACTTTATTATGATGGTAATGGATGTACAGCAACTCCAGCCGCTCAGAGCTCAAGACTCACACAATACACACTTGTTTCACTGCAGCCCATGGAAAATAGTCTAATAGTGGGAAAACAGCAGTTGATGGGCTTTTAAACACAGGCAGTACAGTACAGTACTCCACACAGTGAAGTGGCACTTTACTGGCACTGTATGATTACAGCTTTTATTTCAGAATAGTGTTGTTATTTTGACAACAGATAACACTGGAAGCCATATAAATTCCCAGAACACTTATGACATAACATTTGCCACTTTGAGTCAGAAGCGGGTTAGACTGAAGTTAATCCAAGCATATGTATTATTTATATAAATGCAGTCCCAGAATGACAGACCGAGAAGAGTTTTCCAGTGCTGATGGATGTTGGATTTGCACTATAAAAAGTTAACAATAGCGGGACAATAAGATAGAGGAGGTAGAGGACCCTGATGATAGATGAGAGGGATTTCCATAAATGTGTTTTTCACACAAACATGGCTACAGGAAGATTCATCTCCCCTTTGATTTAGACAAACACAATGGAACATTTGTGAAGTCCATACCCAGAGGTTCATATGCCAACTTGGTTGTTTACTCCACTTCCAAACCCTTACAGCCAACTCACATGTATGCAGTTGAGGCATCAGCTAAATCTTATGCGAATAAGATGCCAATCAAATCCCTTTTCATATTAGCTCAAACACTACGCAGCCCACCAAAGGAGCTCTTGGACAAGGTCGTTCTCCCCCATTACTCGCGCTTTTTTGACAGACAAAGCACACCCCACAATAGCATAGACATGGCTGATGTCACATCCAGCTTACCAAGCGTCAGACCCAACCATGAATTTCTGACAATCGCCTCCATCAGTCAGTGTGTGAATTTCACTACTACTATAGACAGAATCCTGGACCTGCTCTGGAGACTCAGTTTTGAACATCACTTTTTGTTCACTTGCAACACTTACTGTGCATGTAAGGTTATTAGTATTTATACTTTTTATTTACACTCTTATCACCTCACTTCTTTATCATTTCATTAGAAGAAAACTGTTTCTCCTCAGGGATCATTCCATTTCTTTTCAGTTTCACATTTTGAGTTTTTTTAACTTACAATAGATCAGTGACATACATGCATAATGGAATTCATAAACAGATCCCCTTTGTAAAGTTTTATAGAGGGCAGGAGAAAAGTTGCCTTATAAACAATTGACTGTTTTCCATAACAATATGTATTTTATTTTGTGCCTGTGCACAAGAGTGAATGTAAATATAACCGGTTCAGAAAAGTGACAGGAAAAACACAGTGTTTTGGAAAACCAATGTTGAAAGAAGAGTTCAAAAGGCATGACTTGGTTTCTGAGGATCAGTCAGGGAGAGGGCTTTTAATAAATCCTGTCTGTCATCTGTATGCTAGAAATAAAATGGAGAAATATGAACAAAACATATTTGCTGTGACCCTCGGGGCCCTCACATGTGACTGACATTGTAGATCGGAGGTGAGTTTCTCGTCAATAGTTACGTGTTATGAAAACTGGCGTATTTTGAAGGGATGGATTTTTGCTTGATGAGCTTTACCTGCGCTTATGTATGTGCATTATTTTATTTACTGTATCTTTAACTCTTTTCAAGATTGAGATCCGAGAAATTCCGATTTTTAGGTTTGAAGAAAATGTAAGTAATATAAATATGATATATATTAATGATCTAATCTGCGCTACATTATGTGGTGACAGATGTTCTTCAACCATGTTGATCGCGGTAAACATTAGCTGCTTTTCTGGAAATTCAAAAGTATGAAATAAAAACCTGTTTTCCTTCTTTTAGAAATTATAGCGTTGTAATTACCATTAACATTTTTAAATATTTCAATAATGGCTCTGATTTCCCTAAACAGTAATGGCACATTTGCTGTATATGGAACAGATTACACATCTAATAGCCAAGTACAAAACCTTAAAAACAAATCACTTTTCCTATTTTTGGTAGCTCAAGGCACAAAGACCCCAATTCCTCAGAGACCCAGGGTGTAATTTTTCATACTTTCAGCCCGGTCACGTGTTTTAACCGATGCAGATAGATGTGTTCATGGGGAAGGAGCCAGAGTTTCTGCAGTGTCTGCTTCTAATGGCTGTTCATGGCACTGCATCGCCTTCCTTTATAAGGCCTTTATCCCTATTCATTGTCGGGCGGATTATTTTTTTATGATCTGTTTTTAAATATCATAATTATGACAATTATAGTAGAAACACAACAAATACAATCGAGTGAAGAACATTTGTGAGAGGAAAAACTCAGCACACAGCCCATATTGCTTGAACAAATAACAGATGGCGTAGGATGTATTGCATTTTCATTCGGCTCTAACTGTTTATACACAAGGTGAGGTGAGGTAGGACATGAGAACAAAGATGACACTGTATGCAACTGATCTCTTTGTTGGAGATTGATAAATTCTCAACAACAACACGAGGAAATCAACTGATTGTGCTGCATTATATATATATATATAAAACTTTTAAGTAGAACAGAGGTTCAATTACAATCACACGCATGCATGCACTGTTGATAAGAGATTAATGAACACTATATATGGTTTTTTTTAATAGTGTTAACAATGGAAACCCATTAGGTGGAGCTGACAGTCAGAAAGCATAATTCATTATTAATAATGTTATTAACAATCACAATCAAATACTGTCGACGTACTCAAACAGCATCCCACTAAGCCACACAAACACACTCACACGCTCAGTGGCACTATAAATGTGTAACAGGAATCTGTGTTCACTCCACCTACTCTTTGATCAGTCAGTTTTAAATAACTATACAATCCGAACAGAATAAAACGCACAATTTAAGTGGAGGTCAAATGTGAAAACTCACATTTTGAAGCAAATGGCTGAAGCTTCTTTCTACAATATCTAAGCTTCCCTTTATAAACAGCAAATCCGGCAGGGACTAGAAGCTGTGAAGCTGAGACACTTTAAGACATCGGCATTAAGACAACAGAAATGAATGCTGCTGAACAAAAACAAAAGTGGGGGAAACACACACACACACACATTTTTCATGTCCTACTCCTCTGGACTTGTGATGAATGACTGCTGTAATAGATCAGAATAAATAATGGGACAAGCTGGGGACTTATGTATATGTATCTCTTTTGCACGTGGACTCACTGATCGACTGAAATCACAGGGCCGCTGGACACCCTGGGCGGGTGGCCAGTCCGCCACAGGGCCAACAGAGATTAACAACCATTCACTGTTCCATTCACTACTAGAATTACCTTAGAGTTTCAAATAACCTCTGCATGTTTTTGGACTGTGGGATAAAATGAGAGTACCAGGAAAAAATCCACACACTGCACAGAAACGCCCAAAACTGGGAAGTAAACTGGCAACCTTCAACTTTCTCCATAATCCATAACCTTAACCAGTTAAAATCTAACCCTCACCTTATCTGACTGCAATTCAAATCTTCACACTAAACTTAACCAGTTCCTCAGTAATTAGGTTCTGCCTCTTTAGGACTAGGTTTCGGTCTCCATGAGGACTACTGGTCCTGCCAGAAAATGTCCTGAAGATGTAACAAATACAAGTATACACACACACACACTGGTTTCCATGACTTCAGAGGACATTGCATGGACTTACATTCATTTCCTGGAGACTTACTCTAACTTTAACCATAGTTACTAGTGCCCTAACCCTAAACTCAGCCTTACTTAAAAACATGATTTTACCTCAAAACCTAGTAATTTACGTTATGGGGATTTTTTTGTCCCCATATTTTGACTATGTAAACAGATTTAGGTCCCCACAACATAAGGAATAACAGGTATCCACACACACTCACATTTTTCATGTCTTTCTCCTCTGGATTCATGATGAATGACTGCTGTAATGGATCAGAGTAAATAATTGGATAAGCTTGGAAAGTATTTAAGTCTGTCTTTTATGCAGGGACTGATTGATCGACTGATCTTTTCATTCCATTTCCCTGAATATAAATAAAGTGTTAAAGGAGCTCCAAAATCTTCGCAGTCCAGGCAAACGTGTGCATTCTTCACATTATGGAGTTTGCGTTTAGACAGCTATCGTTTCTTTCCCTGCACATTCTGTGGCTTCTGGACCTTGATGTCACAAACAACCACGTCGCGTATACCAACAGCTGTCAAGATCTGTCACTGGAAAACAATGATATGTCTATTGAATATTAGCCAGAAAACTATTTGAAATGTAAATGTAACAGTTTCAGTGGTGAATTACCTGGATAAGCTCTGAGAGTGCATGGGAACCCATGCCCATGCACTCATTATGCATTTCTTTGCAGTCGAGTCATGAGGCTGTGGTATGATAACAGAGGTGTGAATCATTAATGGCAGTGCAGTAAGGTTAAGACGGCTGTCCATCAAAGCAGACACTGGATAGTTATGATGCTCGCTTGTGGGTGGACGCGGAGTTTCGTGTGTGAGGGAACCTGCACAGCCTCCATGGGGAGGTCTGAGTGCAGTGGTGTAGAGTCATCCTCAGGTCAGAGCTGCTCCAACTAATAAGGTTTCACAGTCTGACGGAGGACATTTCATGAAGATGGCTAATTTCCATACTGGGGTCTTGAACTTGTGTTTGTCATTAAGATTCTGTGGCGTCCTGTGTTTCAAACAGAGAAAATAAAACGTAATTGCTTGCTGCTCAGGTACTTCTAACTTTAGACTTTCAATTAACACAACAGCTCCATTTGACTTCATTTATTTTAAATGAGGGCTTTAGGCTGATTGTTTAACCTTAGGCATGATGGCGGTGACTGAGTCACTGCCACTGGAACAAAACTCCAATCAAAACACTCGGTAAAACTGTTCATGATGAAACATTTGTACTTCACTCATGAAAACAGTTCATTTGTCAGCACTTTAACAGCAGCTATTAATCATGACTCTGTCATCTATTTACTTAAAGTTGCTGAAAGGGGCCGTTGTTTCATAGAAGCCATTGTTGATAAATGTATCCCAGGCTGTGTTTTGCATGTGATCATAAGGAAGTATATGGATAAGAGTACATATTTTGTGTTATGTCAACTGCATGGGGAGAAAAAATTATTTAATTTTCTAAACATTTAATCAGGGCTAAAGTTCCAATGTTGAACTTCTATCACCCCCTATGGACATCTGAGTAAGTTTTTTTCAACAGAACTTTGGTCAGTTATTTAATGTACATCTGTCTTTTTTCCTTTTTTTTTCTTAATTAATAAGTGTACACATATACAGTCATACCCACAGTGGCGGTTATGTACCAACAAGACATGCAGGGTAGTGATAAGTAGTAAACAAAATATTGCAAAATTAAACAAGCAGGTTTAACAAAGTGGGTTTAGTTTGAGATGTATTATTTTCATTATTTGTATGGGCTTATATGCAACAAGTGCAGGTGTCTGGTTGATTTAGTGCCATTCTGCGCTGTTTAATGTATCTTCTATGAATAATTTTGTACTGTATAAGACAGATGTTAGTATTCATGGACATGTAGAAAATGTTATTGCATATTTTGGTCCAAACATTCTTGTCAGTGTGGATATTGACCTCTTTGTCCCATTTAGTTAGGATGTCATGAGTTTATGCAGTTTTGATAAATGTTGTTGACTGTGCAGTTTTTTGTCAGTGTTCATGTAGTAATGCTGGCTGTTCAAGGTGTGTGTTATTGAAATCTATTTTTGTTTTGATTGACTGCTTAAGTTGGATATGTGTGTGTATATATATATATATATATATATATATATATATATGACAACTGTTTCTCAAGGCCATATGTACAGTATCTGTGAGTCAGTGGAATGTTAACCATAGCATTAGTTGTCCACTTGAGCATTTGGTTGCTGGCAGAGCACACGTTTTCAATATCAGATGATCAAATATGATTGTGACCAGGTTTATTTTAAGTATTTGAATCTATTTGTGAAACTTTTCTTGGATGCTTTGAAACACAGAGGGAGAATCATGTGGAGCTGATTGACTTAATTAGCCCTAGCTGAACTAATTTGGCTGGGAAGATTCTCATTTATCCAGGTCACAGTCTTCTTCCGTAGTAGCTGTCGGCGACTGGACTTGCGTGTTCAGGCTTCTTCAAGCCTCTTGGGTAAGAGGTGAAACATCTTCAACTAACTCAAGCAAGTCCAGCCGCCTGCTGCTACTACAGAAGAATAATTTGGCAGGTGTTTGTATATTTAAAAGTTTCAAAGTGCAGCTTTAAATCACTACTCTAACAACATGATAATTTGTAATGATCTATTTCTCAAAATCAGCTGTTACTCATTTCAAACGGCCAAATTACTTTTTTTTTTTTTCAAGGTGCTTGAATTGAAGCCCAGTTAAAATTTTCCCACAGCTCTTTGAATAAAGTCACACAAAAACGCTTGCAGTAGCATACTGGAAGTTTGAAAATCACATTTCAAAATAAAAGCATGTGCTACTGTTGGTAGTGACACCGTGGGAAAATATGGTGAATAATTTATGTGGCATCATGGAAATCTTATAATAAATTAAAATGCCTCTGGTCATGGTCTTGTAAGACAAATATATTTTTTTCCCCACAGTATAATGTTTTATTCTTTTTTCTTTACAGTATGTAAGAAAAATACTGTCTGTGTGTGTGAGAGAGAGTAATATAAATAAAAATGAAATGATCTATCTAGATAGATAGATAGATAGATAGATAGATAGATAGATAGATAGATAGATAGATAGATAGATTCCATGGCTGAAAGCAACAAATTATGCAAAATATATATTAGAGATTAAAAAGTCATAAAACATCATAAAAGTCAAAAATTGTCTCCCCAAAACAGTAGTATGTAACTATACATACACAAACACGTATATAAACCAATGTGTGTTATATTCAAACCATTGCAAATGAGTTCAAACAATCAGGGGCACAGGAAGTGGGACGCGGAGGGCGTTGCAGCACCTCCTACTGACAAAGGGTGGAAGACACAGTAAATGTATATAGTTTGGTTGTTTTGTTTTAAGTCAGAAATTGAATCTCGTTTTGAACCATGAATTATAATTTGCTTGTCCAATAATGTATTAAAAACTGTTGAAAGTATGTTGATGACATCAGCATACAAAGATGCAGTGACCAGTTACAGAGCAAGTGTGTCAGCTAATATTATCAGTGTGTCGAGTTCCGCTGGAGAAGTAAGATCAGGAGCCTCAGCATCAGCCGTTGTTCGGCCAAGAGGAAACGTTAGCAGGATTTTAATAAAAATCCTATAATAAAAATAGGTAGAAAACAAGGTGATAATTTGCTTTAACAATTTAAAAACTGCTGTTATTGTAGTATTCCTGCTGAGTGTTGACACTACATTAAATATGTTGATAAACAAAGTAAGCTTGATCACCTTCTAATCTCATTTGTTTCACATTAAAGTGTGTTGCTGCTGGTCCACCGTTTAATTGATAAGGCCGTCATAGATTTTGATGTGTGTTGAAAAGTGTGTTTTGTTGCATTCATGTACAGAGTCTTTCATGTTGTATACTATACAGCACCTCTTGGCAAAATTATGTACACACGTGCATGCATACAAGTACGATTCAGTTCCACACAGCATTCTCTTTGTTTCGCAGTACAACTGTGTTTCATCCCTAAGATGGCTGCAAACAGGCTGGAATACGAAAATGGGACACCCACAAAAAGGTTCAGAAGTTGATTCTACTGCTCAAAAAACCCAGTCACTCAGCAATTTGACAGGATGAACACTTCTTGCCTCCACACACCCCTGCACTGCTGGTGTATACACACAAACGTCCCCTCAGTCAAGCCTGATAGTATTGTTTGACGGAGCCTATAATTCTACATTGTTTCTGTTCATGAAGACCAAACAGCAAAAGTTACACACTGCAGCTTTATGTGTATATATATATATATATATATATATATGTGTGTGTGTGTGTGTGTGTGTGTGAGAGAGAGAGAGAGTTTTTTTTTGTTTGTTTTTTTAATTTGCAGGAGTGGTTGTTTTATTTTGGCAGGTTTCACCGGAAGCTAACGCGTTGCATTGTGGTAAACTTGGGTGTCCTCGCCGCACAACCATCTGCACGCATCTGCTGTCATCCTCCACAGTGCTCGAGACGTATCCGCCGCGAGGACACCTCCACTGTCTCTGCCGGACTTATTTATATTTTTTCTTTTAAAACAGGAAGTCACAGTTAATTTGTGAATGTCACCTCTTAGGTTAGAAGTTAGGCGCGCAGATAAACTGCTCTAATGGTCTGTAGTGTTTTGTTTCTACCGGCGCCGGGTTTCATGTGTTTTATGTGTTTGCGCTCAACAGTGAGGTAGACTTGTATCCGGGCTCTTTTTTATTTATTTATTTAAATTTGATTTGTTTTCACCGGAGTGTCGGCGCGTGATTGATCCCGTGGATGCGGGTGTCGGGCTCGGTGTGCGAGCCCCGCAGGATCAGCCTGTCATAGGGCATCATGGTTTATTATCCAGCTCTTCTCAAGTGGATGAGGACAGTTTCAGTGGAGATGCTGCTGCTGGTGCACATACTGTGGTTTCTCCCTGTGACTGGAGCGGCTCCTTCTCCTCAGACTACAGAGCAGATGGACACAGGAGTGGTAAGTTGGACACTTTTTACTCGTTTACTTGACCCTTCTTGCAGTGAACATGGTAGACATCGTTTCTCTTCTCCAGAATCGTGATATTTCTGCGTGAGTTTGATGAACTGAAACAGGTGAAAGTAGCAGCTGGACAGTTTATCCAGAAAAAACAAACAAACAAAACAAAATAAATCTATCTGTGTTTCCACAATTTTGAAAATAAAACTTAGTTTTAAAGAGGTTCTGTTAATTTTGCATTTCATTTTGTAGAGGTGGAAGAAGAAATCGATACTGTGAGATTTTGCAGTATTTCACACCGATATTATTATATTGCTTTTGAGGCAATAATTCTTTTAACTAATGTTTACAAATAAAAAAAAACAACGTTTTGTGGATTAGCATTCATAAAAATCAATTGACATTTCTGTCCACTAGATGGTGCCTTTAGTATATCGCAATATTGTGATTATATCGTATTGTGACTTAAACATTGTGATATGTGGTGGTGTCTCTAGCGATTCCCATCCCATTGTTTCTTTTTTTCTTACAGCACTAGCTGAGTGAGCACTGAGTGGGAAAAACTACACAACAGTTCTTTATACTTCACCCGATTCTGTTTGTTTTCTTATTTGCAGGGGCAGCTAAATGTAGCAGTTAACTTCAAGAAAACGTTCAGTTAATTTAATTTTACCACTGTCCCATTACATTTTGTTGTCCAACTGAATAGGGATAATGAAATATGACCCATGGATTATTGTCTCAATTGCAATACTAGATAATAGTACCACGATCCAAACAGAATCAGCACCGAAGTATATTGTCCCAGCCATAGAATGTAGGCTGATGTCAGCGCTGTACACAGACATTTGACTGGCAGCAAGTGAAAAATGGCTCCTCCTGTCATAATTATCAGTTTCAAAATAATAAGGTTACCCTGGAGCATCACTGACTTACCTAAACATTTATTTATTTTAATAACTTCAGACCAATGCAGATTCTAAATAGATCTAGTAATTGTTTTCTACACTGTGAGAAGGGTGAAAAAAATTCATAAAAATGTTTGTCAGAAGGAGCCCTTACCTGGTCAAAGGGCAAAAGGGCAGGTGCTTGAGCGCCTCCTGGGGTCAGTCTGTGCATGTCCATGGCTGGTGTTCATCTACCATGGGAGTGCTGGGGTGGCAGAAGGTTTTCTCTCCTGCCCCACTTTAGTCTATTCCTGATCGTCCAGCAAAGAGCAAGTGCTGTCTTCTTTAAAACCTTGCTCTGAATTTTAACACCGTTCTGCAGTCCATTGAGACAGAGCTGGTGCAGCTACACAAGGCATGATTTTTTATTTTTTTTAAAGAGGAAAACTATATACATTGGAGCTTATTCTGTTGACAAATGATGTCATTCAGAAAACAAATAAGGATTATGGTGATAATGATGTGGTCTCAGTTCATGCGGAATGAGTTTGTGCATAATGCATTCATTAAATCAGCCAACTTCACCGTCTGAGTCGATTTGTAGCGTGACTACTTATGTCAAACGGAATCCTTATTGATAAAGTCCTTATTGATCACATATCGGCCCACGTTGAGTCCGCCGAGCTTCTTGCTGCCACTTTAGTCTGGCGCTTTACTGTGTTGATATTTTAAAGGTTTTGTTTTTGCAGTGTTTTTAGTCTCAATCCCTGTATTTTAAGGGGTTTTCCATGGCAGGTTTTATTCAGTGTCATTTTGTTTCCATGCATTATACAGAATGTCCTTTGTAGGCTGTTGTCTGTCATGCTGTATTATTGTTCTGCAGCAGTTGTAGCACTCTTGCCTGAAAGAAATTTCCCTGTGGGGTTTATAAAGTATATAGTTGAGATCCCCCTCACAGCATCATGAGTAATGAATGAAGTCTGTTTCAACTCTGAAGTGGTCAGTATTCAGTCCAGACTGCCCTCGTGTTGCCATATACTGTATGCAGATGAATACTACATTGAACATTTTGTACTTAAATAAGACTGTAAAAGAAAGTTCTTTATCTTCATCTCAAGGCAACATCATGTCTTCTTGTTGCTCCTCTCGGCTTCTATGGCTTCATTTCTTCCTGTGCTCCAGCTCCACTTCTGAAACCTCATTACTCATATGTCCCTATATGAAGCTGTTGTACTGACACATTTTACACACTCGACCCTTTGATTGTAAAATTGTACGATCCCAAAAAGAAGGTAAACATTTGTATATAGGCTGCCTAATCTAAGATAATCTAAGAAATGAAAAATGGCAACAAAAGTACATGCTGGACATGGACTTTTTTTCATGTTTTCTATCAGTGCGAAATACCCAGATTCAGTGCTGAAGTGGATGCCAACAACCCTGACACAAGTACATGGTCTGCTGCACCTTAGCTCTGAATCAATCTGTTCCAGTTTTTGCAAAAGGTCAGTTTAATTCGCCAGTGTTTTTTTGTCACAATTCTCCGTTGCTTGTAGCTTTGGCTCACAGACAACCAAGTCATTTCTTGCCAAAGGACATACTGTACTTCTGCGCGTCTGTGTACTATAGTTGTCAAGTTAAACCTCTGCTTCTCTTTGTTGCACTTAACTGTAGTAACCTTTAGGTCTTTAAACAAAATAATTAGTTTTCCTATTTCCGATACCAAGAGTCTCAGTTTGTGAGAGTGTCTGGTTGTGAAAGTACATGGATGCACTACAGCTGACATGCTTCCAGGGTAAACATCAGTGACTCTTGTTGATTCTTTTGTGGATTAACTCCAGTGCAAACATATCATTTTCTGGAGGTTTGAGTGAACTATGACACTATCACCGGATGAAAGCTGCACAGAGAGCAGTGATTTTCTTCCATTTACCATGGCAGAGAAAATAACACTCAAGGTGGAACCTTTCCTGTATTTTCAGATAGAGCTGTATGACATGCACACAGGCCAAAGTGGTGCTGCAGCCTCTGTGCAGTGCAGTCAGAGGGTCATTACTCTTGTTGTTATGCCTCACCTGAATTCATGTGCCGGCAAATGTGAAGTAACACTGGCAGCACAGTGTTGGATACGCACCTAAGGATGCCCTTATTTGTACCACTGACTTGCAGTAACTGCTGTATATCTATCGATGCAGGTCACATCTTTGTCCTCTGCACTTTTAAACTGTTTAAGTATTAACTAAAACAATAATTTTACAATCAACAAGACCAGTTTTAATGTCTATGAAATCTGCTTAATATAAGAAGCTTGTACCATTATAAGGGGGGGGGGGGGGGATATTGATTCCATTGGTCCCTCAGTGTTAAACACCATAGTGTTTAACTTATAAATATAAATTGTCCTTTCAAGTCAAGCAATTTACAAACCTCTATCAGCATAGAGGTGTTTTGTGCTTGTGTGCTGCACACGGCAGGTGATTTGTTTTACGTTGGTGTTTTCTGCCAGGGAGGCCACAGAAGTTACGCACTGGGGCTTTAAAATGAGATTACAGTTTAATATCTTCGTGGCCAAACAAAAGTCTGTGCCCTAAGTTAAGGCTAGGCAATAAAAAAAATAACAATCATTACATTATCCCAGTATGTTTTTTCTTCACTTTTGCCTAATATTTGTCAAAGTTAATAAAGTGTAAACCCACATTTAAAGCTGCTGTCAGTGTTACTTGTCGCATTATATTATTTCAGATAAATATTATGTTAACATCCTCTATATTCTGACTACTATCACTGATCTAGTGTTTGCTCAGCGACATTGGTCTGTCAGGGCTTGTCCACACAAACTATTACTGTTTTTTTTTTTTTTTTTTGTAGTATTGGCATTTCTTCTATACGGAAATGGTGTTTTGGGACACCTGAAATGATATTTTTTGAAAACTTCCAGTCTCCCAGTGTAGAAAAACACCACCTTTCCTTTTTTTGTGTAGACAGCAAATATGCTACTTTTGGAAAACCATGATGTCATAGTCCCACCTCTCTCTTGTGCTGGGATTCTTTGTTCCTGTCTTGGTCATCATTGTGTTTGGAGATTGTTTGGCAGTGTAGCCAACTACCATGAATGAAAAGTAACTTAAGTTAGCCTGAAAAGACAAAAGATGTCACTGGAACACTCAACATTAGGCATGGGAGGAAAGAAAAAAAAGTAAGTTTTGAAGACTAACACTAAAATGAATCGTAAAATAAGAGGGAGGAGCATAAACACTATTTGTACTTGAATGAACAGATTTGTGATTTTTCCGCAGACAAAAAATGGTTGCGGGGGACGGTAAAGTCACTTAATATAGCAACAAAGTCACCAAGTTGTCAAAAAATGTTGTTTGGTCTGTTTGCTTTAACTTTTATTTCTTTCTTTATTATTCAACACTACTTACTGGGCTGGCATACGTACTACAGAATTTCGGAGGGAAGGGGTTCCGTGTGGATGGAGACATTTCCTAAAAGGGTTCCATGTTTACGGGGAACTTTTTCAAAACTTTAAAGAAAAAGATTGTTAAGTTTCGGGCCGTTTTTGTGGGGATTGAACATCAGTCTCAGGCTATAATAGTAAATATAGGAGAAGGTTTTCCACAACACTTTTATCCAGTCGGGAGCCAGAACTCCACAAGAAGGCAATCCTCTCTGGTCATTAGGTTAGACTGTTTATCACCCTAGAAATGCTCCCCCATCTAAAATGTTTGCGGTGATTTAGGCAGGAGAGAGAGGAGTGCTGATAGAAAGTTAGCCAATCATATCTCTGATGGCAGCTTTAGTTTGTATCTTCAGCTATGACTAGGGAGTAAAAGTCTGTTAAATTACATCACATTTATCGCGGTAAGTGTCAATATAGACTGATTTTAAAATTTAAGCTTTTTTTTTGCCATATCCCCCTGACTTTAAATGTCAAACACTCAGAACCTGCAGGCTTGTGTACGTGTTTGTAGTTCTCTCCGGAGAAGAGCAGCTTGAGTGATGAGTTTCTACCATAGGGGCAAATAGAAACAGAGTCAAAACATTTCACGTTACACTTGTCTGCTCTCCTTTAGAATTTTCGGAACGCTCCGAACACTCAGCATTTCACCAGAACGTGGCTTAGTAATCTGCTTCTTTCAAATTTCCTCCGAGGATGCACCATGGGCCATTAGCTGTAATGTAGTGGTCACTGATGATCAGGTTGTCTAGATAAAATACTCCCCCCTTCCTCTCCATCTGCGCTAGCATGCTTAAAAAGCTGAAGCATTTGAAAAGTAACATGCTGTACTCTTTAAGTCCACCCTAAAAGATAAAATGTGGGAACTGCCTGTGCCTGAAAACCCACAAAGACATGAAAGTGCCTTTCAAGATTATCATTTTGTACCAGTCACCCAGCCCATCCACAAGCTTGTGGAATGATCTTTGTGCTATGCCTGCCACTCGAGGACAGGCTTTACAGTACATTTCCACTTTTTTCAGGGTGGCAAAAAATAGTCAGAATACAGTCTTTCTTCTTTCCTCAGTAGAAGGCAAAGACAAGATCTTGCTGTAGGAACTCCTAAAGCTCCAGGGACGGTGTTACCTCCTGCTTCTCTTCAGAAGCCACATGCCTCTCATTGTCTCTGGAGATTTGGCAGGACAGGTTGCAAAATCAAAGTCTGCATTTGTATGTATTTGTCTAAAATAACTAAGTAGTTTTATCAAATGCTGGAATTCATTTTTAAAAGGCATAGCCCTGAATGAAGCTCTCTGCAGACAAAAGACATACCTGAAAACGGGTGATATAATCTAGATTTTAACTGCTCTTCAGTGGTTTCCTTGGTTTCCTTTCTTTATTTCCTCCACCAAGGTTTACTGTTTTTGCCAGTAATTCTGATTTTGAGTAACATTATTAAAAAAAATGTAAAAATTGATTTTGATGAAATTGTCTGGGAATGTAGGACATGGCCCAAAGAGGATATTGATAGATTTTTTTTGGTGATCTGTCATTGTGGAAAACTGTGCAGCCTTGGTAAATGTTTACACGCTCAAGATCATTGCGTAAACTGTTTACATTGTTTGACACTGATACAGATGAGGGTTTATTTAATCACTACCGTATATCACTACTGTGTAGTAAATACAGCTACAATATTAGAGAAAAAGAAAGAAAGAGTATCTGTGCAGATGGTTCCAGTGATGAT
Source organism: Brachirus orientalis (assembly GCA_016785285.1). Classification (NCBI taxonomy): domain Eukaryota; kingdom Metazoa; phylum Chordata; class Actinopteri; order Pleuronectiformes; family Soleidae; genus Brachirus; species Brachirus orientalis. The sequence continues at coordinate 12,496,085 of JAFBJR010000905.1, forward strand.
TAGTTGGCACGTGACTGATTTCATGTCACCAGGGAGCCAAAGGACACATGCAGAGCATCAGTCTGTGCCACTTGAAGAGCTGTGAAGATCCGATAAGATCATTTGTTTTTAATACATCATTCTTTCTCCACAGTGGATACATTGTGGTTGTTTGCAAATATCAAATATATTTACGTTTTACCACACAGACAAGAACTTGTTGAATTGTTTATCAAGAACCTGACAGAAGGAACATGCTTCTTTGTTGAGTAGTGCGATGGACTTTGGAATAAAAGAGAGTTTGAGACAATTTTACATCAGCTCCCTGCCTGTGGGAAAGAAAGCGGTAAGTGGAGGAGTCCTCCATTTCTTACAATCTGGAGTCTCACAATTAGATGTTACTAATTCTCTCACACGTGGTTTTTTTTTTTTTTTTTTTTTTTGATTTCTGAACCACTCGCTCAAGCACACGTCAGAAGCCTTTTTATCGCTTTGCTGCTCTCTGCCTTGATGCGCCACTGCATAGCAGCACTCCAGGGAAAATGAGTCACTACATTTAGAATGGAAATCAGCCTCGTGTTTTTTTGCTCATGGTAATTTATTACTCATGAGGATTAATTTCTTTGCTCCAACACAACTTCTAACTTCCCTATTTTGATTAGAGAGTGTAAGTTCACCAGATTAGCAGCTGATAAATTACCTAAATTATTGTACTGTATATTCAGCCACCTGTGGAGAAAGAAACACAACCATTACACATTTGAGTAATGATCCTAAACACCTAAGAGAGGGTGAGTGTGTGTGGCCAGAAGGACAACTCTACACCCCAGCAGTCCCCTTCTCGCTTTCAATTACCTGTTTAACATGTTCAATGGAAACACCATCTGGCATCAATTCCTCTGGAGTGGTCGACGTTCCTCTTTCTTCCACTTCCACTTCTAACTTCCCTATTTTGATTAGAGAGTGTAAGTTCACCAGATTAGCAGCTGATAAATTACCTAAATTATTGTACTGTATATTCAGCCACCTGTGGAGAAAGAAACACAACCATTACACATTTGAGTAATGATCCTAAACACCTAAGAGAGGGTGAGTGTGTGTGTGGCCAGAAGGACAACTCTACACCCCAGCAGTCCCCTTCTCGCTTTCAATTACCTGTTTAACATCTTCAATGGAAACACCATCTGGCATCAATTCCTCTGGAGTGGTCGACGTTCCTCTTTCTTCCACTTCCACCTACCCCCCCCTCCCTCCTGCTGGAAATCAAAAGTGATAAGTTCTTCTCAGATTCCGAAATGTAAGTTTAGAAGCAACAACTAAAACAGAAAGCAAACATTAGTGGGTCAAGTCTAGAAGCCTGGTGCAATATCATTTTAATAATTATTAAAACCACAATTTCCTGATCATTTCAGCTGGGGATTTCCTTCTTTGTTATTCTGCATGCTTAAAAATACAACATTGCTAAAAACAGGATGCAGAGAGGGCTCATTAATTACTTTATTATGTTTGCTAGGTCAAGGAGATTTGCAGCAGTTCAAATAGCATTCAGTACCAAAATAAAATCTTCATTCTCATTAGATGGAAAGGAATAACATCCACCTCACTCTTGATTTGATGAATGAATTCCAACATTTTCTTCAACTACTGTCCTCCGTAACACTACAAAAGCTTTTGGTTTGCAAGTTGGAAAATGTTCATTTTAATAATTCAGTTTTATCTGAAACATAATAGTGAGATCATTTAATTTTCTAAGTCTCATCTCTCATTAAGTCCGGCGACCAACTTTATCACTGCATTAATTAGTACAGCGTTTGCCCTGAATGTGGTCTAAATTCCACCAGCATTGTGTTCAGCCCCCTCATTCTCTTAGTCTGCCTCCCTCTATTTCCTTCCTGCACTTTAACGTCGCAGGCTTTCTACCACACATCAAGGTTCTTCTGATTATGTCCAGAGGGCCCGGGATAGAGCGGGAGCTCAAAAAGAGAAGCAAAAGTGGTGACAGTCGAGGGAGATGTACTGTATGCTAAATGAAGAGAGAATTCTAGAAGCATTTCTTTGACTTCTCAGAAACGGTGAGCCAAACCAGGTGATTCATACCTTTTGGTTCATCAGTTGATTGTTAGCAATAGTTAAGTAGGAGATGAGGCGTGCAGGGATGTTTAACCACACCAGCTGCTCCCCATGTAAATCTGTTACACTCTGAGCCAGAATCATTCACAGACTTTTAGAACTGCTGTCCCTCTTCCATTAAGTGTTCTGATCTTCTGCATATAGAAATGGATCACTTGTTCAGGACTAGATTATTTCAGGAATAATGTCATGCGCAAGAGAACTTGGATGTTGCCGAGAGTACATTTCTCCATAAAGAGTGACAGAGATGCATGTAATATACTATATAGCACCCCCTCAGCTTCATGGGAAGAGGAAAACCTCAATACACTCCCATCCAATCTGTCACCTCAGCCTTGTTTAGCCTAAAAGTTCTCTAGAGATGAGCAAGTTTCAGAGGAGCCTGTCAAAATGGCTGTGGAGATTATGAGTTCCTCAGAAAGCAATCCAGCAAGAGCTCTGACACCTCATTGTGTGGCACTGTAGCATGGCAATGTAGCGTGGGACTGACATGTGGCAGCTGTAAGACTTCTGAATCACAATGATAACACTGATAACACATGGTTTTTCGAGATAAACCTAGACAGCATGAATCCAGACCACAGACAGTTCTCACCTTGCCTCGCAAATAAAATAGAATAGTACATAGTAGAAGACTTTTGCACGCTGCCAGTGTATATTTGACTGATACACTCCATGTCCTCAGAAATCTGCGTACACGTTTGGGTCAAATATATTTGTGTGTGGCCTCATTTATACTAAAATCAGGGTCAGTGTCAGTCTGGTGTGCCACATGTATACCTGATCCCACAATGTATTCCATTCCAGTAGAGTGTTCTACTAGGAGCATGCACAGACCATGTTGTCACAAATCGTAGGCTAAATGTGGACATCAGCCCAGGGTCCACGCCTACTGCCACAGACATAGATGGGTGATGACATCCATGCCAAGTCACCCATAGTGACTCTCAGCAGACTTGTTAAAGTTAGACACTCTAAAGAACCCATTTGCACCATTGTGTAGCTTAAATAAAAGCCTAAAGGTGAACATCTGTAAACATGTTTTTCCCTATATTGTATAACACTCAGATAATATGACTAAATAATTAATTGCATTTCTGACTTTTGAAGGGATCAATTGAGATACTCTATTGTTGGTTTAATACTGGTGGATTAATATTTTGTTTCCATGACAACATGGTCTGTATTTCAACAACTGATGGGCACAAAATTGATCAGTCCTGCTAATCCATGCATCTTGAACAAAAAGGGGCAGAATACAGAGTTTAAAGTGCTGTGTGTGCTGCCAGGTGTCGTCTGAATGTGATTTAATCAAAGTAAATGGTTCTGTGTAATGGCAACATACCTGTCCTGCTCCCTGCTCAGATAGCTGCAGGGTTTTAATGAACTGAAGGAGTAGGTTTTTAAACGCAAGCATCTGGCAACAAGAAACTCTGTGTTAAATTTGTTAATTTACATTATCTTTTTTTTCCCTTCCTATTAGTGACCAACTGATATCGATTTTTAAGTGGCTGATGTCGATATTTAGATGGCTGACAGCCACTATATAATCCAGATATTGTGCTGTTTTGTTTAAAACATATGCATAGGTTCTGTTTACTCATGTACTTTTAAGCACATTAAAAGAAAGGTCCACAATCAATTGCAACATCGATGTTGCGACATATGCCTTCAAAGACATGGCTTCAATTTGCATCATGGATATATATATACATTCAGTTTGCATACATAATTATGTCTTTAAGGGTATAATATTTTGGTCATGCTGCAGTCACACAGCCTTAAAATGGATTTTTATATTTCAGATAAAAAGTGACAGAAGTAGTAGCTATGTCTTGACAGAATTGTCGTTATTTGACAAGTTCACTAATCGCTTCAAAAATCATTGACGAATCAACATCAAAATTGTCATTCTTGGAACTGAAACACCACACAAATGGGTCCAGAAAATACCAAAACGTTTGGTAGTGCAGCTTGTGCTAATCAGCACACCGTGATGAAAATAGAACCTTATGGGTGTCATAACTTCCCTTATAGAGATTGACACTTTGGTGCCGGGTTGAACCTTTGCCAATGCAACTGTGTTAAATTATATTTCATTTAGAGACCAAATAAGCACTTAGACCTACTTTGTATGCAAACCATTTGTTGTAGGCAGGTACATTTGTCTATGGCTAAGTGTGGGAATGCCTGTGTTCAAATGTGCCCAGTTTCACAATGAATGAGATTTATAAAAATCAGAGCCATTCATATGCAGTTATATAAATCTGACAAATATAAAACATTTGCAGATTTCTCCCTTTTCAGTCTTTTAATCTTGTCCACAGAGTCTTGGCACAACCAAATATCACAGTAGGTGACTTTACAAGTTTTGAAGTATGTTTCCCAGCAGCATATGGTCCTCCCCGTCTCCCTAAGGCTGTTATTGGTTTCATGGCTTGACTGAAACTGTGGGTTAAAAGCAAGCTCCCCATGTTTAAAGCCCCAAATCAACTCCATGTGGCCATTCTATTTTAACTGAGGCATCTTGTCCCCCTCTAGTCATAGACCAGAGCAGAGTTTCGGTTGCCAATGCGTTTCAAAGGACTGACCAGATATTGTAATTACGGCGGTTTCTGGAGTTGTGCTGCTTGTATGTTTAAAGTTAAAATAATCCAGGAGCTTGCCAACTGAACTGAAGGAAACCCCAAAGCAACAGCGTAGCTCCTCTGAAGTTTTCCTCCTGAAACTAGCAGAATTGTAATAAAAGCGGCATGTATGCATGTTTGTATGCATGTGTGTGAGGGTAAAGAAAAAAAAAAGGCTGCTGCCTCTCTGGAGCAACGCACATGCTTATTTTCATCTCGGATATCAGCACAGGAATAGAGGCTTTTAGCTTATTTTACATCATTTTGAAAGACAGTTTGTGCAGAAAAAAAAGAAAAGAAAAAGTAAGACGCATTAAACAGCCTGCGTTCGCTGTGCTGTTTAATTCAAGTAATGAATGCTGTGGAAATGAGGGCATGTTTGTTTTTATGTCTGTATAAAATGAAAACAGGGAAACAGAAGGACAAACTACACAATTTGGAGACAATTGTGTGATTATTGTGTTAATAAAAGATTGGATGTAATAATCTTTAAGGCATAACAGTCAGACTTTGCAACCGAGAAGTGAATTATTTTGTCCCACAGTCATGTTCATTCGGAGAATGACATTACCCTCACGATAGTATCTTAAGGTGGCCATTAGCTCAGTTATTATTCATTAGCTAATTAGCTCTCTACTCTTTTTCCTCTTGCTCTCTAGTTTGTGGGATGCAAGAGTTATATCTTAGTTTGTTTCTCCCCAAGTGACAATTAAACTAATTACATATCCTCCACAAAAGATCAAGCAATTTAGTGATAACACTGGAAAACTCTACTCAATTAAATAAGAAATGACATCACAGCTGAAAAGCTTCAATGAAGTCCAGGGATAGTTAGTACTAGGATCAGAAGCAGAAGCAGTCGCAGAAATATGTCTTGAATTGTGTGATATTTTTGATGATGATCAGTGTCGATCAATTTGAAGATTGTTATTTTCATCACCTTTTTGGCCATATGGCTCAGCCCTTGGCAGAAACTGATGTATCTTTAATCAATAACCAGTTAATTTATGATTTTAATGGAATAAGAGGAAATGCACTACAGTGTAAGTCATTTCACAGGGTTCAGAGTGGTACATTTTCTGTCAACACAGGTCGTCACACGTCCTGTGCCCAGTGACAAAATCTATGTTAACGTTGAATTTGACAAATTCTAACCTGTCATCCTGATGTTAAAACTGATTGAACAGTGTAATCATAAAAGAGCAATGACACCATGTACATCAATATTATATGCCTTGCTTTCACTATGTTATTCTGTTAGCCACCCAAACAGAGTTTTTACTGAAAAAAAAAGTGACAAATCTAATTTATGGCATTAAAAACTGCATAATACTTGCTGTCAATCATATGTGCCAAGCTTTATTGATAATTTGCGTCTAAATGGGAACATAATCTACAAACTTGACATTGTGAAACTAATGATTGAGACCATTTTCTTATCAGGAAAATGTTTATTAACATTATAAATCAAGTAAGAAGTTGGCTCATTTTCCCATAGACTTTGATTCAAACTGAGTTATTTTTCCAACCAGCACAGTCGCCCCCTGGTGAGGTCAAGCTGTTTGTACATTGCCCTCTGCTGGATCATGCAGTCATTTCTTCAGACAGTCAGAGGTGCTTCTCGGCTGTTTATTTTGAACGCGTTTTTAAGGTTTGAATTTGAACGTAACCTCCCAAACTTGAACTGATATCTGAAAGTTTTATTACGTGACAGTTCTTGTTTCCTTTTAAACCAGATGCATGTGAATTCATTTCGAAGGATTGCCATTCTGCCCCATTTATGCACTACATGTATTGACACAGACCTGAGACCTGCTGCAGAACAGCAAATCCAACCTGACTGAATATTTTGATAGCAGTGATGGAGTAACAGTGACAGTGGTAGATATTTTCAGTAGTGGGGAGAGACACAGACTCTTAGGTGTGATTGTGTTTTGACTGATTGCTGCATCATTGACGAAAACATTCATTCATAGTGCTCCTAAACAGTAACTGGGGCGACAGTAGCTCAGTGGTAGAGGGAGTCGTCTTTCAGATTTAAGGTTGTGGGCTCAAGTCCCAGCTCTGTCTACTTGTCAATGTGTCCTTGGGCTAGACACTTAACCCCCCATTGCTCCTGACAGCTGCTGAGTGAAAGTGTGAGTGAATGGGTGAATGGCAAAAACCTAATGTAAAGCAGCTTTGAGTGGCCGTTAAAACTTTAAAAGCATTTAAACAGTTGTTCCCTCAGTCTGTTGAATTATTCTGATATAGCATGAAGAAATCACAGAATAAGTTATTAAACAACTGCAGTGAATGCAGTTTTAATAAGGCTCAGCTATTCTGCCACATTATCTGATTTAGGTCAATCAAGGTTAATGCACTTATCTAGAGAAGTACTTCCACTCCATTCTGTATCGTGAAGGTATTATGAATGTGGTCTAAGTCATCTTATTGTTTCTTGGATAAATTATTTTATTATTCTTTTTTAATGTAATTTGATATAGTTTGATATTGCGATCGGTGTAATCTCGATTCCTACAACGATGAGATTTTGAAAATAAATCGAATTGAATACAACCCCAGAACAGCATCTGCAGATGATTATTTCTGGTTTAAAATTCCCAGCTATCCAAATGGACACGTACAGATTAAAAGGGGAAAGGAGTCAGCTCAGAGTCATACAGTTTGAAAACTAAGTCATCAAAGATAAAATGGGTGAGCAATACAATTAGTAAACTGAAGCTGAAAAACAATACAATTAACAAACTCAGGCAACCCTTGAGTTTGTCCTAAATGTTTTACACACTTTGTCTTATTGATATCCACACTATTAGAGAAAAGACTTACTCACTTACTCACATAACGAAACCTTGAACTTGCCTTCCTTTTAAAGTTGCACTGTGTAAATATCTAAGAACAATGGAATGTACTCTCTCTAAAGTTATAGAAATCTGCATTTCTGTAAGTGTTTGTCCTCAGTTACTGATGATGATGCTTTACTGTCTCTGCTGTAAGTTCTGGGGCAAACCACCTACATAATGAGTGAGGAAGGAATTATTCGTTATTCCTGCTGTAGTTAGCCGGTGTGTTTATTCATTTTATTTTTTCACTAGTATATCATGAATAGTCATTGCATTTTTCTGTCACCAAAGCTCTCCCCACAAAGTGCAAATGCACAGGGAAAAGAAACAAGACAAAAATTCCCATGATACCATGCTGCTTTCTTACTTCCTGTTCAGAAAACAAGGTTGTTTTGATTGAGGGTAACCTAGTGGCAGATATTTCGCATTGTGCTTTTAAATTAAAATAAATACCTAAGAGTTTATTTGCATGTGATTGAGTTTTTCATGTAAGATGAAGTGTTTTTTTTTTTTTTTTGCAGCACCATAATCAAGTTCACTGTATCCTCACATAAATTTAAAAGATGCCCGCGCATCTAACAAGGTCTTTGATCGTCTATCGATTGCATTTTAGATGTTTCTGTTTTTTCCCCCCCTCAGATCAGTTTGTTTGTAATCCATGGTTACTTAGTCACTGCACTGATATAGGCACAGAACTGAACCAAGGCTCAGTGCAGTGCAGCGAGGCAGTAAAAGCAATGAGACCAACAGATGTACAGTAAGTATTAGCTTTAAAGTCTGTAGACATTTTTAGTGATAGCCACCTAAAATAAGGGTAATAATCAATAAATATTACCAACTTAAAATATCTGCTTTATCTCCCAATCATTCCCAATCCCAAGGTACGGTACATTCATATATCACTGTACTGCAGATGCAGCCAGATACTCTTGTCTGAAATACCATTGAAGAAAACACAGGCCCTCTATACACGTAATTATACGACTTAGTCTTCCACAGTTCTCTCTACACTCACCAACTTCTTTTATCAGATTGAGGCTGCATAACAACAACAACAACAACAACAACAACAACAAAAAATATATTCATTTAATTCCAGGAGTGCAGTACATAGGGTTTTCTGACTCTCTCTGTTAGTGTCCCATGAACACAGACTCAGCATGAACTTTTACTTTTGTTCATCCTCTGCTATATAATGAATTCCTCCCCAAGGTTACAATAGTGAGCCTATTTGTTAGGATCTTTTGTTTCTCTTCACACTGTACATGATTATGTGTATTTGCTTGTGCTGTACATTTATTGTGTAGCGAGTTGGCTGATTAGTTGTTGCTGTGTTGTCTTTTTTACCCCCTCTGCATATTTCATAGATGCAGCCTCCACGTTAGCAGACGGAACATGGACCAAATGTAAAAGCTAAAGTATACACAAAATAAGTACTTTTCTGTTTTTAGTGTGCAAAACTGTTGACAGTTGACAGTTGACGCTGACTCAATTTTGATGTATTGGTGAAACTTGATAGTGAACTGGGCAGACTCCAAGATGGAAGCATGCATTGGAATATATTTTGACTTAGGCTCATTTTATTACTCAATCCCTCATTACATCATCATTTCACTCGGAGTTTGCTCTTTTTGTATGTCATTGTATATTTGTACGTGGCATTGTACATGCATTGGTACCAGCAGACTTCCTCATATAAACTCAGATAGGTGTCCATGGTTACCATCTTCTCCTTTGTAACATGACACCATAATGATAATGCATATCAACAAAAAAATGACACAAAAATGACACCAAATGAGTGTTCCATTAACTGAACTGCAACGTGTTGTGCTACTGAGAGGGTGGGCATTTGGCACAACCCAGAAATAGACATATGGTGAAATTTACATCACACAGACCCCAGTTTTCACACACATGATGGACACAAAATGTGATATTTCTGTATTGTTTTAAAGATTTTACTAAGTGTTAGAGTAGGTAGATTTTACACTTATATATAATAATAATAAATGGTTAGGTTTGCATAATGATTTGTGTAATTTTGATGACATTTTGTATGACTTTTGGTAATGAGTGATTATTATCAGTGATTATTCATGCCAAAAATCCATTTTGTGCTAACTTTACATTTAGAATTATTAATTTCTGGTTTGATAAAGGCAGAACTTTCACCTGGACATACAGTATACCATTGGAGTATCAACTTCACTTTATTGTTATTTCTCTGTCCTGTGTCGACATAACAAGACTGTAAATGTAAATTTATTACTTCGTCTGTGCACATGTTGTTGTACCCTCTACGGACATCGACAGTCCATAACCTCGAAATAGTTTCCTTTGCCCTGACTGTCATAAGTGTAAGATGAGCTCCACTCATATTTCTCTCGCACTGCTGGCCGGAACTGTCATGATATACAGTTTCACACTGAGCTATGCAGCTTGTAAACCATCTTATTACCATACAGCATCATAGCTTCAGCCACTGGAGATGAGTTGGAAAACATACATACACACACACACATGTTTACGCAGCTATCCTTTTAAGGATTCTGCAGTGATTCCCATTCATCCCAACAGTCTTTCCCTAACTTGAACCTAAACATAATTCAATATTGTATCCCTAAACTCAACCAGTTCTTCCAAAACTAGGTTCTGCTGCATCTGGACCAGGGTTTGGCCTCCATGAGGAGTCCCGGTCCTGACAAAGTCAGTGTTAATGTTAGAAAATAACCCCAAAGAGGTAACAAGTAGACACACATACACAAACACACACAGTACCATCAGCCTCCAGCATGAAGAAAAGATGTGCTCGAGGAAGGAAGACTTGCTTCAGTAATAATGAGGCCATAAAATGAATTAATTCATACACATGAACAAGCTTACTGTCTCAGCATGAAGTATTGCTATAGTCTGAACTTTGACCCAGTTTCCAGGCTGCGGTTCATGTCAAATTGTAAACCGAGTAGGCTCCCTCTACACCTCATTTTGCTCAATTCCACTCTGTGAAGTTAGACTCTGTTGCCGTGTGAAGTCCCTGCTGCAGATTTCAGTGTCTGTGTCTGTGGAGGAATCAGCTGGTCCACAGTGGGGCTGTCATTTCTCTGCAGCGAGCGCTTTTATTGCTGTAGGTCCAGCACACTCTCTCAGCTTCTTTTTCCCTAATGAAACAACACACATCAAGTGAGCTTGTGTCTTCTTTCTGCAGGTGCTGTACACACACGCACACATGCAGTAATAGCTCACTTCTTTTTCCTCTTCTGCAACCCCTCCTTGTTTCTCAGATTAGTCTTTATTGTCACAATAACTGCTCGGCACCAAGTATGTGTTGTAATTTTCAGAGCTAGAAGCTGCGTGTGCACTTTCTTTTTCTTTGATTATCTTTTTTGTTTGGTGGCTCGAAACTGTACCAGGCGATGGAAGAGTTTTTATTTATTCATTTTTTTGCAGGCTGCAAGGTAAAACCTATTGTGGGAGAAAATACACCAAAGTTTTGAAGTCGTGCACTGAAGTTTGCATGGAGGAGCTTGACTTTTCTTCTCATAGCAGCAGATATGAGGTTTCAAACATATATGCAAAATAGTGCCGGGCAAATAATCATCAAATAGAAATGCTTTTCAATTGTTCCATACTTTTGATTATTCAATATTCAGTAAACACAGAAAATGATTATCATCCTTGTGTTAGAGTAGTTTCAATGTTGGTGTTGTGTGGTAATGCTTCCTCTTGTTTCAAATCCATTTCAAAAAATATTGAACTGATGCTTGATTCAATTTGCTAGTCAAGTCCCAGTCATAATGTTTGTCAGAAAAATATGTAGTTATTAAATTGTTAAAGTAATAGTGAAAGTAATAAACAATTATGTTGTCAAATTTGTATGTTGGGGGGAAATCCAAATATTCTTAAAGGAACAGGGTGTCACATAGGTCTGGGCAATATTTTAGCAACACTATATATTGCAATAATTTTTTTTTTCAATGTCAACAAAAAAAATATTCAGTATGTTTCACTGTAGGGATGCAACTAACAATTATCTTCATAATCAATTAATGTAACGATCATTTCCTCGATTAATGGAGTACTTGGTTAGTCTGTAAGTAAATTCTGGAAAAATGTTAATCAGTGTTTTTCAAACCTGGAAATGATGATGTTCTCTGATGTCTTGTTTTGTCCACAAGCCAAATGTAGTCAGTATTAATGATTTCTTTGTTATATGGCACAAAAGAAGCAGAAAATATTCTCGTTTAAGAAGCTGAAAAATCAGAAAGCTTGTTTTAATTAAAAGGAAAATCACTCACAATAATTGTTGCAGCCCTAGTATGTTTCACATTTTTCCCTTGATGGTTGTTATCTGTCCATGAAGAAGTTTAAAAGTGAACTCATTGTTCAAAATTCACTTAGGGGCAAAACTTCATTTTAAACAATCTGACATTTAATTGCAATAATTGTCATTGTTTACTCATTTGAAACTTTTCATCATTACACATAATATTTGTTCTGACTGGATTTTTGGAAAAAAGGCACAGTTTTATCGGGTGCATCTCGAAAGAGAAGTGAAGCACAAATTTAAGTAAAATCAAATTCGGTTCAATGGACGAAATGAGCACAATCATGGTAAATGGCTTGGCATGTGTGGTTCCCACACAACCAAGAGGGGAAACCTGGGTTGTGCATCTTTGTGTTTCACACCAGTTGCCACCAGTTCTCAGTGTGTTGTCATGCACTGGCCTCATAGCTAAACCCTCTGGCCTATAAATTACATACAAGGTCCTTAAATACACTCTCTCTATATACATATACTGCATATATACAGTATTCCTTTCAGCTTCTTTGAAATTGAAGCCGACAGAGACCCCATCTCTCATAACGTCACCGTAATGCAATGGGAGCGAGTGAAGCTTTAAGCAAAACTAAATAGAAAAGAAACACATTTGTCTTAGTTTAGTGGATTTATTTTGACTGTGACACCTAAAATCCAATCACGCATTCACCTTCGGACACACACACAAAAGTAAGACTTTATTCTAACTTCTAGATGAGGGCTTATAACGCAACGGGTGGACAGATCTGTCATGCAGTCAAGCATGCGTGTGTGTTTGTGTGTACTATTGTTAATGTGTGTGACTTTGCATACTTCTTCTTTACTGTGGTCTATGGGGTAAATGTCACAGCAGGGACACTGGGCAGGCGTTATTCAGTCCTCGTGTTTGTGGGTTTTGGCTGAGTGCCATGCCACATTACCGCCCACAGAGTGGGGAACTTCAAAAGGAACTTTTTTTTCCCTGAGTGGGGCCACTGAATCTTCTGCCTGTAAAAATAAATTCTAGTTACAGGGACAAGTCCTAATTGGCTCCAAAGCCATCACTTTGTTTATCTTTGAAATGGAGATGACTTGTTTTTTTTTTTACTGTGTGCGCTCCGTGTGAATGCCCTCTCAAGCTTATGTACTGTATAGATTTTGTGGATAGTTTTGTCCAATATTCTTCAGAAGTCCACAATACTCTGTGCTTAGAATGACACCTTTGCAATGTTAGTGTTGTGCTTTACACTTTGTTGGGACCACAAGAACAGTGAACAAATAATACAAGCTTATGCACAAATCAAAACAAATTGTACTTATTTACCTCAGTAATCTTTATTGATCTTTACTTTTTACTTTTCAATTTAAAACACCCTATATTCATAATTACAAACTGAAAGTGGAAGACATTGAAGAAATGTAAAGAATTACTTTTCAGAAGATGATTAATTTTGAAGGAAGCTTTGTAAATAAGATGCAGAAATCCATCAAAAAACAAGTTCATTTATTTCTTTATGAGAATATATTTTTGTTTATATTTATATATTTTTTTCCCTAAAAATACAATGTATTACAATCACAATTCATTTTTAACTTGTTTACTTTCACATAACCTAACAGAAAAAGGCTTTAAAAGTAAAATTCTCAATGGGAGGAACATTTTATTTAATGGCTGGAAATTGTGGAATAGGGAAAAAAGACCTCAGGTTTTTCTAATCAAACGCTTAAACACTGCCTCATGGAAACATGTTATGGCTGTTGGCATACAGTGAGAAAGACTTTATGGCTAGTTTAACAAGTTGTCATTTATGGTACATATTTTGTGGGCATTTACACCTGGAAACAACACATTGATTGTTTTCCATTAATTGGTTTGGAAATGTTGATACGGCTACAACACAATATGGCCCGACTGTGCTTTTTAATTGAAGACGCAAAATGACTAATACAGATTTTTGGGGGCCCAGTGTGGATACTTTCTGTTCCTTGAACATGTTTTAATCCTGTGAAGCACTTTGAGTTGCATTACCCTGTATGAAAGGTGCTACATAAATAAAGATTGATTGAGTGATTGAGTGAACTACAGTCAGTCATTTCATATAATCTGTCGCTGGTTTACTATCAAAATAGTTCAGGTTATAGGTTGAGATGTTCTTAAAAAGAGGCTGAGTGATGTTGGTTGCCCGGGTGACATCAGTGTGTGACTGTGTGATTAAATGAACTGTGCTGTAACATGCTTTATCCTGCGCAGCTAATATAAAATTAACAAATACAGTGACCCATATGATGACATAGAATTGGATTATGACCACCATTTACGTCTGTGTAACCATGGCGTCACTTTGTTGCTTGTGTAGAGCTTGAGAGTCTTTACATCACATTGTGCTTTGTTAGTGTCTTCATCAGTTACTTCCAGCTGCTCCTGCTGCCTTTCTGACCAGTTACCTCTTTTGTCAGCCGTCCCTCAATCTCTCAATCCTGTTCCTTCACTGCTCCTTATTTAACAGGACTGAACGAATGGTAGCCTCCATTAACCAATCATGTCTAGGTCACTTAGTGTTGAAGACCTAGGAGGGAGAGAGAGAGAGAAAGAGAGCTACCAGCTATGAATCTCACCTTTTGTCTCTTTTTCTTCCTCTCTCTCTCTCTTTCTCTCTCTCTCTCTCTCTCTCTCTCTCTCTCTGTCTCTCTCTCCTCAGCAGACAGAAGTTGTGTCTCAGCTCTCTGCAGAACCAGCTGTCTCTGAGCCAGGGATTAAATGATTCACTTATCAGCCACACTTTAATCCTTGCTGTCACACTCTTGCTTCTCTCTCTCTCTCTCTCGCTCTCTCTCTCTCTCTCATGATTTGTTGATTCACATGGGCCAACTAAATTAAATTATATTTGAATTATGTCCGAGAGTTAGATATATGCAATTATACATTGACCTTTGGCTTTTAGTGCAAACTGGGTGTTGAGGCAGGCATATCCAGCACAACGTATCCTTAGAACAAATCAGCCACGTGTTCCATTATAAGCACATTAGGTCGAAGTACTTGTCTAATGAGGTTGATTGAATACTTCAGCAGGCTGGGGTGTATGCCATCTGCTTGTAGCATTGTTGCTTAGAATCCAACAGATGACTATTATTATATGTCGCTCCTTGGCTCCCTTTGCCACAAAGGTCTACTTCACTCTGTACAGTAGTGAGGTGCAGTCGTACCACCTACAAAAGTCTAGACGTTTTCTGGTTTCAGCTTCTTAAAAGTGAGGATTGACCAGTTTTCATCTTTTATAAAACCCAAAGTAATTGAATCAGTAGAAACTGGACTAGTAGTAGATATTCACCTAATGCACAGTAGGAGATGTTTGAAGATGCTTCATCCAATGTGAGAGATATTTAAAGTTGTGAAGTAGACTTTTGAATGAAACGTCTTGGAACATCTCCTACATAAGATATAATGTCCTCAACGAAGGAGATGATTGTAGGCATTTCATCCAATGTGGGAGACATTTGTAGACGTGTCTTCCAGCATAGGAGACAGTAAAAGTCTCCTACGCTGGATAAAATGAAATGTTTCATTTAATGTCATAGATGTTTGGAGATGTTTCCTCCTATGTAGAAGATGTTTAAACACATTTCATTCACTGTACCCAATGTTTGAAGACGTATCATCTAAATTAGCAGACGTCTGAAGATGTTTCATCCCGTGACGGAGACATTACAAGGCTTTTCATCCAAGTGGTTGACTTATAAAGACATTCCATCCAGTTCAGGAAGTGAATGGCTGGAGAGTAGAGACATTTTATCCAATTTATGGATGTTTAAATACATTTTATCCAATGTGACAGATGTCTGAAGATGTTTCATATACATTAGGAAATGTTTGAAGATATTTCATCCAATGTAGGAGACATTAAAGGCTTTTCATCCAAGTAGTTGACTTTTAAAGATCTGTCATCCAATTGAGGAAATGTAGGAGATGACTGGAGACATGTCATGCAATGTAGTACACTTTTTGTCCACTGTAGGAGACATGTGAAAATGTTTAATCTAAGAGGATTCTTCAGAGCTGGAGAATCCTCATGGATGACAGGTGAAGCCTTAGAGAATGTCTAGTAGCTACTGAATTAGTCACTTTTGTGAACTATGACCTACATGAATGGGAATCTACACAAAACATCCGTAGAGTTCTTATTGTCTGATTGTGTCTGACAACTGCAGCAATGTAAACATCTACAACTGTTTTCTGAGAAAACCTGGTATTTGACATTTTACTTAAAGAAAATATCAGGAAACTGAAATAATTATCTGTACACGCATGAAAAGTATGTTTTCCATTTAAGTAGAAGCCACAGATAATGCCTCTTCCAGCTGCAGTGTCAGGGATTATTTGCTCTCTGGTGTCCACTTCTACTGGCACATAAGAGCTTATATGTATCATCTCTCATGTCTATGTTTTATTAGATAATGGCTGCAGTATATCAGATTTGGACTGTGAAACCGCCACTGCAGCCTAGAAGTGTACGTGAGAGACTATGAGTCCTCTGTTTGCTCTGCACATTTATGTTTGCTGCATGTCGCTTACCACAGTGAGAGTGTCATTCCAATACTCCCACTTGTTTTTGCGCTACAGCAAACACAGTTTCTTTTTCCTCTCTGTTAAGTCATAAAATATTAGTTTGACAGCGTTGCAGTCGGCCTACATGAGGGATGTTTTATAATTATTTCACTGAGTTTGTAGAGTTTGTTCTTCAAGCACATTTGACTGGTAAACAGGGGTATATAAGGGTACATCCTCATATTATATAAAGAAAAGTAAAACAAAAAAGCGTGCAGAAATTACAGGAAGATGATTCCTTCATCTGAAACACTAGACTTCAGTTAATGCAGTTAATGCCCCAGTGAGACCGAACAAGATCCAAAGATGTTTGTATTACGTCAACAGCAGTAAAAATGTAAAACAGGATGGCTTCTTCATAAGAAAAAATAAATCAAAAGTGGGTGATCTCATCATCTTGTTTTTGGATCATAAAATAAATCATATATCTCTACAAACTAAATGGAGTGAAATTTTTACGCTGTTAATGTTGCACAAACTGGAAACTGCACAAAGAAATGAACTGATGAATAAAGAAATGGTTTTATTTAAAATTCTATCTATTTGTCCCAAAGCCAAGAGAGGACTAGGGAAGGTTAGCATGTTAGACATGGATGAGATGTGGAGGATATGAGTTTTGGAGAGGTTGCAGTGATTGTTCTGAATGAATGTGTGGGTGGTTTTACCCCCACATCTTGGACTGAACTCATCACAATCCAGAGGGAACAAGGCAAGTGGGCTCCAAAGTGATGAAAAACTCGGTTTCAAGCAAAAATCTATGAGCCAAATTTAGCTCACTTGTTTTATTTTTATGTGCCTTCTCTGAAATGGGTTTGTTATTTCTGTGCTAAGAGTAAAAGGAGATGATCTTTCCAAATAATAATAATGTTAATAATAATAATAACATGTAGAATTCATATTATAGATGGTTCACAATGCAGAATTATTGCTGAACCTAAAGTCACAAGGATGCTAAATGTCTTGTTCATGCAATTTATATGCCCTTGGCTCATTATTAATTTCGGGAAACCGTCTAATTGCGATATGTTTTCTTGCGATTTGATTTGTGATATACTATTTCCTTTAAGTGAAGATTCATGTCAAATTTTCACTGAGTACTGAAATTGAAATATGATGACTTTAAGATATAACTAGTTTCCAACATGCATGTTTACTTTTGCAAAAATTGGAATACAACATAGAACACGAAAAAATAGCACACCTAACTTGTAGCCTTAATTAAATTTGTCATTTTGGTTTCAAAACAATGCATAAGTCAGCCCTTAAACACTTGAAGTAAAAAGTCACCAATGTGTAAAATCCAGTCTGCATTAAAAATGAAACTGGAAAAGTTCTCCATGTGTGATTATTATAGTTTTTGTGTGTTACTGTGTAGAATGAGAAATGAAAATGTCAAAATCAGGCCAGTGCTCAAATCATCTTCTTCTGAATGCCTGGCATTTCAGTCCATTACCCATAATTCCTCCTTTATGTTTGTCCCTTTCAAAGTTATGAGTGATTCACCCACAGTTCTTTTTGTACCTTTTTTTTCTTTAAACTTATTCTTATTTTTTTCCTTTTCTGTATTGTAAAAAAAACCTTTGTCATTAACACAGCTGCATATCAAGTTTCTCACCACCCTTTTTTTCATTAGAGACATTTGAACAATTCAAGGTATTGAGTTCACCGCAGCTTTTCAATGGCAGCTTCATAGCTGTTATAAGTAACTTTACACTTTCATATAAGTTGTCTTCATCCACTGCACCTGGTGAATGCATGAAATAGAGAATCCGTGCCAATTTCTTAAGTCCCCTGCATGTTCTTTGGGAAAAAAAAAGTTTGGTAAATGCAAATGAGTTATTTCTTTACGGATTTACACTAAAGAGCTTATGCACATCTGGCAGCTGCAAAGAAAAATATTAACTAAAATATTTTCTATGGATCATAAAAACACACTACACTGTTTGCTGTGAAGGCTGTTTTGTCTTGGGTCCTAAAATTTGATTAAAATACAGACTTATAGTATGTGTGTGTGCAGTGTGTGTGTAGTCTTTCATCCTGTCTTCTCACACATTTCAAGCCATTATCTCATACAATTCAAGTGTGTGGGATCTTTCTGGAGGCTTGTCTTTGAAACAGACACGACTGCATTGCTAATATTTGCACAGTGGTTTATCCTGAGATCTAGAGAGCTCATCCATCTTGCTCACTATCTTTCTTAACCTCATGTATATTACCCTAGACAATAGAAGAAGATGGGGTTTAAATGCTTTTTAACTTCCCTTTACCTTCATATTCCTTGTCTTCTTCAATCTCAATTTGAGTATACATCTACACGTATGCATTTAATTTAAAAACTCCTTGGAAAACTCTGGGATGGAGTTTGAATCGGAAGATTCAATATGATGCTACTGCCATCATTTCCTTCTTTACCAGGTCTTGACTCGATTGGACGATACTAGCTGTCAATGACATTGGTGTCCATTAATATAATGCCATGCATTATCGTCTATTCTCCGCTAAATGGGATCATAATTTACAAAACTGATATCATGTGTAACTGAAGGCCTAAAACAAGTGATTGAGACCCTTAACTCTTTAGGGAAATGTTTACTGATATTATTAATCAAGTGAAACAAACAGTAATTCTTATTTGCACTTCCTGCGATTCAGTTTTCAAACCAGAAGACTACTTCCATTTTTACATACAGTTCCAGTGATGAATGCTAGGGTTTCTAGCCTGGGTGAACCCAGCCGAGTCTGCCAGTGACTTGATTTCTCTCTGCAGACACATCTGGCAAGGACGCTGTTTTGTCCAACTCCGTAAATCTTAAAAGGTAACTGATTACAAACCCCTGGTGCACTAGAGGTGAGCTTAATCCCAGGACGACAGAGAGGCGACCTCTCATTGCTCATGTTGATCATTGGTCTGATAAGTTGTGGGTCTGTCCACTTCCACGTACGTGCATTTTCATCTTTGTCTGTTGGTCACACCTCTGGAAAGTGGTCGATGACTACACCCTTTCCAGACATACGCAATCTCAAATGAGATTGATATGCAATCTGACCCCAACAAGTCTATAGTGTTTCTAACCATTAGTAGAGAAATTGTTGATTGTGGACCCTAATCCCCAGGTCATTAAAATATTAAAATTTTCAGACTGAGGCTTTCTGTCCTGGGGCTCTTTAATCATGCTTTATATGTGACAGATGAACCAAGGCAATCTCTCCATTAATTGGCCGAAGGCTCCCATTCAGGGTCAGATTTCCCCAAGGTTGGAAACGGAGCTCAGAAGCAGTGCAGAGTCTAGTTTTCTCTCAGATCATTTGATTGACATAACCTTAAGTAACAGTTCCACCTCAATGTCTGAACAAATAAATATTAGTCTTTCTTTTCCTTCTTCTTTTTGTTTTTTCTGCAACTATGAAACCAAAAGCAAATAGACAAATTGCTTCCTGTGAGCATTAATAGTCACATGCTATGCAATTTCAGGTGTACCTCAAATGGCTTGTTTGTTCAGAGTTAATTTTCATTTCAAAATAATTTAAAATGGCATTAGAAAGCAAGAACGTATCAGTTTGGACGTAGTCTGAGTAGAAAATGACACAAAGAGCCCTAGTGGGAATAATTAAAAATAAATGCAAGAGAATGACAAAGCAGGTGAAATGAAAACAAGTTAGAATAACAGAAAAAGCAGAGTGTAAATAATAGTTGAAGTTGCAGTAATTTCTTTTGACCCCTTTGAGGTACAGCAACCACACAGTAGGCTAAACACGTAGCCACAATATTGTCACTCTATAAAGTTATGGTGAAAGAGTCAAACAAATTCCCATTCACACATTCAGCAGACAAAGACCTACATTAGCATTCATTTGCAGTCATGGTGCTGGCAACATGATGAATGTAAATCAGATATGTGCTCTTTCCGCTCAATATTCCTTCTCTGGCACCACCAAGTCCTCAGAAACTAATCTGCCACTTTATCTTCCTTTCTACTTTGGCTCACTTTTATTACTGCCTAGTTGCTCATATTGTTGAGTTCTTTTGTATTTTTGAGCTAAAATGGCATTTGATCCAGTGTAAAAAAAAAAAAGTAATAACAATATTGATCTCTGAAGCTTAAAATGCAAGTTCTCAAAAAGTACAGTTGCAATCAAAACTATTCAACCCCCACTGCAAGTTAGGTTTATTGGCAAAACGTACAAACTAACAAATGTGTGCAATAAACAAATAAAAAAAGAACAATTTAAATAGCTCAACACACTCAATATTACAAGTGTTTTTTTTTCAAAATCAACACAAAATGCCAATTTTAATGACTACTACTGCTGTCTCAAAATTATTCAACCCCTTCATGACAAGCATGACTTGCAGCAAATGTGATGCATAACCAGACACCAGCTTCTGGCAGCGTTCCCGAGGAATCTTAGCTCATTCCTCATGGGCAAAGGCCTCCAGTTCACTAATATTATTGTGTTTTTGTTCTGCAACCGCCTTTTTTCAAATCCCTCCAAAGGTTTCAATGGGGTTCCAGCCTGACGACTGTGATGGTCACTCTAGCATCTTCCAGGACTTCTTCTGACACCAAGCCTTGGTGGACTTTGAGGTATGCTTGTATTCGAAATAGCAGGAAATTTAAAATCAGTGCCACCATCCTAATGATGTCCAGACGCTCAAAGACATGAACAGTGCAGTCCCTTCTCTTTGTACAAGGTTTTGGTCCTCTGAAGCAAACAAACACAACAAGTGAAATTATGCACCTTTCCACACGTTTCCATTTCCGCACGTGTCCCTTTTAGCCCTTATCAAGCTTGCTCGTGTGAATGTCACACACACACACACATGCATTCAAACCGAGGAACATAGTGTAGGAACATCGCGGATTAAGCATGACCTGAGGGTCAACATATGCTACTATTGCAGTGCACGTACAGCTCTGGTGTTTCTCATTACACTCTTTTTCACACACCAGCTACACATAGGGCTTCCAGGATCCTTGTGGGGATGTATTTATTTGTAATTCAACCACACAGTATTTTTTTGTTAGGGGATTAAAGTGAAAGATATTTCTACAGGAAGGTGTGCATCAGAAGACAATCTGGCATACTGTGGGAATAAATGAAAGATTATTACTGAAGATAAAGTGAAGTGCTGGAATTAATAAAAACATTACCTGTGTCTCTGTCATACACTTAAAGACATAAGGGCCTCCGCGTTTTGTTGACCTTTTGCGTTTTCCAGACTGCATGGGCCATTAAATGAAATGACCTCCATTCTCAGCCAAGAAATGAGAGTAAAGAGGAATGAGGAGTTGTGAGTTTGACAGTGGTGACTCACGTTTGCGATCCTTTTGATTTGCTATTACTGCTTGTGGGATAAACTAAAAGCTGTGACCTTGACTGTGATTGCAGCATAGTGAGAATGTCCAAAGACCTATTTGAAAATTGAACCCACTCATTCTGGAACCTTTATTACTAAATCTTGGTGGGTGCGTGTTTTCAGTTCCTGAAAAATAGTGTAAATGGGGTTAGGGTATTAACACTGTCCTTGTCATCTTCCTCCTTTTCTACCACATCTAATGGGGTGTCTGGATGAAGAGGCATCTTCATTTATATTTGTGCTCTGAGGGGGAAAAAGAGAAAGCAATTCTCTCTCTACAGCGAATCCTTCAATGCTTGATGTTTTGATCTGAATTTGATCCAATTCCTACTTGAAATACAGAGCTTGCATATTCCATTCCCTTCAAAAATGTACCACATTTAAACTGAAAAAGCCACATACCAAGTTCTTCCGCGCCTGTAAATTAATTTATTGAGGCTTTTGCATATTCACTTGGCACTTTCAGACTAGGTAAGACTGCAAGTGCTGATTTCTGCTGCCTGTTGCTTAAAAATTGGATGACTCCCTATTTTCAATCAGCAATGCCCTCTGAAGTTTACTTGGCAGATCGTTTTGACAGGTGGGTGGGAAAATAAAAGGAAGTGGTAATTTGCAAAAGGGAATACTAAATGAGAAAAAGGTGTAGAGTTACAGCTAAGCCAGTTGAAGGCCACAAGGGGATTTTCCTTTAATGGAAAAACAGTGCCATCCAGGAGATGAACTTTAAATCTCAGACATGGCCCAGTTCTCATGTTGGCATGAAGTCAAATTCATCCTCAGAGTCTGGATCTCTATAGTAAAAAAAAAAAAAGTTACGTGATATGTGTGGGAATTGGATCACAGAAAAGAGATTATATCTTAGCTGAGCTAAATTCTCACTTCCTAATACTCTGTGATCCAGACTGTTTCTAAGACCAAGTGCACCTTCCTTTCAGTACACCGGCAATTTCTCTACCCCACCATTTCTCATACCAAACCTCTTTCAATGCCTCTGTTTGCACTGGTGAAAGGAAATCCTCTATTTCTTCAGGAACAGTCATTCCCCTTTAAAAATCTGCCATTGGTCACGTTTTTATGAGCTCCTTTGTCAAAAGCACAAGATGGCATTGGTTGCCTGGTATATCATCTCAGCGTAATGCTTTGAGTAAACGATTTCTCAGGATAAGCCGGTGATATAAAATGGAAAGCCACTCCATCTGCTCCGGAGAATGATAGCATCACTGCAGTTATTGCATACACTCCTGGGGTGTTATGTCGAAAAACAGTTTAGACAAACTGGCTCAGCTGAGAGCAGAGATTGTGTGTTGATACACGCGATGGTGGAGTAGCAGTTATTTTTGAAGAAAACAGTCAGTCATTTACTCGTGAAACTAAGCTTAGCTTTATTTATCTAGGATTCAACACAGACCTGTTGCCCAAATCCTGCCATATTGCTGAATGAAAACAACACATAAATGAATAAAAAAAAACAACAACAAATGAATCATGGCCTCTTCTTTGATTTACATATAAGAAGAAGAAAAGCAAATAATATAAAACAAATAAACGTAACTGCATTGATAAAAAGGGTGATTAAAGCAACACTATGTTCACATCACTAGCTCAGCAAAGTGCTGTGTTAAAGATGAGCGCTGATTTATGTTGAGTTTTAAGTCTTTTGAACTGATCTACAATTCAACAATACTCTAAAACGTGGTGGACAATTGACACTTTGGATTGCTGACTATCATGAGGGTCACGTCACACCAAAACCTTAGTCAGTGAACTTTCATGACTATTTCACTCCAGGTCATTTGTTAAAAAAAAAAAAAAAAACTTCATAAAAGTTTATTTCTGTTGAACACTACTCCAAAGGGGGTTCCTTCCTTTTCCTCTTTTCTACTTTGTAGTACTTCACTATCCCATCTCTAACCTTGTAGAAGACAGGGAGAGTAAAGGTTTGTCCTCTTCCCTGAGGCATTAAAGAACAATGTAAACACTGATTTGGTCTCTGCTACTTCAATGGGCTTTGAGAGACAGCGAGGTCGCCGGGTTAAACGTGCTGTGGTGACTCATTTCTTGTCAATGAAGGAGAGGTGGAAGAGACTGAGCAGCTATTTGTCAGAGAGGAACAAAACAGAAGGCGGCTTTGTCAGAAGATGGAGGACGAGACATGTTAAGGAAACTGAAGGACAGTTTGTCCCATCAGGACATTGTGATATGACGTTGTATACTTTAATAGCGACTCTGAGGATGAAGGAATGTGGTTGATTTAAATACAAAACACTGTCCACCCTGTCTTCACGTCTGTCCATCTTTCTGCCTCACACATATTTCTATTCACCTCTTTCCTCTATCGCAGCATGGTCGTCATACACAAAGCATTGCAAATACTCAGACGAAAGTGTGTGAGTGAATGATGAGGAATAAATAAATAAACAAACAAATAAATAAAGAGTAATGACACAGGAAAGCACGGCAAATATCTCCTGCAGCCAAATACAAATATAATAGGATTACGGCGTTTCACAGCAAACAAATTTTATTTCACAGATAATGTAGCATGAAATAGAACAAACAAAACCTCCAGTAATTTTAATACTCACTTTAATAGCACTGATAATTCCAATGAGTGCAAGAAAGAGAGAGAGAGAGAGAGAGGCTGAGAAGCTTAGAAAATGTGTGCACATGTATGTGCGATTAGATCAAAGCAAAGTAATAGATTTTCAGTCCTTCTTATAATAATTGTGAGTCACATGGTAGAGTTGAGTTCCAAATGATTTCATTGACTTTTGACCACATGAGCTAGTGATGTTATGAAGTAAGTTACTTGAAGGTGCAAAAAGCAAAACTGAGCAACAGCGTGCCAGACCAACATAAATGTTTGGGCTCGGTGATATGGACAAAAGAGCCATATACTGGCATATTTTGACTTAAAAGCAAAATATCTTCTGTAGCCTGGTATTAATTCTATATTTTACTTTTGAGGTCAGGAGGAGAAGGTCTTTTTTATGATGTAAAAGTAAAGACTCTCCTTCATCTGGATGCTTTTAGCACCTCTCTTACTTGCTGTGTCTATTGTTTCTTTAAAAGGTTACCTGTAAAACTAGTAATTATGGAAAGTTCAGAATAGGGCTGCACAATGAATCAAAAAGTGTAGTATCCAAATTGAATGATTTTTTTTTTTTTTTAAATCAAATTTGTGACACAACAGGATCAAGATGAAACTCTGCAGTGCTGCAAAAATTACCCGACCTTTTTAATCTTTAATCTTTTTAATGGTAAGTAATTTAGTGTCTCAAATTCAAAACTAAGTATCAATGAATTAAACCAGGTTTTCAAGAAGGGAATGAAAGCTTTTTAAGTATCTCATCAATTCAGAAAACCAGTGTTTGTAATTGTATTTAAGAAAAGGAAATACAATATGAATCTATATTCTCCGGAAAGAGAAAAAGTCAAATGTCATATCATCATGATAATCTATCAAAAAACATATACATATTTTTTTGTTAATATTGCAAAGCTTTCAGAGAATATCCGCAGATGTCCACACGTCCTAAGCACTCACTCATTCTCAGGAGGCATGAGCTGACATTTGCTGTGATCAAAGTTTTGGTTCCACTTTCAGAAAGACTGACCCAAACCTGGAAACACCACTTGGCAGTAGTATCATCAGTAATATATGACATCAGACATCAGATACCTTACAAAAGCAGGTCCATGGGCAGTTCTGGCCTTCGTGTTAGAAAAGGTAGTGTGATATATATGTTCAATAATTTAGCATGGCTCTCGAAGGATGTTATAAAAATTTAAATGGCCCTTGATAGAAAAAAAAGGTTCCCCGCCTCTGTTGTACCACACACAGTATAGGCTTCTGCAGCTCTCCTTCAGTGTTTTAGCAGTGCAGTGTTTTACAGCCACTCTCTGAAAATCAGTGTGTCTGTGTGTCTGCTACATGCCCAAAATTGGGAAATAAAGTGACTTTACATAATTGCTGCGATTACAATTGATGACTTTGCTCAAAAGATTCACCCGAGCTGTTGGCAATCAATGTTTTTACTCAATCTTTTGAATTTTCCATGATTACATAACGGTTTTACTAATCTGAGAAAAAAAGTAGTTGATGTGTCTCAGACATAAACTACCAAATGCCTGCTGACAGGACATTTGGAAAGAGCTACTGCACACGATATGAAGAGACATAAAAGGACATATATATGATTGCACAAAAAGCTATGTTATATTAAAGGATGTCAAGGATTTTACAGTGAAGTTTATCGACAGTTGACCGTGTTTAATATTCTAACAACATAACAATTCTCACAATTTTCGAGTCTATAAATCAAATGAATGCAAACAAGTTGCATAATGAGCTTGATATTTAGACTTATTTGAGTGTTTCCATTCAAAAACAATGCAGTCAGCCTGAGGTATAACACAATGTCTACTTCTGAAATGTTAATGCCACAGCACTGGCACAGTTCAGGAGTTCCACTTCAGTTCTCGGCTTCATGCAGGTTGTGTATTAGTGTTGAGCCGCCGAACAAACTGCACTGCAGCGTTAACATATGCAAACAGTCTAAAATGATACGGACACATTAATGCTGTGACACAGGGAAGCAACAGAATTATTTCTCTCTGCCTCTCAGCAGCTGCAGCTTCCTTTATTTATGTATTTCACTTCCTAACTAAATGATTGATCCGCAGTCTTTTTTCCCCAGACTCACTTTGTATGACACTTCATATCATCAACACCGATTTAAGTTTGTAAACCTATTTTAACACACAGATTCTGTTGGCATTCATGTGTTGCACAGTCTTTAGTCTTCACCCTGCTGTGATCAAAGTGTGTATAATAACATTACAATGTGCTATTGAGGCAAATACAAATTCAACAAAAATCACCAGTATAGCAAACACGACCTTAAACATTGCACCTTGAACATTCAATTCAGAATGAAAAAAATACCTTCCATTCTCCACATGTTCCTACAGTATTACTGTCCAGGTACTCGTCCTGTGCAGTTCAGCATCCTCCTGTGCTATAATCACATGCAGCCCTATCACCCCTGTCTGTCTTGACACCCCCTCGCTGTTTTTGTTCTTGTCTCTCTCTCTCTCTCTTTTTGTCCATCTGGCTCTTTGACCTGTGAGCGATAAGGAGGAGCAGCTGACAAAACCAGCTCCAGGTTCCTGTCTCTCCAGCGCTCATGCTTCCTTGCTCCTTTAGCTTTAATCTACCCATTTTTCCACTCTATTTATTTTCTCTTTCTCCTGTTGTGTGGAAGTTGACTGACTGACTTTATGTCACAGCATGCAGGAGATAAGAGCGAGGGAGCTGAGGGAGAGGTGAGACGGCTGATTATGTCTGACTTAGTCAATTTTAATGATTTGGGTTTTCCTAATTCACAGCAAAGGTAAGAGAAAAACTGACACAGAAACACAATACTCTATTTACTTAGCAGGTTATATTTCTTCAACAGTAACTTTTAAATTGGTTTGTCCTACTCATCCTAACCAATTTTATGTTAAAGAGAGAACGCTAATGAGGTAATAGATTCATGGTAATTAATAATTACTTAATAATTGAATGTCACTAAACAAAGAATGTTTGTTTGGTTGGTTGGTTTTGTGCTTTCTGCTTTCTGTACCTCAGCTCATAACTACTAAGACCACCATCATGTGTTTCTCCCACTTCTCTCTTGTGTTTAAATATGTGTAAAGTCATAAAGAAGACTAAATGCAGCAGTCGTGCCAAATTGGCAATCTCACACAGGTGCTAATTAGACTCGGGTATACAGCCATAACATCTCATAGATTTATAATACTATAATATACTACAGTTATTACTGTAATGATAAGATTTCCACACATCTCTATCTGTGAGAGCAATCTGTTCCAACACTCCCCTTTAACACAGTGAGCCTTCATACAGCAGCTACTTGTGATTATTGAGTTGTTATATTGATTCATATAATCAACAATGATGTTTGGTCTCGAGCTAGACCAAATATTGATTACAATAATCGATACGCTGGGGAACAGGTGAAGGCGCTCTAAAGTAAACAGTCCCTGCCAGTTTCACTCGCCGGGCGTCACTTCTTCATGTCTCCTC
This sequence comes from Brachirus orientalis, assembly GCA_016785285.1. Lineage (NCBI taxonomy): Eukaryota > Metazoa > Chordata > Actinopteri > Pleuronectiformes > Soleidae > Brachirus > Brachirus orientalis. The sequence goes on from JAFBJR010000905.1 coordinate 12,524,020, forward strand.
ACGGTGGCGCTGCTCAGATGGATGAAGGAAACTTTGGCAGAAGTCACCTGACCAAAGAAGAGGGAGTTTACAGCGGGATAATGGCGGAGAAAGCTACGTGAAGAGATGTTCCATCCACATTCAGTACATAAACTTTACTCACGTTGTTCTCTTATGTTGTGAATAAATATGTGAGAAATCCTGCACATTTAACTTTTCACTGACATTTTCTTTTCTTTAGTTAGACGGATATTCTGATATTATTGATATTATGATTATTGTGATTCCCAACCCCTAATAGCTCGGCCATTAGCTGCACTGATTTTAAAAAATTGACCATAGAAAAAACCATATCCTTCAACATCCTCTAGACTTTATTTATTGGTATTATTATTATTTATTTCTTGGTAAAGAAGTTTTTATTGGTGCAGGCACAATAACTGGTAACACCCATTATTCTTCACAGGACTTTCAGCATTCCACTCTCTAACGTTGAAACAAATGACTGTGTTTATCAAACTCTAGAATGGGCCATGAAATCCCCTTTTTAAAGAAATCTAAATGCTCTGTCAGTTTAGTTCTCCTTAATACACTCCTCGTTGATCTATATACAATTACAATATTCCAAATGTACTTTTACAAACAACTTTAAAACCTAAAAGATGCCTCCTCAGCACCTATCATTTTAATTATTTAGCTCGAAATGTGTTTTGTCCTGGATAGAAAACTGCAGTTGTGGTCGGCTTTAAAATCAAATGTAAGCTGAGAAGGAAACGTGTCTTTACCATGGCACAAAACAGTAAAATATCCACAGGAACATATAAAATCAGTCTGGCAAATGAGTTTAAAAGAGACCCTTTATATGGAGTAAACACTCACAGATGGTATCAAAATGCACATGAGCAGATCCTGCTGCCATTCTTTGACTGAATACTTTTCTCACCTTGTTCTGACAAAGACATAAATCCACTTTAAGGAAGGTCAGTTGTATTAAGGACAAAAGGAAGCACAGGTTGTTGCTTTGTGTGTGTGTGTGTGTGTGTGTGTGCGCTGCTTTTTCTATTTCCTTACTTATTCCTGTCTTTTATTATATTTTCTTGGTCAATGTCGTTCGTGCAGTTCATGCAGACTCACATTTATCTCCCTGTCGGTGTGAAATTACAGCCAGTGGTTTTGTCTGATGTTTACAAGGCTGTGCAGCTGAAGGCCCCTGAGAAACTCACCCTCTACCCACCTCAGGTGGTATGTGTTTGCATGATATTAGAAGGAAAAGAAGGATTACTAAACTTAAACCCAATTTTTAAAAATACAGTACGTGTAAACAATGTAGCTCGACTGAGTTGGGAGTTGAATTACTACTGCAAGTATACATTGAATTGAACCCAAGTTAGCCTGGGTGCTTTGCAAGTGCTCCACCCTGATTCCCAGGCCCAGAATCGGCCCATACGTGACATTTATATCTGTATACTGCATGGAATGATGGCACTTGGGCCGTCCGCTCCTGTTTGGCACATTGGGGACACGAAGACCACTGCATTGCCTCATTTCCAAGATTGTGTCGCATCTTTACCAAAGGTGGCCCTCACTTGTCTAAAGATATCCACAATATTCCAAGAAAGAGCACCACATGTTTGCCAAAAAAGACCTACATTTGACCACATTTGCCATTTCATATGTGAATGAAACTTTAGGCTCATATTGATTTTGTGTGGGCCGGATGAAAGTCGGCAGTGCATAATTTCTAGAATTGCCCACATCTGGATGCTGTTGGGGCACAGATCCCACCCCTGGACTTTGGCCAGGAAATAATAGAAGAAGCCACTGCACAGAAGATGAAGACAACAGTGAGACAAATATAGCAAAAAGAGACTGGTGCATTTTTGCACAGACTGAAGAGACTGAATTCATGCTCTGTCCGTTTAAAGAATTAAGCTATTTTGAAGTTAATGGACGGTAGAAAGACGTGACTGATATCTTTCTGATAACATCAACCATGGAAGCATGGAAAAGTACTGAGTATCTTTTGCTTTTTGTAGCATTCCATCTTTTTTTCTCTGCTTAAATTATTCTTAAGGGTTATTTCATTGAATTATTATACATGAAGCTGATAGTCACTTTCAGGACAGGGAAGATAGATGGCAGAGTTTGAGTTTGGGTAACACAAACTTGTGTCCACAAATGCACAAAAACACAATGACATGCAGCTTTTAAACAAACAGAGTTTGAGGAAAAGAGTCAAAAAAATCTCCAAACATCTGATTATATTCAGTGACAGATTTTAACATTTAGTGCTTTTTAATTCTGGACTACACTGGGCTGTATGTTCTATTCATGTTTAACAAAGGCCACACAGGTTCCTGCTTTGCCTGTGGCATTGGATGAAAATGATGTTAAATGGTTAAGTTATTTATTGGGCTACTAGACTGCTGATGGGAGAAAAAAAAAACATGGGAGTTATTAAATGTATCCAATGCTTTTTTTTCAACCAATGGTGAGTGATTTATTAAAGCCGAGCACTTAGCTCAAATGAAGAGTTAAAACGCTCCCTCTCTGGCATTTAGACAGAAATTAATTTATCTGCAACATGACGCCATTGCCTGTGCACATATGAAAACTAATGTCTGCTACACTGAGGAGGGTTTAAACAATTGTAAAAACTGACAATTTCGAATTTTGAGGTTTTCACTTTCTTTGCTGAGGTCAGACTTAAGTTAGATTATAGCCCGATCCAACACACGAATGGTGTTGAGATCCATCAGGCCCAAAGATCATTTGTTTTATACAGTGCAGTGTGTCATAGTAAACTACCTCGGCCTCCAAACAGAAAGTGGCATTTGTTTCCCCACCCTCTACTACTGTATGTGTTCCATCACATCAGTGACGTTGACGAATGAGAGCACAGGCCATGCTGAATGTACAAAAGTAACAAGCAAAAACATTAGAATGGCATGAAAGAGGAGTGTTGAGGTTACAACAACTTCTCTCCTCTCAACCCAACTCATCAACTATCATTCACACCACATGGGACACCACTGCTTGTGTAGAGTCTCCTTTGTGGGTGTTGTGTACCCCTGCCCCATGGTCAGCAGCAATGTCATCACGTCACGACGGTTATGAAGACCGGTCGGTCACGTCACGTCGGTCATGTCACGTCGGTTATGAAGACCGGTCGGTTCGCCGAATGTGATATAAAAGATTGTATAATTTAAGCTGAGTTGAAGTGAAAAGCGGCAACAATGTTCATCCGACCTCAGCAACTGGACATGACAGGGCACCACAAATACAGATTAGATTATTGAGACAAAGCGCTCAAGAGGTGATAGCTGGTTCGGCAGGGTGTGTTCTCGGAACACGTCTCTCGTTTGCGATGCAAGAATATGGGTAACGCTGGAAGGTCCAGCGTCATTTTGTGTGTCTTATTATGGATGATTAAAGAAGACTGAGGAGTCTCGGCCATCTGTGTCTGTCCCTTCCTGCTGCAGTTAATAACAGATTTAGAGAGAATAAACTCATAAGGACAGCATCATCACTTTCATCTTATGGAGCCTGGTTCTGTCTCCTCATTAGAGTGAGATGTCTACTTTCCTGTTCCATTACTTGTTCTCTTTTCCTTTTAACTTCTTCTTTTGTGATTGTAGTGTAAAATCAAGTGTGACCTGTTTTACAACTAAAAATGAGTTGTATGTCCTCTGAGGACGAGCGGTGCCTGATCGGAAACACGCATGGTCATGGTAATGTAATGTAATGCATACACTGTATGGGTTGCTATATAATATAATGATGTACACATTAACGTCACAAAAATAGTGTCAGCTTAGATTATAAAACCTAATTGCATGCAGCCGCAGATAACCTGAAATAATACCTGTTCCCTGTTACATGTGCTGAGTATTTATTTATGCATAGCAATAATTACATTTCATTTCCTCTATGCAACATCTGTAGCTGCACTAATACATTCCCATGCCTTATGTAAAGCGCATTATGGCTCTAATTATTGCCTTGCCTTTTGTTACATCAAACCCAACAGCACTTTGGGATTGATACTCTGTTATTGGTTTTGACAGTGTGCCGAAATGGCTTAATAATACCCAAAAGGTCCACAAATGCATATATACGCCTGGTGTGGTTATATTCACAGAATTGCTTTTTTTCTGTCTCTTTTCATTTGTTTGACACACAGAGGCAGCCCTTTGGATAAGCAGACCCTGGTATAAGCTGATATTACAACCAAATTTTTTTGTAAGGACTACATATACATAGATGTACACACACTTGTATATGCACATGTCTTGCTTGTGTTAAAAAATGTGTTACCAACTGTACAAGATCAAGATTTCCTTTGTAAATGTTAGAAAAAACTATTAACTGTACAAAAAATGTGAAAAGAAAAAAAAAAGAAAAAAACGTGTTACCAACGTGTTCCCCCTTGTGGAACCTCAAAATAAATCTCTCAGGCTGTGTTTTGGTGAGCCAGGCAGCATTTTTAAGTCACTCACATAAAATGAAACAACTTAGATAGGTCACATTCATCCCAATAATGAAAATTCATCACAATCAATTTATTGTGATGTGCAGAAATATTGAATATTGTCCAATCCCGAAGCCACTGCATGTGTGTTATTTGGTCGCTGTGATCCCCCCCCCCGGCTGTGACAGAAAAACACTGCCGCATGAATAGAGCATCATTATTTTTTTCCTTCACTCTGCCAGAGTTGTGAGTATGCTGACAAATCTTTCCGTCACAGAAAAGTGTGATGCTGGCTTTTGAATCTTTGAACTTTGAAAGTGCTTCACTGGAACCTCCAGTTCAGCAAACTCTGCCCCACAATCCCTCTGCATTTAAAAGCCAGACCACAGACAGCGCACGGCACGTCAACTCTGTCAGACTCAACCTTTGATGCTATTTAGAAATTTGAATCGTCTGTCTTTTTTAGCGTTCCAGTTTACCAACAACTGCTACATTTTTTTTCCGTCATTAATTTCTCAATTTTCTTCCGCATTCAGCTTCTAACCATTTAACCACCAGATATGTGGTAATATATTTACACACCGTCTCAGTCATAAACCTGCCCTCATCTGCCTTTTTATATCTGAGCCAGGTTTCAGCCACCTGGCAGGAGTGCAGACACTAAAAGCACATCATCCCATAGACAGTTACTTCAGTTTTATTAGCAGGTAAAAAGTGGCCCATGTCCCTGACATTTATCAGGACATTAAAATATAAGGTGGTGTGTTTATATACACAGGGAAAGTGTTATTCTGTATAATCACAAATGTCATTCACTGTTCATAGTACACATTTTTAAGATACTCGCCCTAAGTTCAAGATTCCTCCAGCTCACAGTTGACTGTATTAATGACATTAGAACTTGAAATTTCTTAACTTAAATGAGAATAAAACACAAGTCATAGTGTTTGGTCACCCTGATCAAGTGGATGTGGGTGCATTGGGCTCTCTAGCCCAAAAAATCCACTCTTCTGTCAAAAGCCTTGGCGTCCATTTTGGAGGTCTTTAAATTTGATAAGCAAATCTTTGGGCTAAAGCTCATCACCAATGTGAAGACCTGTCTGCCTCTCAAAGTTATAGAGACAGTGATTTATGCGTTCATAACATCTCAGCTGGATTATTCCAATTCTCCCTATGTGGGCTTAGACCAGTCATCTATCTAAAGACTCCAGCCAGTCCTGCTCACCTTTTGACTGGGAAAAAAGAAGAAAAAGAGAGGCCACGTCACATCTGTGTTGCTCTCCCTTCCTATTCATTTTAGGATTGATTTTTAAAAAAATGATGGTTGGTTTTAATGGTTTGGCACCGTCTTACCTCTCTGAACTCTTTCATCACCATACACCATCCTGAGCTCAGGTCTATTAAAAGGTTGCTTTTAGATGTGCCTAAAACCCAACATGTCTAGTTTTGATTATTTGGACATCTAGTGTGAACCAGGTGTAAAGACAGTGTGCTTAAAATCTATGGGTGATCTGGCTATGGGTGAGGGTCTTGTTGCCATATTGATTGGCATTGAGAATACAGTAGGTAATAACACTTAATTACAGCTGTGACACGGAAAGCGGCGTAGCTAAATGTGGAAGACAGCCTACGCTCTGCTATACAGCACTTGTCACCACCACTGTCACCCATCCAGTGTTCACGGAAGAGGAAGCTGAGATTAATGTTTCAGAGGACGAGTATGATGAGGAGGACATTTCCAGAGTGAGGTCATATTTTGGGGAGCTGCTGCTGATGGAGAACCCAGAGAAACTCAGGCTCGTCCTGGTGATGCAGTTGATGCATCTGAATGGTATGTCAGGTTAAGGCAGGGCATCAAGAGAATCACCGGATGATGCGACTTAATACACTCCCCCAGATACAAGATGAGTCATCAGAATTGTCAAAGTGGATACAAGGGCGTAGCAACCAATAGATTTTTTACTTCTTTTGATATTATTAGGTTAATGTAGGTGACATTTCAAGGAACACATGATTTAAGTACTAAAATGTTGATTTTGATGTCATTAAGCCTTAAAGGCAAAAGCTTGCCATGTGTTGTGCTTTGAAGCCAAAGCTTGCAAATCACAATGACACAATGGTATCCTCTTTTGAATGTGGAGGCCACCGTAGTTCCATGACTTAAAAAAGAGAGGAATTAGGTTTGATTTACCTTCAGTGAATCAGAGACCAGGGTGGTTAAGTGCATTAAAGGTCCAGTATGTACCATTTAGGAGGGTTTATTGGTAGAAACTGACTACACCACCGAGAAGTATGTTGTATGAATGTTTAATTGCTTTGATGTTAAACTACTTTGGTTTTCAAATAAGCCTTTTATGTGTAATGTAGACAAGGGCCTTACTGAATGGAGGTTGCCGTCTTGCACTGCCATGTCTGACACTGATATCTGTCCAACAAATTTAATTTTACGTATTTTAAACTCCTGCACTGTTAATGTAGTTACCACCAAACCATAACCAGATATTGAGCTTAATGGAGCATTTATCCTATATTTAGACAGATTTAATATTTTTTTCTTTTCCTGGTATCGATCTACTGATTTTGACCAGTATTAGAATGATGCTGATACTGGGTATTATATTGACTAATGTTTAGCTTCTACATCAGCCTGAATGGACATGGTTTTGTGTTTTGAAGAAGTTAACTATGCAAATTAAGTAACATGGCTCCGCCTACACAAACCCGATTCATGAACAAATGATGCTTAAGTAACACATGGGAGAATGGAAGAGGTAGAGCACCATAGATCCTGATGCAGTTAAAAAGGGAAGGGTGTGCGAAGAAGACGTCCCTTTGTTTTTTGTGTTGTCTCTCAGTTAGACGTCACTTATTCTTGCACACTGAACCTTTAATAACAGGAAAACAGCAATGGTCATCAGGGAGAAAAAAGGAGGAGAAGGAGTGTCGTAGCAGAGATCTTGGGCAGCATCACTATGGGAAACACTCAGCTGAGCAAAATGAAATCTGCTTTCACGCATCATTTCCTTGGTCAAATTTCATGCGGTTTTGAGACTTGGCATTCTAGTCTAGCACTTCTGCTAAAAGACCATTTCATGTGTGCGACCCTTGTCGGCACGGACATCCTACAACTGTGAGAGTTGTGTAGTGTAGATGAGGAGGCAAATATCACTCAACAAAGAGCTTTCTCTTTCTACATTTTAAGGTAGACTGATTAACTAGGCCAATTTTTGCCATTTTTTAATAGTCGACATTACAAATAACACATTTTTGTTCTCAGAAACTCCAGAAATTCAAAAATCACTAAAGCTTTATTTTTTCAACCATGACTTTATTTTATGACTTTTTTTTTACGACCTGTGGCATGTATTAAATATTTTGTGCATACTTTTTTTATTATTTTTATTTCAAATATATGGTTGCTGTGCAGTGCAGACACCTATTGCTGATAGCGGAGACATTGTTAAGTGTTGTACAATAAATGTCAAGCAATTTTGTGTACCAGTTGTTATTATAAGTCTGTCATATTTTATCAGATGAAGGAAAAACAACATATGGGACCTCTAAAAAGTCCCTTTAAGTTGTTAAATTGCTGGATTTTAGATTGTGCTCGCTGTTGTTTTAGACATCTGTGCATGAATCCTGACTGCAAATGGATGATTTTATGTGTGAAGAAATAAAATCTACCAACAGTAAACATGAACAGGTGTCACACCCTCTCAGCAACTTTAGGATATTCGGAGTCTTTGAAATGCCTGCGATGACTCTTGAACTCCTCGTCTACTCTTTCCCTCCCTTCAGGACTGGCTGAGCAGGTTTGGCTACCTCCCACCCCCTGACCAAGTGACTGGTCAGCTCCAGACCAAGGAGGCCCTGACCAAGGCCATCAAAGCCATGCAGAGGTTTGGAGGCCTGAAGGAGACCGGGGTCTTAGGTACGTTTGGTGGCTGTGTTTGTTTGGTGGGTCTTGTGGGAAACTCGGCTTGGATGGAAGCACTATGTGTTTGCTTACTGTGTCACTTCATAGTGTTGGAGAGAATGAATCATATTTTGATATAATGTGTCCCTGGAAAATATGTGACATATCCTACAATATAGCTTACACCGACAACATAGAGCCTGGAACCCAGTTTTCTCCAGCTATGACATCCTCACAGGAAAAAGGAACTGACCCACAGGGAGAAAAAAAATGGCAGCATCATTTAAGGCAAGGCGCAGAGATAATTTGCTCGTCTGCGTAATTCCATCAGAGGCCGCCATTTTCATTTCAGCTCAAAACCATTAATATCCTAACGCTGACCTTTCACTTAGTTAATTGTTATTGTCATATTTGCAGTTGTGATGTCAGAATCAGAGATAGGATGAAAGCCTAAAATTAAAAAAAAAAAAAAAAAAATTAAAAGTTAATTAAAAGTGGATGTCAAAATATTTTTTAACAAGAGTTGGTTCAAAACCACAGTGTCTGATATGACAACACACATGAGGAGACAATGTTCAGTTACTGCAAATACTGACAAATAAAAGCATTTAAACCAATGAAACACAGCCTGACCCTTTTATTGTGAAATTGTCACAGCAAAGGAAATGTGTCAGTGAGCTTCCCTGTCACAGCTCAGAAGTTTTGCAGAGTTTTTAAGGTGCTGCCTCATCTTTTTATATTCTTTTAGGTTTGGGTTTGGATGTTTTGTTTTAGGGTGGTTCACATATAGCGCTCATATTTCTGTCTGTTACAGACGACTCTTAATCCCAAAATGTAAATAGTGTGCATGTTGTACATAAAGAGGAGTTTAATTTTGGTTAGGATTAATTAAACCATTTATTGTTGCAAATGAGTATGCAGTCAAAAGTGGCTGCTTCAAAGAAGACACTGAATAACATTTTAAACTTTTGAGCATGTTAGAATCTGACCTAGAAAAGTAGAGGTTGCCGTGGTGGTGGCAACGTTTTCCCAGCAGCAGCAGCAGCAGAGTGAGGATGCAGCAGTGTAGCAAGAAAGGACTGACTTATTTAAATGAACTGCCTCGGTGAGACGATGGTTGAAGGCTGAGTGATAGACTGTGGTCAGTTGGCTGTCAGCTGGGGCGTGAATATCATGTGCTGCATGATCTAACATGCAGCTTCAGTATTACATTTTGAAACTTTTTTTATGTTTGACCATTTGGTATAGCAAAATTTCATACGCTCCAGCTAACATAAATGTGGCTTTAGAAAGTGCCACGGAGGTCAATCAATATCAGTCTGACATGAGAACATTAGTCACAATCAATTAACTTATTTTGTATTGGACTGAACTGAATTGCAAAGGTGTGTTCACACCGTGAGACACCGAGTATACATTCGTGTCTGTGATCGTGTGTGTGTGCAGTTGTGAATAATAGTATATCGATTCATATTATACCTTGGACTTGTGTTCTCCCATATACTGTACACATCATTTCTCACAAATAGGCCTTGCTGCGTATGCACCACAATCATTCTCCTCAAACCCTATCATTCTTTGTCACCACTCTGTCTTACATACAGCACATATAGAGAATTGAGAGCATGATACTATGGGTGATAGATTTTAAAAATAATAAAAGGCAGTGAAAGCAAATACAATTTATATCCTTAATAGTAGTGTATGAGAATGTGACTGTGGGCATAAGAGCGCATCTAAGAAAACATGTGTGACTTATGGCGCGACTGGCCTCTCGCTGTAAACATATACATATCTATGCATATGAGGACATACATTACGAGTTACAGCTACTGAAGCAGCCAGATATTATTAACATCGCAATCTTTTTTTCCTTTGTTCTCCCTCCCTGTTAAGACAAAGCCACGCTGGGACTAATGCAAACGCCCAGATGTTCTCTGCCAGATGTGTCTGAGGCTGAGGCGACAGTGGGCCGCAGGAAACGCAGCTTCAGTGCTCAGAACAAATGGAACAAGAGGCATCTGTCCTGGAGGTAGGGAAGAACTTAAGCCGAATCAACTTTGAGGTTCCATTTCAAAAGAATAAAATGATCGGTTTATGCACAGTCGCTGTCTGCTCTTCACTATTTATGTCTGTGGTAATGCTGATACTCAAGGGCTCATAAAAATGAGTAATATGTAATAAAAGCACAGGAAAAACAACATATTTATGTAGACTTGTACTGTAGAGTTTTGTTATGCAGTAATTCCATGCTTTTTGACATTTCAAATGGAAATATTGCCTTACTTTAATTTGCACTAGATTGATTTTAAAATCTCATCAACAAATTAATCATTTATGCTGTGTAACTGAAAAGTGTTAAGATTTCTTATACTTAACATTATCTAATGATATAAGGAAATGTATTAGTGTTGATATTTTCTGTTTCTACCCTTTAATTCACACATTTATTCATTCCTTTATTTTCTACCATTTTATCCTTTTTTATCCTCCACATGAGGGTCACGGGGGGCTGGAGCCAATTCCAGCCGACGTAGGGCGAAAGGCAGTGTACACCCTCGAAAGGTCAATAGTCCGCCGCAGGGCCAACATACGGAGACAAATAAACATAAGCGTCGGTTGTGCTACTGTTATTCAAGTGAAAAATCTTTCAGTAAAGAAAAACAAATCTACAGATCTACAGAAAGCACTTGAAGAGCTCAAACCTTTGCCAAGGCTGCCTCATTTTTTCCCCTACATCTCTCAATGTTATTTTAAAAAAAAGAAAGAAATCATGAACCCATACCTGGATTGTAAACTAAATATAATAATTTCTTCCTTGGGCCACGTCTCCAGAGACTCCCATCCAAATCTGTGTTTTATTTTTTGAGTTATGCTGCTCACAAACAATTGCAGCCAAAACGTAGCTTCTTTAGCAGAGGTAACAATCTACTTTACTCACTTTACATTTACACTCAATATGTGTATTATTGGTTTTACTGTGATAGAATCTGTCTGTAAGATAGAAGCTCTGATTTGGTCACAACAGATATGCTTTTCAGAAGTTATGAAGTTATCTATTTAAGTATGGGATAAGAACACTGCTGTGTCTTCAACTACATACATTTTATCTTGAACAAACACTTATCACTTCATTGTTCGCTTCTGTATCCTAATTCAGTTTTAATCTAATGAAAGCAAGTTGTCTAAGAATATTCTGTGCACTGTAGATTACTACAATGAAGGACATAAACTGTCACATTTTCAAATTCTCTCAGCCCTTCATAGATTATATTAGGTGACCTGACAAGGATTAGTTTTTAAAGATGTTCCACAACAACTGTGTTATTCTTTCATGCTCTCTATAGAGCATACTTTAGCAGTTTTGAGTCATGGACTCCAGAAAATGGCTGAAGAATGGTGTTTGGACACACTCTGAAGTTTGACATTCACTTTTGAGGAAAGCAGTGGGAGATAATCTGAGTCAGATGTTCACAGCTGGAGATGGTTCACAGCATCATCGTGAGAGGTGGCTTGATCTTTTCCAGTGATATGACGAAGTAGCTGGCAGGAGTGAGTGAGACTTCTGTAGACATTTGTGGTGTCACATTCAGTCCCTTTCAGATTATCTCTGGGAAATGTCCAAAGTTAAGGCCATGGCTGGAAGCAGCTACTATATACACGGGTCTATGAAGACACCATTAATGATCTAGTAAATGTATGTATAAAAACAACGTGTTCACTTTCAACCATGGACTGTATAGAAAAGTGGACGTTGTTTTCTGGTTTGAAATGTGAAGCCCAGGAAGAAGAATGGAGGTAGCAGTTAACCACCAGGGGGCGACTCTGCTGGTTGCAAAAAGGACTTGATTTATGGAAATCTATTGGAAAATTAGTAGGGATTGGCAATTGCCAGAGACGCCACGCTACGATATTATCACGATATTGCAAAGCAATGAATATTTGAGAAATCAAAACTGTGATATACTTCCCCAGCAGCTCTAGTTAGAGTGAGCACTGAATGTAACAGTTTTGCAGGTGATGTCTGTGCAACGATTGATGTGATGCAAGTCAAGTAACTGACTTTTTCAATAACTCTGTACACTCAAAAACTGAGCAGCTTGTTGTGCTGCAGTTACCATAATTGTTATGGACGCTCCCAGTGATTAAAATGGGTCGATTAGTGCAGCAAATGCACGCGTTAAATATCAAACAACTCTGTATCAGTATAAAACTGTCACAAAGTATCAGCAATCTGAGCAGCACGCGTGAGACAGCAGTTTGAAAATTTCCCTCATTAATGTGAAAATTTATGCCACAGGTCACATAATCTGATCACATCACCTGTCCTAAAGGTAAAGCATGAATTTTTCATGCATTGAACTGCTCACTAAAATGTGGCTACACAGTCAATTTATTCACACTGAATGAATGCATGACCCTCACAGCGAACCACTGTTAGTCAAGGTCACTGCAAATAGCCCAGCTGCTTATTAGTCCTAATTCAGAGGGACGAGGGAGGGCGACTGTGTATATCTGTGTAGCTGTGCGCGCATGTGTGAGAATGTAGATGAGAGAGAAAGATGGAGAGACGGAGACTACTGTTTTGTCATTGTGTATCTTTGTACCTGCATTTGAATGTGTGTTGTCATCCACCAAGGTCGGAGCATTGGGGCCCTGCCTCTTATGTAAAGTGAGGAGTCCCAGGGAAGTGCTGGTATTTACATGAAGAGAGTTTAAGTGCATGAACTGTAAAGCAGCTATCATTCCCATAGGGTGTAGTCTAATCAGGTAAGTAAGAATATACTGAATAACCACCAGGGGGTGACTCTTCTGATTGCAAAAAGAAGTCAGTTTGAATGGAAACCTATGGGAAATAGAGCCAACATTTGTAACATCAGTTAACATTTCCCTGAGGAGTTATTGTCTCAGTGGCTACTTCAACATGGTTTTCTAAAGAATATGATGTAATTTTTTTAAGTTAGAGTAAAAACAGACCAAAAAAAGCATGGCACATAAAAATGGACATCAGTGACGTCTGTAAATGTCTGCTTGCAAAACCCCGACATGACGCCGGCCCAATTGCAAATCTCAGATTCTTGCAGGTGACGCCACGATGCTGTGCCACTTGGTCATTCCCACAATGGTTGCCTCCTCTACATCTGAATAACATCACGTGCTCTGGCAGGGATTCTGTCAGAATTTCAATTTTAACAACCTCATTGGCTATGTTTTAATCAAGCAACCAACTTTAGTCAGAGCTCGTGTTATAATGAAAGAACTTCATCAAGTCCTCACCAGTGTTTTTTGTTTTTTATCTCGTTGTTCTGTCTTTTTTACAGTTTATCTCCACATAAACTGTAAAAAAAAATGCTAAGACATCAACATTATAAGTCACTTTCATCTGTCCCTCATAGTATCTAGCTGTCAGCCTTTTGACGAATAAAGCTCTTCTTTCCAGTCAATCAATTTCAAAGCCTGTTCCAAACTGAACCTCGCCCACACACGACACTCTGCCACTGATGGATGGATGGATGGATGGATGGATGGATGGATGGATGGACAGATAAATAGGGTGCTTAACAAATTTATTAGACCACCACCACACAGCTGCCCTAAATTAACAGCATTGTAATGAACAAAATCATTTTTTATGTTTCTGTAATGGTTGATACAACAGTATGGAGAAGCTCTTTAACCTATATGATATTTTTAATGCTAAAATATAATTAATGTTGTTATCCGTGAATTTTTAAATTTACTGTTTTACAAAAAAAAATGAAAAAATAGTAAAGCACAACATTATTTCTTAAGATATCAAATTATAGTTATTTACAATCCCAACCCTCAAATTTCCATCAAATTCAAAATCAGCTAATATTTTTCGTGAAATGGTAAAATGTCTCATTTTCAACATGTTATATGTTGTTTATTTTCAGTGGTTGAATGTTATGCTTGATTAATTTCTGACTTCTCAGAGAAGAAACCCAATGAGCCGACTCAAATCTGGGTATAAAAAGGTAAATTCAGTTATTTTGCCATATAAATAGCAATAGCATTTTTTGTTTTAAACAACTTTTCTGTTGTTGTGGTCTAATACATTTTTTAAGCACTGTAGATAAATAGATTATCCATCTAGTATATATAGAGTATATCACATCTTTAAATACCCTGTTTTTACTTATTTGGGTACCACAAATTGACCTTTTATTTATAAAACTTTAAACGAAAAATTAGAAAAAGAAAAAAATAATAATACTAATCACAGTCTGTCAAAAGTTGTGGTCCGGTTTTCACGTGAAACCATGCGGGAGATCCTTTCAGTGTGCGGTTTTCTCAGCTCAGCGCAGAAGCAATAACCTTGTGGCTGATCAGGCTGATGGCCGTCGTGTGTGATCACAGCGTGAAGTGTTTATTTTCCGGGACTTTCATGGCTGTGACTGATGAGCAGTTAGAGAGTGATAATCACACGAGCCAGCAGAGTATGGAGGTTAAAAAAAAAAAAAAAGTGCAGATGCAGGTGTGTTTTAGCTGCGGCGTACAGCAGCAGCCATCAGTGGCTGAGGGGCTGTTAAGCAGCAACACAGTGTGCATCAGTGACTCACAAATAAATATCTGAGAACAGAGTGTGCTGTCAGACGTTTCCACATCAATCAAATATAATACCTACATAAAGAACTGCTTACATCAAAGAACCCCTTTGACACTACTGAGCAGGCAGTCATGGACAGAGTGTAAATCTCGCTCGGTGGTGCTGTACTGACAAGCTGAGGATGGAAGATGAGAAAACAGCAAGAGGAAGAAAAGGAGGAGAGTGAAAGGGGTTTTGTTTCAAGCTGATGGCAGCCGCATGTAGGTGGAATCTGAAAGAGAGTTCTCCATAAAAACTAGCAAATGTGTGTGAAAATTGGAAAAGACTTTACAATACAGTAACAATATGGTAACAGTGTGGTCACAATAATTTGCAATAGGAAAGTTATAGTATAGTAATAACATCTTATTGCTGTATTAATCTCCAAGTAATTGCTTGGTTATTTCATAATATAATATTAGCTTGGTAAGCTGTTAACTGGATATTATATGAGAAATGATGTGTTTTTTATTACAGTAAAAGTATCTCCTTATTTCATTATTATTACCAAGCTAGAAAGTGCATCAGAATTAAGGTTGTATTACCTTAATATTACATCTCCATAAGAAATTTGTTACTGCACTATTACCATGTTGTTACTGTACTGTAATCGTGTTACATCATTTTAAATCGAATTCTCATATTCCTTATTGGCAGAAAATAATATAACAGTTGCTAAACATTAATCATTTCACTCAAATGTGAGAAGATCTGAAAAACAACATATTATGAGACAGAGATCGACCAAAAGTTACAAGGTTACAAGAAATTTTTATTTTAATGTTTTTCCTTACAAAAAAGTACAAGCTCACAGTTGAATGAGTTTTGTAACTGTAGTAACAAAATTTAGCAATACAAAAGTGTAAAGTGACTTTTCCACTTAAAAAATAAAATAAAATAAATAAATAAAATAAAACAAACACTATATATTTGCCAGGTAATTTTAAGAGTCTTTTCTTTTTCTCCACAAATACTATGCCAACAGTGGTAAACTAAAAGTAGGTCTAGGTTCCTACTCTTATCTTGAAAAAAAATCTGGACTTTTAAAGTTTTGGTCTCAGTTTTGCCCCCGTCCGTCCAATTTAACAGCTGTCCATGATAACGTAAACAACCAACACAAGAAAATTTAACTGAACTAAACTGAAGCAACAGATCATGAATGGGGAGAAAGAATAAATCTATAATGTGCATGGATAATTGAAATTCTCAAGAGTCCAGATAATGATAGAAAAATAATTGCATTTATTCTACGTTAATGTAATGGTGCTTCTGCTCACCATTAATCCTGCGGCTGTGAGGAGCTGGGATGTGTTTTCTTTGACAGCAATAAAACTTAGACTTATGAAAATGTCTTATTCTCCCTGCAAACTGAATTTTGTTACCATAATTTAATAAAAGGGGAAACTTTTGCCATTACAGATGTCAAGATGCAATAATGTCTCACAGTAACCCTCAGTGAAAATGTGAAGAAATACAACAATTCAGTTACAACATATTGCTTTTTTTATATTGGGATAATGCGTCACCACTAGAAAAAAAAGGTACAAATGTAGATGGAGGTGTGTTGCATGTCAAGTAACTTTCATGTGATGTGAAAGTGTGTCTGCTTCTGTTGCAGATGAATATGAATGTTCCCTGTGGGGCGTCAGCAATACAGGAACCTTGAAAGCCAAATAAAAGCAAAGCAGCAAATACAAGAAGTGTTGAGATTGTGGAAAGTTTCAGTGTGTGTGTGTGTGTGCCATTATTTTTTTTTTTCATTTTTTTTTTTTACTACAGCTGTCTATTTCACACCAGTCTACTACAACATAAAGACGGAAGCAAAAAAAACGTAACCACACACTGCTTGCATTAAACAAACAAAAAAAATATATAACTTTAATGCTTTGCTTTAAAATTACACTCAAACAGCGGGACTGTATAGAATATCAATGCTTCTGATAAACCGTACCATATGGAGACCTCTCAAAATGTAACTGAATATGAAATCAACAGATAATCCACAGGTGTTTGTAATAAAAGCCGTGACAGTAAATGCACCACTTGTTTCATAGCAGGAGTTCTGAGCTCAGAAATGATACAAAAGACACAGTTTTCACATCATTTTGCAACGAGTCTTGGACGCCTTGAGCTGCTGTGTACAGATGTGAGCGCTGTGAAAAGAAAGGTGGCTACACTGGACTGAAAAGATGGGCTGCCTTTATTTTGCAAAGCTGAGTGGGGCCAAGCTGAATGCAGTGGAAAGCACAATAATTGACAGCAGTAGGTTGGCAGTAGTAGTAGTACAGATAGAGGTAAAGAGAGCCAGTAATGAAAAAAGGCTGCAATGTTCCAGTCATAAAACAGCAGGTCCTTACAGCAGTGTCCACACTGGTCCCCTTAAGCAGATGTGGACTCCATACAGCCATTTCTGTGCAGTGTAACACTGGACTGGTGCCACCTGGTTTCCCAGGTCAGACGACACCACTGAGGCCTCCAAGCCTCTGACTGAAAGCTTGCAATGGGTGGATGTCTGAGATTATTTCAACAAAGGCAAGTATTTAAAAGGTAAAATCACCAGGTAATTTGTTTTCAATATGCCAGAACCATTCTGCCCCCGGTGACGAGTGATCTGTCCCTTCTCACAACCCGAGCTGTCTCGCCTGACACTCTAAACCAGTCTGACGCTGGAGAATCTCTCTTTGAAAAAGGAAAATGCACCAGCCAAGAATCCCTGTGATTTGTATTTATATTTGGTGAAATCTGCACATATTTGAGTTAAATGATATCATTAAGTGCTGATGGAGGGAGAAATATAGCTATGAGACAAATTAAGATGTAAAGGTGTTCTAGTTCTAGTTGTTTAACCCTAACTCATCCTTTCCTAATCACGACTGAGGAAAAAGCCAAAATAAAGCTGTAACATTATCGCTATGTTTGGTGGTGTTAGATTGGATACTTTCCAACTCCAACTTTCACTATTCAATTCAATTTTGGGGCCTTTTACTCAAAAAGAGCAAATGTCCACACTGTTATGAACAAATTCTTATATGGATTAGACTAGATGATGTTTGGTAACACATTTTTTGTCTCCTTCATTAACACATTCTGACACTAAAGACTTTCAACACAATCTGGAGGAGCCATGATGGAAGCAAGAGGTCTGGTCTCAGTATACGGCAATCTGTATACTCAAACTGTGGAGCCATGTAAAACATGGTTTTCTGTACAAAATTTACTTATTGAGATACTTTCTCATCTGTCCCTCCCACTCTGTTTCGCTCCTGCAGCCTTCTCATCAGCTCAGAGTTCCTGCTTATTGACCTGTTTTCCTTCAATTCTCCAGTGTCCTGATGCTCTGCTTTCCCCTGGCATCTCACTTCATTTTACTTTCCTTCTGTCCGACCTCGAGTTCTAACTCTTCGTCTCCTCAGGTCATCGTTCTTGTTGCTGTGGCCAATGTGCATCCCTCTTCCAGTCAAGTTTGTCTGACCGAAATAAACTTTTCTCAGATACAGATACAGTGATTATCAAGTATAACAAAATTCTAACTCCTGTTGGAAAAATATGAGCTATTTCAAGTTCTCATCCTGCCAGAAGAACATTAGTTTATCTTGATGGAGACTTGGAGAATTAAAACTATTGTGGTTAGGGCTGCTATGATTACTCGATTATTAATTGACAATTAATCTTCAAACTAATATTTGACCGATGAATATTTCGATTAGTTGGTTTGAGTGTTTTTAATTAATTAAACCAAGTTTGTCGGTTACCTTTTCTTCTTTGGTATTGTGGTTTTTGTTTCTCTTTTTTTTCTTTTTCTGGTTTCTTTGCCATTAAAACTGAATACTTTTGGTTTGTGGACATTGAGAACATTATCGTTTTCAGGTTTGGGAAACACTTGGGAAGAACATTTTCTGACATTTTAAGGACCAAATAACCACTCGATTTTGGAGGCAACCGGTTAATCAATTATTAAATATAATCATTAGCTGCATCCCTAATTGTAGTGAATATCGAATTGAATCTTGAGTCACAAAATACATACATGCATACATTATCTACATCGAGCTGCAGTGTCACAAAATTAGATACTTTTCCCTTTCCTTCCTGCAGCCCTAATATCAAGTGTTTATTCACGAAGCAGATTATGGCACCATATGCTTTATGCTGACATGCATTCTGATACATATTGTAAATACTGATGAACTCTTAACTTGTCTCCTTATTCAAGCCAAAAGCAAACAAAAAAAACCTGGCGAACCTCAACTTTTGATCCTATCCAAAAGCTTTCTCAAGCTGTATTTCTTTTTACCCATGAGCCATAAAAGCACTATGTCATGTTTTTGCAGTAGTTTACAGAGCCATAATCTTTTTTCTACTTTCCTTTGCTCTAACTTCCTTTCTTGACAAATATTCTCAAGTATAGCCATGATTTTTTTTTTTTTCCACAGCCAACCTGTCTTTTGCAGTGTGTTCCTGCTGGTAAGTTTGACTGAGGCTTGTGGAGCGACAACCTGCTTAACTGTGACTCCGTACTGACCTGTCAGCTGTAAACAGCCTGCTCCTTCACAGAGCCAAATCAATTTAACCACTTACACTGGGCAAAAAGCGTTGCTCAAGTGTGTAGAAAATAACAATTACACTAAATCAGAAAAGTGAGTGTCCTGCCGTGCAGAGCAAAGGCGAATGCTGCTGTTGTTACCGCGCGTGTCAAAGGACACACCATCGCTACGTTTGCTGTTTTTTAAAAATGATATCTTATTTTGTAGCATATGTAAATGCAGTACATTCTGCAGCTAACACAAGCTTCCTCTGGTGATATTTGGGAGAAAAATGAGAAATACTCTTCACTTGTATATACCAGGGTATGTGATCGGAGTGGAGCTGAAGTATTATGACGGGAGCTATTTACCATCTTTTTTCTCACTGCGAACTGTACAGCTCTGTTATCTCGGCAAATACAAGTAGTGAATAGGGATTTGATATCAGCAGATGCTCAGTCGTAAAAAAAGATTGGATCAGGATTGAGGACCAAAAAAAAAAAAAAAAGGCTGATTGGGAGATCCCTGCAAAGTATGCATGTGAAAATGTACTAACAAGCAGGAAAGTACAATACATAATTTTAGTTTGTAGTAAAAAATATAAAAGTTCAGTCATGGCATAAAAATTTCATCAGCAGCAATACAGATGGATGAGCTTTGAAAGAGGTCACTGCTCATGAATAAGTGGGCTGACACGATGTGATGACTGACAGAGAGCTTAAATATGCATGTGCTTGAATGTGCGTACAGTATTTGTATGTTCTTTTTCAATGCATCTGCAGAGGATGTGCAAAGCCAGACAGTGCAGCAGCATATACATGTATCATCTTGCTGAATCACCGCTGATTGCGTGTGTGAATCAGCACAGACGAAGCATATGTCTCACTGCCTCCTCCTCCTCCTCCTCCTCTTCTGCTCTCCATACCACTGAGCTACGTATATCCCTGACAGATGGTTCAGCTGCAACATGGACACATTATTTTCTCATGTACTGTACATAAACCACATAATGGCTCTCTGATGAAGTGTTTGCTCTTCAATATTCATTCACACGTAGGATTGGAAGTAATATACAGTCAGTGCACAGATGCAAATCCGGTTTTCAAATTAGACATGTTGCCCAGAGTGAGAGGAATTTACTCCCAAGAAACAAATTCTGCTAGTCCTACAAACAAGTACGTCACTTTAAAGTAGGGATGGTCTGAAAAAGAGAACAAGAAAGCTTGCAAAAGAAAAACCATGGAAGAAAACACTGCAGTGAGAAAATACTGCCCAGTATCAGTTACGTTTGAGTGGGTGAACTTTATGGCAGAGCACAGGCAGATGTAATAAAATGAAGATTTATTGAGATGATGAGTGTTCAGGCAGACAAAGGCTGAGGGCAAAGAGGTAATGGTGGTTTGCAGGACGGAGCCCAAGAAGGTTGTGAGATGCATGAAGAGTTGTGTGACTAACCAGCAGGCAAGCGAATGTTATTCAGGAGCACGAGGCAGGGGGCTGAGTGAAGATGGAGACTGGCAGAGACGAGCTGGTTAGTGAGTGGTGCGTGCTGAGGCAAGTGTAGAAGGCAGAGAGACAAGCAGGGACACACAAGGTCATCTTGAAGCTTTAGGAAACAAAGTATATTAAAAGATTTTAATAAATAAAATACCATTTGAATTGCCCATTACTTGCCTTTAATGAGCGATAAGCCTGAATTTGTCCAGATATGGCAGGACAGCAGCCGTACAAGTGTTCCTTGTGAGAAGCGATTTTAAAGATTAAAGAGATCTCGCTGGTATGAGCTCCTCTGGCAGGTGCTCAGATGTTTGACAGCAAAGGTCCGGTCATCCTCAGCTACAAGCTGAGTCGTTGAAACAGCTGCTGCTCTGGCTCATGTGGGGATAAAAGGCCTGAAATGTAGCTGGTGGCAAAAGTTGTGACTCAGAAGTTACTCGGTATAGCACTTTGATCTTTTTTTTTGACCTGAAAATAAAAACATCAGCAGGTAAAGTGGGTAACCTTTGAGTTTAAACCAGGCTTTGAACAGGATTCCTCTAGTTAATGTGTCTGGTTGGGGGAACTGGATTATTTTGTTTTCTTTTATACATGAAGCTCAGCTGCACATTGAATATCTGCAGAAATGTGTTATTTATGAATATGCCATTTCTCATTTTAGTAACAGGGTCTCAAAGGCTGTACTCAAACTGTAATGCTTATAATAATAATAATAATAATATATGATATAATCATTAACGGTATCAAATGTATATGAATCTCAAAAACTGGCTTGAATTTACCAGTCATCATTCACAATGTTCAATTGATATCAATCCTTTAAAGAAAGAACCAATCAAATTAAGGACTGCAACATATATTCGATGTCAACAATTTTGATAATTGATTAATCGGCTTGTTTCAACAATTAAAACCAGTGTTCTTAAATATGAATAATTTTTGGGTTGCTTGCTCTATATTATAAAGAAATCATTAAAACAGAATCATTTTGGTTTGTGGACAAAACAAGATGTATGACAATATCATGATTTCCAGGTTTGGTAAACACCCATCAACATGGACCAAACATGTACTCGAATATTTGAGAAAACAATGCCCTAACTGACATGTTGATAGTGAAAGTTAAAGTGTAAATTCACTGTAGAACATAAGACTATTCCATCAGTGTATAAATCATCCCATGTATAACAAGGTCCTTTAACAACTGTTTAAAAATGTTCAGGGAATTCTAATGAGTTTGCTCCCCGACTAAATCATAACGCGCACATTCATCAAATGAACGTGAAGTAACTTCATACCTTCAATTTTGCAGATCGTAAAGGCTTTCACTGCCATTTTCAAGGTCAAAGAAATGCTGTCACACATACTTTAACATCTAAACTTCTATCATGCTCATTATTTAAAACTCACTCTACTGTAGTAGACTGAAGCATTTTTCTTACCAAATAAAAATCCTTTTTTTATCCAGTCACAGGCTCCATCAAAGAGCATGATCTGAAAGGAGACTGGTCTTCTGTTAGCTAAGTTATCAATGTCAGTTTCAGGTCAAGTATAAAGACAGCAAATTGTATTTTACTTTTCCTGGAAAAGCTAGACAATGCATCTCTGATAGATGCATTAGTTTAAATGTTCAGTGTGTAAGTTAATCATATCTAATGATGAAACTGCAGGACATGGACGATTTCTTCAACTCACCACTACATTTCCCAACTATGTCAGAGAAGTACAGTGGTCTTTATTAGATTACATGCCAGAATGGATGTAAACAGTCTTTCCAAAAAACTCTCCATCCTTCCACTATCAGTCTTTTTGCCATTTTATTTTTTTTGTTCTTAGTTTGCATTTGCTTCCACTGTCCGAATATAATGGCTTGTTCTAAGGTCCAGTTTATACTTTCCACATCCATGGACATTATATGAGGATATAATGTCCATGATCACTGGTTATTATATGAGGAGGTTTCCACAAATATACAACTCAGTGTTCAGAGAATACGAGGAAATATAAATGAGGACAAACTCCTGGAAAGATATATAAGATATAAGTATGACTAATGTAAACGTAATGATGGGTTGTGCATTTCTGCTTATAGATCATTTTAAATGTAGCCTACTGGTCTTTCATGAGTTCTGTAGGTACCGAGGACAATTTAAATGTGTAAGTAGAATTTCAGCAAAAAAAAAAAAAAAAGAAGAAATGTTATAATAATAATAATGAAAATTCCCATTTCTTTTCTCTGTATTCCGTCAGAGTGAGAACCTTCCCTAAGGATTCAGCCTTACTGGGCAGGGACACAGTTCGAGCCCTGATGTACTACGCCTTGAAGGTCTGGAGTGACATAGCACCCCTTAACTTCCACGAGGTGGCCGGCAGTGACGCGGACATTCAAATCGACTTCACTAAGGCTGACCACAATGACGGATATCCCTTTGATGGGCCCGGTGGCACCGTGGCACATGCGTTTTTCCCTGGCGAGAGGTTCACTGCTGGAGATACACACTTTGACGATGACGAGGCGTGGACCTTCAGATCACCAGGTAATGTATTATTATTATTATTAGTGGGAGAAGTTAGAAAGTGGAAGTTGTTATGAGAGTTACAAGCGAACATGGAAATGGAGAGATATTCTGGGAGGCTTGTCACCAAAATTTCTCATAATCTGTCAGTGCTGTGAGAAGCTACAATTCTGCAAAAGCAGGATATTTAAACCGTCACCGTCAAGCAAATGAAAGAGTGCCTCAACACTGTTTGAACCTTTGTGCTTGCCAAGGTTTCTGTATCTGAAAACTAGAATGCTGACTGCATTTTTTTTTTCTTTGGAGCCACGCTGCGCCTCTACCTTTTATTCATGCTCCAGATTCAGTGATTAATAATTAATGTGTTAGAACAATCAATATAACATGGCTTCAGGTACAGGACACGGTGGGGAATAAAGCAGTGGTAATTAAGGAGGCATTAAAGTTGTCATTTCATTTTCTTCTTAACAAACAATCAATTCTAATATGCCAATGATACCCACGCGATCTTGTTTTTTTAGCAGTTAATGAAAGAAACTGAATTTTGCCTATGCAACTGTCACATCTGGTTGGTAAATTATGCCAAAGGGTTTTCATGACAATTAAACTCACTAACGTTTCTCACGCGATAAGAAAGAATGAGAGAGAAACGCACAGCATTTCGATGTAGTTCGATGGCATGTAGTTCTTACCAAAATGTCTTCTTTGATTCAGGGCAATGGATGTGTGAAAGTAGTATGTCTCTTCAAGAGCTCAAAGAAACACTAATCCACGAGGTCAGCTAACAGCTGCTCCTAAGGCAATCGATAGAAGAGTGATTTGGACACAGCGACACAGTGATGAGATTCACGGAGTTGTGGGCACACTGTTTTGTGCGGAAATAGCAGTCTGTCTAGTGAAGAGGAGGTGGAAAAGTCATCTCGTCAAGCCAGTGATATTTTATTGTTCTCTGGTCTTTCCATTTCCTTTGCTTTTCACTGCATTTAGAGAGAGAGATTTCTATATTTTCTTGGCAGCAGTAGTTAGCACGTTGAAATCCTTTACACAATTGTCTCCTAAAATGTCATATGGTTCCGATTTAATCAAGTTAGTACTTTTGGCACAATGAAAATTTGGATGCCACTGGGATTTCATAACATGGAGGCTAGATTGAATCCAGTTCTATCACTGGATAACGTAGTTATCACTGATAATGTAGCTGCCGGCAGGGACAGTAATACGAACAGAGTTCAGCCACTTTCACAACAAAAGACTTACCTGAAAAAAAAAAAAAAAACTGCCCCCGCTTAAGTCTACGACCTCTTAAAAATATATTCCCACTTAATTTCTAAACCATTCTCTCTTCTGTACCATGTTTCATAAAAGGAGCACAGGAGCTGTTGATTTTGACTGGTAAGTTTGTGTGGCTTAGGTAAATCTGGAAAAAGGATTTTGACACACCAATATCACAAAATAACATATTTGAACTCCCTGATTGAGGCAGTAGTGGATTAACAACTCTGGTGTGCTGTGATGTAAAATCACAGTTTTTCCTCTATGGACTTTGGTGTGGGAGAGTAAGAGGAAACTTCAAGTTCCAGCCAGAAAAGGTTGCATAACCAAGAAAAAAGTGATGGATTTAACTAGTAAATGATATCTTAATACTTTCATAGACTTATGCAGGTGTAAATTGTGCCAGATCGTGTCCGGCTTCCAGGGTAGTCCATGGAAACGGAGGTGCACTCACCAAAGTCAGTGCTGATAACGTGTCACAGTCCTGAAAAAAATAAACCATCCCTTTAATAATAAGCACTGATTTTTCTAATAATTTCATGTTGATGATATAAAAGACTCAGTGTGGTGTCCTCCTTCCCTCCTCAGTAAAAGCCTGTGGCAGTATAGTGTGTGCTATGATGACGTTTGCACATGCCTTTGATGCTCTGTTATAGCTGTCAACCATATGTTTGACTGCAGCTCAGTCCACTTTGGTTGAACATTTCCACAGGCCACTGTGAGGACATGATGCCATAATACTGCACTAGTGCAGTACACTGCATTAACAGCATAGATGGGAATTTTGATTTGTAGTGGAGGGAGGGAATGAGGGAGGAGTCAGAGGTGTTTTCTGTATTTATTGATACCAATCTATTTCGGTCTTTAAACAATATAAACACAGAGGGAAGTTGATTTAAGCTGTGGAATAGAACAAGGAAAATATGATTCTCTTCATAAATTCCTCAGCTGTGTGGTGGCAGACAGACATCGGGTTAAAACACAGCACTTTGACAGAGAGTGAAAGGTGGCTGGCTGTGCATCCTCTCCCCTCGTTAGATGTTTCTTTCTTTCAAGACTTCTTTCACTCAGCACGGTGAACGGAGGGATGTGCACCAAATGAAACACATCTGACTTGCTCTTTGGCTGTACCTAGATAACACTCTTCTGTTTCCTGTGGCCAATCAGTGTCAATAAAAACAACCTCAAACTGTTCACTGTTGTTTTGATTTGCAACCTTGAAATCTTGCTAACACTTTGATTGTTTCTGACAGTCTTCTCCAATGTGCAATTTGGAACTTGCCTCTGGGCCCATAAGCTGCTTACTAAGTATGGAATTTCAACTCTCTTTTGTCCAATGCACCAGAATTTATAATTGCTGTAACTAATAGCTATTATTTTAGTAACTCTACTGCAATGTTGTATTTAAATGTTTCAGTCTGACATTTAGCCTTATTTTTAAGCATCATGAATGTAGTTTTGAAAAGATTTATCTGCTTAATTTGACTTCAACTTGATTCTTGGCCACTGGGGGCAGCACAGAGACAAAATATTAACACAGCATTCTACTCTAACTGTGATAGAGTTGATATATAAAATTAAAATAGGTATGGACAATATACATATGTGACAGTCCCTCTTATGAACACACTAATGTATATATATTCACAAGTGATGCAGATTTAAAGTCAAATAATAACATGATGTAATAGCTTTTTGTATCCACTTTGTCTTTGACGTGTTCAAACACACAAAAAGGGGATAGTTATGTCTAATTTAACTGAGTCTGACCAACAGAGTTGCCACGGAGGGTTTTGTTTATTTATTTATTTTTTGGCCAAAAGGGAATAAGATCAATAAACTGCAGAACATATATTCCAAAGACAAGAGCTTCATCCATCTTTCATGTTTACACCTAATAATCCGCTTTTTGATAGCGAGACTTTTTCCTGGACCCATTTTACTCAGAAAACTCTTGGGTATTGATGTTTCCTCCTGTAATTGTCATGGTCATTCCTTTTTTTTTTTTTTTTTCACAATAATGGAAGCAGCGTCTGCATCAAATAAAAGTGGGAAAATTATAAGTCAACTGTTATTCAAATGAACTGCAACAATTCCGGTGGACATTCATATGAAATGTCATGTAATAATAATTTTTGAATTAATTAAGGAATTAAATGCTTGTCTGGACAGAGATCTGTTTAATTTTTAAATTCATTTTACCCGTGTGGCTGAGTAGTGTGGCAGAAATTACATACTGTGCCTTTAATAGCGTCACGCTCTGGTTAATGAAATCCATCATATTAAAGAACCATTATATAAACAAACTCTGTTAATATTACCCGCATACATGCTAATGGCCAAATTAGATGAACGTGCCATTCCAGCGCTTGGTAATACCTGCTTAAAAAAAGCAATCATTAACCTCAAATATTATGATAAAAGAAATATTAAGTCTAGAGTCACTACAGCACAAAGTAAAGCATGGTCACAGTACTACAGGGACACATCAGAAGAAAAGCATAGCCCTTGGTGAGATGTGCTCCTGCTTCTTTTCATCAACACTGTCCTTATTAAACTTTTAACTAAATGCTGCAGGCTGTGTTTGTAACATTTGGATTCATCGTGTAAAAAGAGCCATTATTCTGTTTCCCATGCTTCAAAATGATTTTTTTAATGCAGTGTATAGTAGTCACAATACTGTGCCTGTATACAATGTATGTCACTAATCATGCCCTCTATATTGCAGTGATATCAATTGATTGTTTGGTTATTATTCTTTTATTATTGTGCTATATGCTTAGTCCGTATCGGCCGCCGTTATTTAGAGATCCAGACCAGCAAAACCAGAGCGGAACATAAATTACAAATAATATTAAACAAATAAACCTTTCTGACATTTTCTCCAGGCTTTAGACTCATAGGTAGCAAACTTTCAGACGAATCTCAAATAACCATTTTGATGTTGTCAGTGCACCAGAACATTTCTGGATTTTGAAACGACTTGGCATTCATTCGAAGTATACTTAGTTCACAGAAAAGACGTCCCTCATTCTCAATTTCACTCAATTCACATAATCCACACAATATTTCTTTTGATTTGCCAACTTTGAGGGCTAAGCGGAGCAAATAATGACCTCTGACCTCTAGATAAGTTGGCTTTAATGTAAGATTCAGCACAGCAATTCTGCTTGATTTGAATATACCAAATGTCGTTTTTGCCACTTTTCCTCATATGTAGCCATTAGCTTATTTCCAGCTGTTTATGTGGCACTAAATGTTTATTGCAATAAATAACCTAATAATAAAGGCTTCAACCTCTTTTGTCCAATGAGAACTGTGTAGTTTATTCCAAAGGAAAATCTTAAGTAAACTATTCCATCATTTCACATTTAGGCCTTATTGACCCAGGAATCCAACCTATATCACTCTGAACCGTATAGGAGCAATTCAATGAACACCTAAAAAAAAAACAGCATGCAGCCAGATTTCTGTATGGAATCTGCTATTTCACACTTTATTTTTGCGTGTGTCTGTTTATGTTAAAGTCTTTCTGCCATAGATGTCTTAGTCAATCAGTCTCATCCATCGACCCTAATTGCTCAGCTCAGACTGTGTCTGCTGGCATTAGGATTTGATTTTTCAGGTCAACCCCCACTTGGACTGTAAATACAATGACATGGTACCTACTTTGTTCTGACTCCTTGTTCTCTCACCCACAATCCCTCTTCCCTTTGATCCCTCCTTCCTCTCTGCACCGTGTGCTCCTGCAGATTAGAGTTGGCACTTGACTTAGCGAGTGTCCCTGGAGTTGGGAGCACAAGTGCACGTCTCCGATTTTCCTTTTGTCTTTCCACAGAGCACAGTGCTGAGATGTTCCACAGTCAGGGCTAACATGAGGTTAACAGAAGGCAGTCTTGAGCCTAGCCACCCAGGAACTCTAAGCCAGCTTGGCTCGACACATCAGCACTCCCATTTTTTTGCAAATCTAAATCTCCAAGCCCTGGGTTTTGTTTTGCTTCACAGCCCCAGACAAGGAGTTTTTGGAGGCTTTTCCTTTTCTTTCTTAGTCGAACATGGAGGGGAATGTGCTTTAATAGCCGGCAGCCTCCTAAGGTGTTTTTTTTTTTGTCTGCATTCTAGTTGTGATTGGCAGCCCAAGGACTCAGGCAGCATTACCGTAGTTATCTCACCACGCCACATGCCTAACAGCACTCAAAGCCACCAGAGCCGTCTGTCATGCCGCTTAACTTACACCTTACAGAGTTCACTCATAAAAAGGATAAACATGCAAATGGAGGTCGTGCACGTTTGACACAAGTCGCAAATGTTAAGCAGCGAGGTGATCTGTCTGTCTGTCTGTCACTGAAGTTGGAAGAGCTTAGCGGTTAAATTGAATGCATTTGGTCGTAAATATGAAAAGGGATAATGTCGTGTCATGTTTCAAAATTGAAAAACTTGTTGTTTACTAAAAGGACTCGAGTTTATTTTTGTTTGGAATTGAAGAGTGAGGGGAAGTGGAGCTGTTTCTAGGATTTTTAGTTGAGCCATTTATTCTCAACAGGCTTCAGGCTCATATCTGATGAATTATTTATGAACACAAGTATACAAAACCTTCATATACAAAAATTGGTACAGTGCTGATATTCGGTATAAATTATATCCACAAACTTATTTACCTACACTAATGCTGAACAAGAAGAAAAACCCAAATCTTCTCTGCAGCTCTTTAAGGCTAAAGACACACCTGGTGATCTCCACGTTATATCCTTGAAATTGTCAAAAATGCCTCATAATTTTAAGAAATGTAATACAAAACTAGAGAAATCACTTGGAGAGCACAGTCCTCAGCCAAGGCTGCTCACTTTCCCAATTCTGTCTCTGACTCACCACCATAAAATCTAAGATGTCTTCCTTCTACCGTCATGCCCCGAAAATTTCATCCGAAATATGTCCTTTACTTTATAAGTTGCTTAAAATGCTATTCACAACCAAAAAAAACTAATAGTAGGACTATTATTAAATTCTGATTCTGGCCCTTTTAGTTCCATACTTTAATATTATTGTATTTATTCTCCCCTGGTTCACTCTCAGTGCTGCCACAAAATATGTTCCTGGCTTTTTGTGTAATTGTGCTGACAAATGTAGAAACAGACGCAGGTGTAAACACAGGATCACGGTGGCCCTTTTACATGTGCTTATAACTTTTGAAGTTGTATTGTATTGTACTGTATCTATTCCCTCTTACTTCCTCTCCTTCAGACTCCCATGGGATGGACCTGTTTGCGGTTGCAGTCCATGAGTTTGGTCACTCCATCGGCCTGGTCCACACTTCAGCTATGGAGTCCATCATGAGACCATACTACCAGGGTCCAGTAGGAGACCCTCTGAAATATGACCTTCCCTATGAAGACAAGGTCCGCGTGTGGCAGCTCTATGGTATGAGGAAACACTGATTCACTGCTGTGTGTGTGTGTGTTTGTGCTTATTCCCTAAAACACGAGTACAGTTAACGTATCCTCCTTATGACACATGATAGGTCTTTTTGTAATAAAAATCAAGTTGGAATAAATTTTATATGACACCTTATCCATGACGATATCTGGAGACCAGCCCCTTCAACCCCATGCTCATAAATGTGATAACATTATTTATTGCTCCACTCACTACAAGTCACATAAAGTTTAACATTTGTTGTGATCCTTAGCGTCCGCGGTGCTAAATCTGAAACACGTCCACACACCACTTTTCTGATGCTTTGGTGTTGTGTGATTGGCTGTTGCAGGAGGATGTTTTAGGTTGCATGTATCCACGGCGCCCTTTATTAACTCCAGGTGGTTTGATGCACTTCTAGGCTGTTTATTTCAAACTTTTTACGGTTTGTGTGTGAACCCCAAGTTCAAACAGATGCCCGAATTTTGGATAAAAAGTGACAGCCCCAGCATGTGACCACTTGACACCATTGTCTCCTAAAGAGAGCGCGGGGAAGAAAACTAATGATCAGGAAGACAAGAAAGAAGTGCATGGTAGCAAAGTACAAGTTGGAGATTAAGTCAGCTGAAATTAAGTAAACTGCTGCATTGTTGTACAATACAATAAATACATCCTGTATAATGCCAACAAAAGAGTAATTCCTTCTACCTGTGTGAGGTGAAGTCCATCACTCTGTCTCTCGGGTGACCTTAACGACCCCCTTTCACACCTTGACTCAGAGGGTCAGACTATCACACTGCATTTTTTAATTTTAAACCCTCTATACAGGTTTCCAGCCTTCAGAAGCTAAATACCTGGATTTTCTCACCAGTTAGTCACAACTGAAGAAATCACTTGGATGAGTCCAGTCACTTACAGCTAACTACTGAAGATCCAAGTGTACAGGGAGTCCAGATACTCCAGATATCCAGCTGAGCAGCTGCTGGAAGATCCAGATGTGTTTCTAGACCAGATGAGATTTATAACTGCTTCATCCATGCCTGAGCAAAAAAAAAAAAAATCAGCAGAATGTCTGATTAATGGCTTGTTTGATTCAAACAATGAGGAAAATGGAAAAAAGGTCTAGGTTTTTATCTCCAGATTGCACAGTCCAAGATTCAGTGCAATGAAATCGACAAAACAGAGAAAAGTAGTAAATCTTCACATCTGAGA
The DNA here is from genome assembly GCA_016785285.1 of Brachirus orientalis. NCBI lineage: Eukaryota > Metazoa > Chordata > Actinopteri > Pleuronectiformes > Soleidae > Brachirus > Brachirus orientalis. Next base: position 12,555,428 of record JAFBJR010000905.1, read on the forward strand.
AGCTGCAGTCAGGCACTGTGTTTTCCTGATAAATATTTTATGCAATCATTTATCTTGTCTTTAAATGTTCCTTTGATCTATAACTACTTATCCTCCCCACAGGTGTCAGAGACTCCGTGTCGCACACTAATCGACCGGTTAACCCATCGCAGACAGCTGAGCCTCCAGTCCTGCTGGACCTTCCTGAAAACAGATCCACTCTCTTGTAAGTGAATGTGACTCTTGTTTTCTTTTAGTGTAGCTCGTCTGTTTAAGCCCATGAATTGATCAACTTCATACTCTTCATCAATGAAGTTGCATGTTCTTTCAAGCACAGCGACGCTCATGTTGTATTCTTTGCCAAACTCCCACAGATCTGACTTTCCACTACTTTTGTAAAGATGTTAGAGCAGTTCTCTGCATAAGTCTCATGGCGCCACCAGCTTTGTTGTTTTAACATCTGTCAAATTCTGCGATCATTGTCATTTAGGTTGGAATGATGTGACTGAAAGTTGGTCTTCTATATTAGAAAGCTGCCAATTTGAATTCATATAACATGTGTATGTAATGTTAAGGCATGCCTTGAATCAACTTGGCATAATATATCCTTTTCCCAGAGGATATTTTTCAACACAAAGTAGTAGGTCAAACACAGATTTTACCAATAACTTAGAGGACTGGGTTTAATAGTTGGTGTTACATTACTTAGTTGGTGTTACTACAATAACATCTTTCACAATTTTGAAAAAATGTGCATATATTTATGGTATTAGTTGAGATAATTAATTTTTTTTTCTCATGGTACTTGCAGAAGCAACCTCTGCTGTGTACGTTCCTGCAGTTGCGAGTCACTGCTGTGGAGGAACAAAAGAATATGATAAAATATCTAATAAAAATTTGATTTAAAAGCCTGTTTGCCTCAGGAGCATGACTGTGCTCTGTCATGGCAATGTGCTGGTGCTCAGAGCAAATGGATCAACACAATAACTAGGTTTTTACTGTATCTTCTGGCCACCATGGCTAAAAATTTCATGACCATCTGGATATGAACTTATCATTCAGCCTCGGGTAGACATCAGAGGAGATAATGCAATAGTCCAAATGATCACAAATAGTCGAGTGAGTGGAGTGGATATGTAGAGATGGATAGTTTATCTGCAGACGGGAGAATAAGGCAGGATCCTCCAGGGTTTGTCCTCTGTGGACCAATAAAAAAATGGTCCTGTTGTCAATTTGGCACAACTAACAATTCAGCTATTATAGATTTTGATGGTGTGACTTTTGTCTGAGGAAAAACCATGGTTTCACAGTTATATGATTATAATGCATTGCTATTTTTCTGCTCTACCTTGAAGTGGATTTGGAGAGCATTAGGTGTAATTCTCCTTTTCTTGCTTTGTTGCTGTTGGTTTACATTGTGCTGAAAGATAAACTCACTGCTACTACATGAAATGTAAGTGACACATTTATGTTTGATTCACTACCAAACCAGCTCAGTGTTTCATTTAGCAGCTTGGGCTCTTGTTTTTCTAATGGAGCCATGTAGACTTTCCATGACCACCACCTACTGTGCTGGAGTGGGATGCACAGTTCAACGTGAATGATCTTGTTGCCAGACGGGTACTACAGTACAAGCTGGTGCACCTGACTTATGTTCAGTCTGCTTAACTCCATTAGGACTGCAGCTAAAAATCACTTTGACGATTATTTTCTCGATTGATTGAATTAATTGAAAAAAATTTGGTCCTTAAAAAGTCAGAAAATGTTAATCAGCCTTTTTCAAAGCTGATGATGTTCTCAAATGGCTTCTTTTGTCCACAAACCAAAGTGATTCAGTTTTAATGATTTCTTTCTTATATGGAGTGAAGAAACACGAAAAATCTGTACACTTTTAATAATAACATCTTAGAACATTTTGGGAAACGATGATGATTTTTCAAAATTTTCTGGCATTTTATGGACCAAACAAGCACTCGATTAATTGAGAAAATAATCGTCAGGTTAATCAATGATGAAAATAATCGTTACTTGCAGCTCTAATTCCAAGACAAATCAGGAATGGTAGACATTAAAATCATCAGGGCTCATCTGCCGAGGACTGTGAAAATTACTACAAATTTACAGTGTACTCTGTTTCCCTGCTGCAAAGATGTCTCACTCTGCGCCAAACATCTGGAACAATCCAACAGACCAAGTCTGAATGCAGAGCCATGCAACATGTTACTCGGGCTTCATGGCACAAGAACCTGAGAGTCAATTTTGAGAGATGACCTGGATTCAGGAGTCTTTAATCTACCGTTTCAAATGATTTGTCGCAGCACGACCCAACACGAAATGACATCTTTATACTTCCCCATCTATGTCCAAACCTGTCAGACTATCATTTCTTTCCTATGCCACAGTTATGTAACAGCCACAGACAATCATAAATGTAACCTGAGGTCCACAAAGGAGCAATTAAGGCAGAGAGCAGGATTCTTTCTTTGCTGTTTGAATCTCATCACCCCCTGCCATAAGCACTTGTCTGGTGCAATTGATGTGATGTGTATTTTCTTGTTTTTACTTTAGCAGAGACAGCTTACTTTACCAGTGCGTTAACTGTAAAGAAGATCTCTTGAATTTAAGGGATCAACAGTGCCCAGCTTACACGGGGGGGGGGGGCGATCAAACTGTGCTTCATATTACACTAACAACAACCACCCATTGCTTGCTGCACTCGCATGAACATGTGAAGTCTGTGCAGCAGTTCCAAATTAAACATGCATATTAAACCAACTCACCCTGCTAATAGGCTTGTTGCCTTCATTACGCGTTTTGCCACCTCCACCACATGATGCATGATAAAACCAGATTATGCCTCACAAAGGTCACAAATGCTGCCCACTAGGCAGCAGTGTTGTCTTAATAGAGCTATGAATGGCGATCTTTGTTGATAATGCATGGGCTGGCGGGCTCCCGCTCACAGTGGTCGCCCTGTGGTGCTAATGGCTTCATCATTGGCAGGCCGGCCACGTCCGTGCTTTAAATCACTTATTAGGCTCAGAGATAAATGCACTGGGGCACCTCACTGTGTCAAGTTGATAGCAATTCACCAAATGTTTAACCTATGGAAACACATGCATCCACACATGATGCACTGTGGGTGAAGGCAATTATCACAGGGTTTTTTTTTTTTGTATGCTTTAACCACCAGACATTCATCTTTTTCTTCTTTATTTCTTTCCTCCTTCATTCAACTTTCTCTCTCAGGTTGGCACAAGATGCACCAGACAGATGCACCAGTCACTTTGATGCTGTGGCACAAATACGAGGGGAGGCTTTCTTTTTCAAAGGTATTTAAGCCTAATAGGAGGAAATGAACAAGAGAGACAGACAAGCAAAGAGAGAGTAAATGACAGCAGAGAACGAGGTGATTGGAGGAGAGATAAAGTGAAAGAGTAAAGGACAGTGGCTGGACTCAGGGCGGCGATCAATACGAGCTCATACCACAGTCTTGCACAGTATTTCTGCCTATACAAAATGTCTGTCTACACAAAATGCCCCTTTAGTGGCCAGGCTGTCTGACACTATGTGTAATATATGCTGAGCTTGATATTATAGCTTTGTTTTGGCTCATTGGTGAGTATGTTAATTATATTTGTTAAGCAAGGGATCTTGCACCAGCCAGGCTGTGTTTGAAAAAATGTAACTGATAAATAATTTATAAAGAAATCTTTTAAATTCTCTTTTTTTTTTAGTGAATACTTTTCCCTTGCTCAAACCCAGGCTTATTGGCAAATACTTAAATATAGATACCGTAGTTAGGTTGACCAAATATTATGTTTTTAAACATGAATTTTATATCAATTTCATCTTTAACATGAGTTTTCCTATAATCTCTTAAATGATACTGTGAAGAATTTCATGGCTCTAACATTTCCCTTTCTGTCACAGGGAAGTACTTTTGGCGACTAACGCGAGAGAAGCACTTGGTGTCTCTCCGTCCAGCTCAGATCCATCGTTTCTGGAGAGGCCTCCCACCCAACCTGGACAGTGTGGACGCTGTGTATGAGCGACCAGGGGACCACAAAATAGTGTTTTTTAAAGGTAAATGTCATATGGTGTGTTTTCTCCTGCCTGTTGGTGTGAATGTGAGGGACACACAGCTGGTGTCGTGGTTAGCACTCTTGGCTTTGCCACAAGAAGACCCGAGTTCACAACCTGAGTGGAACCAGGGCCCTTCTGCATGGAGTTTGCATGTTCTCCCTGTGTGTTTCTCCAGTTTCCTCCCACAGTCCAAAAACATGCAGACTTGGGGATTAGGCAAACTGGACACTTTAAATTGATCTTAGGTGTGAATGTGAGAGTGGATGGTTGTCTGTCTGCCTTGTGATGCACTGGTAACCTGTCCAGGGTGCACCCCGACCCTTGTCCTACGTCAGCTGGGATTAGCACCAGCACCCCATACAGCCCTCATGTGGAGGATTAAGCAGTAAAAGATGAGTGAGTGTTTACTCCTTGATTTATTGTGTTTGCCTTTTCTAACTGGATGGATGAATTTCCCTTTCACAAAGGCAGAATTTGTCTCTTGAATGATTTTCTCTGTGTCCACCCTCCTCAGGTCTCAAGTACTGGGTTTTTAAAGACAACATCGTGGAAGAAGGTTACCCTCGTCCAATAAGTGACTTTGGCCTACCCTTGGAAGGCGTAGATGCAGCTTTTGTTTGGCTACACAACGATAAAACCTACTTTTTCAAGGACAACAGCTACTGGCGCTATGACGACCACCTGCGACGCATGGACCTGGGCTACCCTAAAGACAGTTCACTTTGGAAAGGGCTGCCACCTCACCTGGACGACGCCATGAGGTGGTCAGATGGTGAGTCATCTCAAAACGAAATCATCTTTGTTATACCATTTCTATATGGAGTTTGGATGTTCTCCCCGTGCATGAGTCTATGTTCTCCGTGTTCTCCAGTTTCCGTACACATGCAGAGGCTAATTGGACATTCTAAGATGACCATAGGTCTGAGTTTGGGAGTGAATGGTTGATCTTCTCTGTGTGTTTGCCCTGCGATGGACTGTCTGGCTGGGATTTGTTCCAGCAACCCGCAAGCCTCATGTGGAGGATAATAAATAAATAAATGAGTCTGCCCAAGCATAGCAGAGAATCTAATGGCACTTTTTCCATTATACAGTTCTAGCACTACTTGGTTTGACTCAACTCTTTTTTTTTTTCTTTTCCATTAGTACCTGGTACTTTTTTTCCCATGAACCTGATACGGCTAAACCAAACAATGCCAAACTGTAGATCAGTTAAAAAGACCAAAAAGTCCTGAAATATGCATTAATCTCCAAGATTTAGCAAAGAAAATCGCTAATATCTCAATATTTAACAGAGGAGTCTGGTGTATTAAGCGACAGCCTTGCCGAAAGCCGACAATCGTGAGCAGAAACACAAGCCGTTCAGCCGTGTCAGACTTGATCACAGAGAAAGTAGTGAATGATTCAGTGAACAAATCTTTCTAATTAATTGATTCTAATGATTCAGTACACAGAAAAGAACTGCTTTGCCTGTCAATTCGCTCACTTGAGGAGGTACCATGAAGTACTGGAAAAGATGTGCCTGATATCAAACCGAGTATAATCGAGTCAAGTAGAGCTGAAAAAATGCTAGAACTGTATAATGGTAAAGTGCTTTATTTAAAAGTTACATCCTACATTTTTAATCTTTATTATCTGCACCTATTGAGGGACAGTAAAACTTAAATACAGTAATAAGCAGGAAGTTCCACATCAGTGGACAAGAAATAAAAATGTGAATTCATAAAGTCTTATGTGGTTCTAACGGGAACTGTTAAATGTCGGCAAAATGTTCATCACTCAAGTAATATTAACTTTTAGTAGAAAACCCCTGACATTGTTGTGTCTAGGAAATTACAACATCAGTTAAGGCTTTTATCATGTACTGTACTTAAAGGCCATGCACCCTCACGCTCGTACTGTACTTGCTCACAAAAACTCACAGATACAGAGAAACAGTGAGTATGGTGTATGCATACATATTGCATACAAGTGAGTTATGGGAATCTGCCTTCAGGGGCTGAAAGCTGCTCAGGTTTCCAGACTACAAACTTTTTAGATTAGAGACAATAAGTCAGTGTACCAGAAAGAGGTTGGAAGACCTGCATCTCTGTTTGCCAACAAAAGCCTTGACCTTTACACTGCAAACACAGCAGTGAGCCATGTTGGCTGTTATAAATCCACAAGCAAGTCTCGTCTTATTAATCCATGCTGCCCCTGCAAGCTCAGTGCACTCAGTCAGATTCATGGGGAGCAAACCATTAGAAAAACACTAAGATAGCATGACACGACCACTAATCTCATTAAGGAGGTCCAAGACAAGATGTTCCTCTTGCATTGACCTGGGTGAAATCAATGCCTCGCAGTCGATCCCGATCTGGCTCCACAGATCCATCTTCTTGTACGACTCTGTTCCGACACAGAAGTGGGGTTTGTCGTTTGAACAGCTGAGCACTCAGTCACTTTGCAACTGTTCTCTGTAAAAGACCAGAATAGCAGCAGAGCAGGAAATCTCATGTACAGATTCCTCACACTGTAATCTCAGCTATCAATCTGTAGTCTCTCATCATGCACTGTATACAGTATGTGTACCCTATATACTGTACACCGGCTGCTATGCTCACATGCGCTCGCTGTTATTGGAGGACCAGTTTGTAGGACTAAGACAGATCTTTTGGACAATGCATACTAATAATATTTTGATTAGTGTATAATAATCAAAAATTAGCTTTTTGAATGCCTTTTTTTGAATGATTTAACTTAAGCGGCATTATTTGTTTTTTGGCAGTAGGCGCAAACGACCAAAACACCAAACCATAGACAGAGTTTACAGCCTGCTGGGCCATTATTATCAGTGATATCAGTATTTCAATTTAACATGTTTTCTTAATCGATGATTACATTCAGTACCATGGTCATTTCATGACTTAAGATTAAATTACCTATAGCTCCTTTGAAGGTAAAAAAGAACTATCATGCTTTGGTTGTAATCCCCTCATATGTTGTTCTGATAATTTAAGTGCACATTGAAGTGAGGTTGTTTATATTGTCTTTGGTAAGAGAAGAGCTTGTTGACATTTCACTTAACAGTATTCTACAATTTTAGTTAATTTCTTGACTCTTGGTCTTGTTAAGTATAAAAGGTCAGAAATGTGGTTTATTGTTTTTGCTTATTATAGTTGTTAATTATATCTCTTAGTTTCAAAGTAGGTGTGTTTTATACAATCATGTTCCTGTCATGTTTCCTATGCACAGATCAGAGCCTCCAGAGATGAAGAAAGTTTACCCGCAGGCAATTACAGCGGGTGAAATGCCGAGGACACGTTTTCCCTATGAGATTAATAATGTTTACTTTACCTTGCATTGTTTTGGCAGCCTTTACCGAGCCAAATGTCTCTAAGGAAAGCTCCCACCACTTGTCCAGACTGAGTTTTGATGAAGCACTTGTAGATGTTGAAAAGTGGAACAAAAAACAACTAATTAGCGGGAGGAGCTTTGTGCTAATTTCAGGTCGTTCTCAGTGGGAATAAGCAACATCACCTCTTTCACCTGCTCCGACTCCCTGCCGATGTAGAGGCTAATTTGTGTCTGAGCTTTTGATGTGTGTGCGTGCATTATATAATTAAGTCTATGTTAGTGTAAAGGCTAGTTTTTTAACTGTGATAGTTACGTTTAAGGTGCTAGGTGATGTACAATGTCAAAAATCAAGTCCCCCCAACTTACAGTACATTGTTACATTTTAAGGTGAAGCCATGTTGTATGGTTGGGATGAGGTTAGGGTTAGGTTACGGTTAGAGTAGGTCTCCAGGAAATTAATATAGGTCAATTTAATATCCTATGAATCCTGGAAACCGGACTGTCTGTGTATACAAGCCAAACACAAAAGAGGCTGTTCTGTAGAAAACAAAAAAACACGCCTGCATGTTGGAACAACAACTCGGAGTTTTCAGACGTGCGCAGCTTTTGCTCAGGGAAATGGAGCCACACCGGAGCTTTTATCTGCCTTCCGGCTGCTGAAGAAAGAAGAGAACACAGTGAAATAGAGAGAGAGCGAGAGAGAAGTTGAGGAGCAGATGAGGTGTCAGCCCGTGGTGAACAATGAGTGAGAAGAGTGAGTGTGAGTGTTGAGGACAGATACAGCACAAGCCCCAGAGAAGTCACAGGTTTTAGAGATGGATATGAATGATGATGAGGGGAGAGAATTGGCATAATAAGAATAGTGCTGAGGGAGAGCAAAAAATAGGTTTGAGGAAGAAGCAGTACAACATCCGTGGTTGTCTCTCTCAATAATCTTGTTCACGCATCTCTGTGTTGCTGTATTTTAAGAGCTGATTTGCTTCCATGTTGTGTTTCGTTCTTCCTAAAGGGCAGAAACAACTTTTTTTTTGCCTCATGTGAGGTTTGTTTCTGTTTCATATCACATATGAGAAACATCTCTCTCTCTCATGCTCTCTTTCAGCATCCACACTGATAATCTCAAAAGACCTTATCCACATGGAAACAGAACTTTCTTCCGACAATCTTTTTTCTTTCTTTTTTTGTTCTTAAAAAACAGCATTGTTTCAGGAAATGACTTCATACAAAGAAAAAACCCCAAAACAACACTAAATACACAAGGGTGGTGTTTTGAGATTTTTTTCTCTCACTGCATGATGAAAATAATGTTTTAGGGTCAAAAAGACATGATCATTTTTGCAGATTCTCCTAAACTCATTCTCGTGTGTACGGACCCTAATTCAAAATAGAATTCACATTCACAGAAAATATGTCACTCATTGCAAAAATTCACATAAAGGGTTTATCAAATTCAGACACATGCTCACAAAACACAACAGATAATTCCCTCCACGCACCAATACAATATTTTCAGGAACACTGTCTGGACTGATTGACGCTACTGTTTCACCACCTCCATCTGACTGCACTCTCAGTAACCTGGACTGACTCAAGTGATTATTATAACACAGGTACTTGTGGCCCTAACTATCTTCAAGAAAACAGTACTTCTTAACTGAAAAAATAGCGGGGGGGAATTTTTCTTACAATGGCTGGATCATCTCACTCAACAAATATGTCTAAAACTACATTCTGCCCTATGAGAATAACATATGTTAACCACTCTTTTTTTCTGTCAAAGGCACAAAAACAAATATTTGATACATGTGTATTAAATAGAATTAAATATAAACAAAAATAATTGTGGAAGGGGAAGAAAAGTTTTGTTTATGTTTATCTTGACATACTTTAAGTTTAATATGTTACTCAAAACCTTACACAACTGAAATGCACCCAAACAAACCAAAATCCCTATTTGAGGTTGTTTGTCACGTTATTACCTATGCTTTGTGTTTATTAATCTGCAACTACCAAATATCTTCATAATGGATTCATCATTACTTTCTCAATTAAATGAGTACTTGTTTGATCCATAAAATGTCAGAAAATGTTTAAAAATAATTGGTGTTTCGTGTTCAATTGTTCTGGAAATGATGATGTTCTTGAATGCCTTGTTTTGTCCGCAAACTAAGAATTATTCACGTTTGATGATTTCTTTGTTGTATGGAGCAAAGAAAGCAGAAAACTGTCACATTCCAGAAGCGGAAGAATCTGAAAACTTGTTTTGATTATGAAAAAAAAAAACCGAGTAGTCAAGGGATAAAAAATGTTTTCTCTTCTCTCTCCCCTTAAAGGCTCGTCCTATTTCTTCAAGGGGAAGGAGTACTGGCGAGTGCCGGGCAGTGGCATGGAGGTGGAGGCAGGATACCCCCGCCTCATCGCTACGGACTGGCTCCTGTGCGCCGAGATGCAGTCAGACTCTCCCGACATAGAGCCCAAAAACACGGAGACGAGAGTCAACGTGCACCATCACCCAGACCACGCAGAGAATGGGTTTGAGGTGTGTTCCTGCACTTCTGACTCCGCCTCTCCTTTGGGTGTCCGTCCCTCACCGTCTCCACTGTGGCTTCTGCCACCTCTCTGGACGCTCTCGCTGGCCCTCCAGTCCGAACTGCTATGATACCAAAGCACGGGACAAAGATCTCATGCTTGGCGCTTATGGAGGGCCAGTGGTTACTTAACGCAAACTTTAAAATTTTGTTTATATAAATATCAGCTGGTATGTTTTTTGCGATTGTTTTGCTGTTATTTATTTCACATGTCGTTCGCTGGTCATCTAAAGTACCTTGCAGTATAGGTAGTGCATACAGTTATCATGTTATTTACAAGGGTATCCCTGGTAGACGTTGATGCATTAAAGGTCCAGTATGTAAGACTTAGTGACGTCTAATGGGAAGACTGCAGATTGTAACAAATGGAGGACGCTCGTGCCTCCCTTTCACAAGCATGTCAGGGAAACTATGGTGGCCTTCTCATTCCAGAAAGGATGTTGTTGCAGAGTAAGCTTTCCGCTTTAAAGGGGGGCCCTTGCCTAAAGTAATATAAAAGTCTTTTTCTACTGCAACAAAAACAAAATAATTTTTATTTTAAAGCACTCATACACTTATACAACATACTTATGGGTAGTATATTACATTTTTTGACAATAAACGCTCCTAATTGTTATAAACTGGACCTTCAATACATTAAAAATGGAGTTACGCAGAATCACAAGTTCCGATCTTTAGCCTTTTTGAACGACTTGACTGTCAAAAGGAAAGGAAAAGAAAACTAATGTGCACTTAAAATACAACAGTGTTTTTTTTTATGTACAACAAATTTAAAGCAGTTCTAAATGGCATTGTGGGATGTAAGCAGATAGACGTTGGTAGAAGTTATATTTTGTATTTTAAAGTAATAGTTCTGTATGGGGGGGGGGGTTGTCTTGTTGGGAGTTTGATGAATCTGTCCAATAAATACAAAGCAACAACCAGGAGCTGGTCAGTTTAGCCTAACATAGATTCTCACTGTTTCTAGGTTTGGGCTACATCCACACTACTCTGTCTTTGTGTAAAACCCATATAAATCTTATTCCTGCTCTGTTCTCATTTGAAAAGCATTTTAGTCTGGACTTCCAGGTTGGTTCTTATAGCCACAACTTAAGTAGATGTTTACACAGACAGGTTCCTGATTGGTCTCATGATATATACGTTTGCAGGTGTGTTAGTATGGGCATAGATTGCATACTGTATATCATAACACAGATTTCAAATTTAAAAAAAAACATAGTAGTATGGATGCAGTTTTGGGCCCGGGTCATACTTTCTGAATCTGGGTGTGTGCAGACATCCGCTAGGGTCAACGTGAATCAGTTTCACCATACGCCTATTTATGCATGGGTCTGCATGGGTCTGCACGGGTCCTGTGCACATGAACATGAGAACATGATTCCACGCTGACTTTATGCACCAATTGTGTTTGCTCTCTGTAACAAATCACCTTCCAGTCCCATCTTCTTGGTTGTTGGTTGGTGTCACGCACTTTTATTGGTCCAACTCATTTGCTTGAGGATGCCCGCTGGTTTTCACACATGTACAACTCAACGCTCAAAGAATAGAAGGATAAACAAAGGTGGGGTGAACTCCTGGGTATAAATCACTGCCTTGGGAGTGGGATTTGACACTAGACTGATGCAGACCCTTGTTTCGTAAGAATGAAAAATGTATGCAGTTGCGACAAGGAAAGTATGACCTGGCCCTTAATGTTCAGCAAAGCTGACCTGATCCTGGCTGTGGCCTTAGTTCGTATAACATTCAGCAAGAATGCCAATAAGCTTATTTCTTACCATGTCACTCTATTGCTTTAAATAGCACCTGGCAAACAGGACTGTCTGCCAAGTTTCTTACTGCCTCCCAGCATTCAGCGGTGTCATTGGTTACAAGGGTATGACTGCGGTTGGGGTTTGGGTCCATCAGTCATTAACCAGGGGACAGTATTTTTAACTAAGTCTGACAGGAAGAGCTGCCTGAAAGACTTGAACCAGGGCAAAGACAGATATTCAGAAATATAGATGCTGTAGTTGGACAGCTTACTGACACCATGGCATGTATCAAGGCAGACAGGTGAAAATCACCCAGGGAAGCAGTGAAGCCTGTATAGATATTTGGTTTAACAGATGAATGGCCCCATAGGGTGTGGAGGAGAAGACACATGAATGGCTTGCTGGGATGTCGACAGGTAGATGAATGGCAACCAGAGCTGCAAACAGATGGACAGGTGAATTCCATCTAGTAACAGCTATGTGGAGAAAGGGGGCATGCTGGGATGTGGGAAGTGAGACAAATGAATGACTCCCTGTTCAACAGAGGTTCCCAGACTTTCTTAATGTTGCTCAGTGTTCTTATCCTCGCTTTAATCCCTTATTTGTTCTGCTTTTTTCCTCTTTTTTTCAGGACCTGCTGTCTCCATGAGTTCTTGATTTTCACTCCTGGTACAGAAATATTCACGGCAATTATCAGAGTTGGTTTGATGTATTTTTTGTAATGAATATGCATCATCGGATTATATAGCATTTCTCCATCAATCCATGCTTCCCTGGTGATGGCCAGGAAAGCAACCAGAGTTACAGTATTCTTGCAAATATATTTACCTACAATTTAAATATAGACACAGATATGATTGAGTTGGGGTGTTCCATGGTCACCACAAAACAAAGTGGACTGTGCATATGGACTGTGGTTTTTTAATGTAAAATATTTTTGTAGAAAAATAAACAAATCTGGATGACTGTCAGTTAATTGTGGTCACATGAATTTTCGTCAGGACAGACTATTATAGAGTGTGTGTGGCTGCGTGGGCAGAGTGTGTAATTATGTAGCATCATTGAGAAAGAAGACAGATGAAGGTAACATGACAGCTTGCAGACACCAGCTGGCAGCCGTACTCCAATGTCTCTGATGTTCTTAAGCATGTTTTCTCTTGTAATGGTCACTGGTTCATCAGCAATTCAAACCACATCACGTCATTTATCACCCTTTATGAACAGAGTTGCAAGCAAAGAGTTATACTGTCACCAGCAACTTTATTGGGTACACTTGTTCTTCTGCTTGTTAAGGTCAATTTCTAATCAGTCAATCACGCTGCAGTAATTCAGTGCATTTATGGTGCATTCCATTTGTAATCAGAACTTGGACTTTCTGAGATTATGAATTCAGACTTCTAACTGTACAAAACTGCTTCTTTTACCATCAATACACACGGTTGGTGTGGTGCAGGGTGCCCAAATTCTTCCTTATAATGAGCCAAAATTGAATTCTATGGTTAGGCAGCTGGCCAAAAACAAATGTTCATATTATGTCATTTTACATTTTATTGACAGGTAACATCAAACTCAAATGCAAATGTTTAAAGCAATTAAACACTTCTCCCTCTAAGTCCTCTACATTCAAAAAAAGTGATTTAAGTGACTTTAAATGTTGTGTCATGGTTGTTGTTGTTGTCACACGGGCTCATCTGATATTTTTCTGTATTTCAGAACCTGCTGATCTACTGGTATTTTCATACACAACCATCTCTTGGGTTTACATCAAACCTTCATGCATATGGGTGACAGCAGCAGCAGAAACTTGTATCAGGTATCATCTGTACCTAATAAAGTGGCAGGTTAATACGTATGCCCTGCATTTCATTTTTAGAGATAAAGTCATCTCATCAAGACATAATAAGAAGATGACATACATCTTTAGTGATTGCAGTGAACTTAGGGTTTTAGTAAATGGGAACATCGAACAAGAACCTCACATGGAAAGAGTCAAGTGAGTGAGTTACAAAAGTGAAAGTGAAGATGGCCTGATTCTTGGGATGATAATGATTTTTACTCTGGCATTAACTACATCAGACAAATTTGAATGAGGACTCTGAATTTCTCAGCTATAATAATTTGGCGTATAATTTTGACATATTGCTTCGTGAATGCTGTAACCTTACCCACTGTTGGAGTAATGTGAACAGGAGCGTAGAAGCACAGGTTGGTGCGTTCCGTCCTACAGTCTTAAGATCCTGGAGACGCAGTCACTTGTGCACTTTGTGTACAAAGACTTTGCACTGAACGCGTTACACAGTTAATAACATCACACGCCCTGCTGTAATGAGCCTCCTACTTCTCTGTTAAGTATTCTATTTACAAGAGCATTTTATATTCTGCAAGTGAATTGTATTCTGAGATTACAAGCACAAACATAACTACCATTGTGTTAATAGGTTGTTCTCCTGGAGTCCTTTTCACACACATTTCCCCTCGAATTCTTTATAATCATTTACTTTCATTTTAAGTATGAAATAGTTCATTGTTATTCTCCGCAGCATCTCCTCTTTGTCTCAAAGTGCAGGTCGGGCTGTGACACCACTAAGAGCAGCAATTTTTCTTCCCTCCTCTTGACACACTTGAGCGGTGTTAATTAACTAGTGTGGTCTGACGGCCATCGGGAGAGCACCTGATCCCAAGGGGGAGATGCAGCGAGATGGACGGCTACACTTTTCAGCTCTTTTAAACCAAACAAATGGTTTAATAACAGTGCAGTTATATGATAAAAGATTATTCGATAAAAGAAGTGAATTATTATATCTTTTCAATTTAAGGTTAAACCTCTTCATCTACTTTGACTGTAGCTATTTAATTATTAAAGGTCTAGTTTTATCTATTGGTAGAAACTAAATATATGACCCATTGTTTGTATAATTGTTTATATAACTGTATGGGTGCTTTAAAATAGAAATTTGTTTGGTTTTTTTGTAGCCTTAGAATAAGCCTTATATTCATGTATGTACATTAGATAATGGTCATGCTTTACCAAGGCCAATATCTTGTGTCACCATGATTCTATAATGACTCAAATGGAGAAGAATAATGTCTATTCTGGAATAAGAGCCAAACAACTGTCAGCTGAACTGCCCTGCAACTGAAATATATCTAACCAGGTTTGTTAAACTTGGAACAAAAAATAAAGGCCTATGTTTATCATATGATGGACAGTTAGAAGGACTAATCAATAAACCCACTTGTGAAATTTGGTTTTTAGCAAAGTGGCATGCAGATATAACAACTAGTGATAGACTATATCAAATGCAGACCACTATCTGAAAGCCTTACTGTATGTAAATAAAGCAATCTTTGTCACTGACCATTACAAGCAATTTTTGTCATTGCCAGTAGGTGGCGCAGTGAGTGGCATCACATGTTGTGATCCTGGTTGAACTCACACTTTCAAGAG
The DNA here is from genome assembly GCA_016785285.1 of Brachirus orientalis. NCBI lineage: Eukaryota > Metazoa > Chordata > Actinopteri > Pleuronectiformes > Soleidae > Brachirus > Brachirus orientalis. The sequence continues at coordinate 12,570,613 of JAFBJR010000905.1, forward strand.
TGAGTGTAATGGTGACCCAATGAATTTTGCAGGAATTAAGGTTATAAATTGAATTTGCACATCTTGTTTTACCACGAGCTGGCACTTTGTCAAAATCCCAAGAAATGTAATCCCTAAATGCTCCCAATCATACCGCACAGTTTGATATATTGCTTGTGGGAAAATTCTCAAAACTGTACAATTTGATACACATATTTGAAATGTAGGGGGAGGCAGGAATACAAAAATGTCAGCTGCAGCCAAACCCATCAAACAAATCATTCAATTTTCGCAAAATTCACGTTCACTTTTCACAGTCCTAGCTGAGTTTGAGCCTAATCTGATGAATTTTGCAGGGATTAAAATTAAAAAAAAAAATATTTTCACATTTTGTGTTTTTACAAGATGGCACTTCAAATCTCAAATCCTGGAGGAGAAAAGTTATTCCTGATCTGATACATGTTTTTTTTTTTTTTTTGGGGGGGGGGGGGGGGTTTTTTTTTGAGAAATGGGGGGGTGGTGAGTTGGGTTGGGTGTAGCCAAATGCTCCCTTTGACCTTTTGGTGCAGCTTAGTATGATGCACCTTCCTACTAAGTTTCATACACCTTGGTCATTCCTGCTGCGCACGATTCCTGCAAGCATACTTTTTGACCACTAAGTAGTACTCTTTAGAGACAGAGACCTGGAACCAATGTCAAATCGCGATTTCCACAGGTTCTGATGTCCATGCAAAATTTGTTGATTTTTCGCGCATGGCACAAACCTCAAAATGCTCTCAAAGTGTAAGTGAAAGAAAATAGGGCTTCGCACCACTCAGTGCTCAGGCCCTAATAACTTAAAATGAAAAGAAAGAAAATTAGGCACCAACACAAACAGTTGTAAAGACATTTGTATTGCTACAGCACATCTAACATCTGCAGAAAGTAAATAGCTGGTTGATTTTCTAAATTAGGATCCACTGCGGTTTTACTTGGAAAGCCCCTGGGCTGACAGATGCCAAACTCACAAACTTCAACCATCACAGTAAGATGAAATGTCAGTAGCCTGTGCAAAAGAACAGATCCATGGAGTCCTCAGCTAAACAGCTTGTGTATTTAATTGTGTGTATCTGCACACCAAAGTGCAATTGTTCACACTGCACTGACGGAAAGTGATGCAGTCAAGAGTCCGGCTTCCACTTGATGCACAGCAGTGAGTTTGTGGTGAGAGTCACCAGAAGCAGAAGGAGCTGTTTTAAGATTGTGTGTTGAGAGGATCATTTGGCAGACCCATCTCTGGCAGCTCTCTGCCGTCACATTCCGCAAAAGGGTCATATTGAATTCAACTCTTGCCCACACAAGACTGCAGGAAGGAAAGGTGTGACGGTTCATTTCTGTCCAGTCCCAATTTTGAGTGGAAGCATATTCTCCACTCTGAAAGAAATAGTGTGACAAAGTGACAGTGCAGGCCGCGAGACACTTCAGGTTGATGGCAATGGATGAAGCCAAAGTGTCATGTGGATACTCGAAGCAAAAATCAAAAATTTTCTTTGAAGTTTCAAGTTTCATTTTTGACTCACTAGTCTGTCACGCTAACACTGAAGAGGAGACGAGAGAGAGAGAGAGAGAGAGAGAGAGAGAGAGAGAGAGAGAAGACTCCGGGGGATTTTATTATGACAAACAGGCAGTGGATGCGAGGATGGAATAATATTTCTTATTAGAAACATTGCACAGTTTATCAGGTGACAAAGCTCTTAATCCAGTCGAGATTAAACAGCAGCCCATGACTTGGTAAAGGTCACTGTTCTCATTTACTATCCAACAGGTAACAAGTCCAACATGACTCATTAATGTACTCAAAACAAACAAGGCGTTGGCCTATGTCAATATTGCAGAGGTGAGTAAACACATACATAGTGATTATAACTTTTAATCACTTTGAAGACTATTATTACTGCATTATTGTGAGAATGACTTGTCCTCTATGTCAGTCTTTCCCACATTTTTTTGTACGGGGACCCACTTTTTAAAAATGGTAAACCATCACGACCCAAATCACGATGTCAGTCATGGTTAGAGCAAATTTCATGCATTAGTTAGTGACTAATTTACAGCCATATCTGTAGCCCCTAAGATTATTTTGAACTGGCAAAGAAATCATCTTCTAAGAGATGTTTGGTTAATTCACACATAATTTTATGCATGTTATGAAACACGTATACATACAGAAAATCCCAATTAAAAAGTTGGGAAAATTTTAAATCTATCGTGACCCATCTGTGGCTCCCGCCCCAGACTTTGGATACCATTGCTCAAAGTTTCTGAGAAGAAAAAGTTCTGCTGAATATGATGGCATCCTTAACCCCATCTAAAGCTGCGTATTGAGACTGATTCAAGAAGAATGAAGGAAAAGAGTTTCTTGTTAGGTCATTGAGAATACAGACAGTCACGAGTTGAAGAGAGTGATTTATGGATTTTAGAGCATTTATTGAAGTTTCTCTTCAAGAAGTAACTGTTTTACTGACATGTTATGTAAGACAACTGATAATAGTTAATGTCTTTTGCACCCAGAGGGAGTTAGAGCTACTTGATAGCCTCCTTACATCCATAGATTGCATCTATGAATATGAAGGTCTCCCCTGAGTCCAAGGCTCCCGAAGCTGTAATAGGGTCTATTGAATTTCCCTTTGCTTCCCTGTTTAATTATCTGGCATGACCTACTGGCAGGTATCACATACTGGAGCACAGCAATACAGTACGCCGACAAAACTTATTATGCTGATCAAGTCTCAAAGGTTTGTTTCAGTGCAGAGATGGATTTGAACAAGCAGTGACCTTCATGGACACATTTGTAGCGATCTGAAAATGTTGGCTGCCATTCAGCTGGGAAATGTTTTCACCAAGTGGGTAGTATATGATTCAGGGTTAGGCTGAAGACATACAGGCCAGGGCACAATGCCTCAATTTGCTTCATATTAAGCACAATTCATACCGCACAGGGTTGGTGTACAGTAAGGAGGAAGAAATGTACACAGCTACAAAGATACTTAAAATTGTAGAGTAATGGTTAAAGTGAAATGTTTGACAGGTGACCTCAAGTGAAAAGACAAGACGAGGACTCTGCATTGACTTCCATTCATTTGGACAACCTATAAGCAAAGTGTTATCCTTAACCTTATCTAATGCCTAACATTTGGTCCACAGAAATGACACTCTGCTTCATTAGGACAAGGTTTCAGTCCCCAAAAGGACTACTGGTCCTGTCCTAGTCCTAGTGTTTGTTCCACAAGGTCCTAAGTAGGTAACGTATATGAGTACGCACGCAAACACATAGACTAGTTTCCTTGACTTCAGAGGACATTACGTTGACTTACATTCATCTCCTAGAGACTTACTCTAACTTTAACCTTTACTACTGGGCTAACCTTAACCTTAACCTAATCCTAATCCTAATCCTAACCATACAACATGTCTTCACCTTAAAATGAAATAATTTACCTTATGGGGACAAGTCCCCATAATGTGACTGTGTAAACAGATTTTGGTCCCCACAGCATGAGTAATTCCTGAAACTGATTACAGATACTCAGTGTGTAGTGTCGTACGTGTTATTTATTTGCACGCATTTTATACAACACTGCCCATGACTGCAGTGTCCTGTCTAGTTGGAGTTCATCACCTAAAGGCCTCTGCACCAACTAGCACCGGCAGAAACTTTATGTGGGGCAAAAGGAACCAATCAATCATTCGACAGGAGCAGCTAAAATATTCACAGCGAGGCAAACCCCTGCAGAGTGGACACCTGCAGCAGTGGCTGGTGGGCAGCTCACAGCAAAATATGCCAACTGTCCTGTTTAGTCAAACTCTCCAAACACACTTAAACACTCTGCTGAGCAAAAACCGCATCGGTATTTTCTGTACGTAAGAGCACATGGTCAGGAAAACTTGTGTGACTGACAGTACTGCTGGGGTATACTGTGCTGCACCGGCCTTATGAAATAACTGGCTGTCACGGAACTTTCTATCTGCTACAGTGCAGTAGCAGCTGGTTTGTTATGATTGCCACTTGGACTGAGAGTGCATTGGAAGTTAGACAATGCCTCCTGGTATAATTTATTCATAGATACTGTCATTAATGACTGTTGTCATTGTATAAATGATGTCCAAAGGATGAGATAACACAAAATAAAGGGTGAGAGAATGACCAGTGTCTTCTGCAGTGCTCTGCCTCCCTCTTATGGTAGTTTAATAAACAACAGTGTAATGAACGCTCATGTTGCTGCCATCACCTTTCCCCCGATTCTACAACTTAGTTTCCCATTCCTTCCCATCATATCCATCAGTGTCCCACACTCCATTTAAACTTTGTTGAATACATTTGTTGAATATTGATTCTTCCTAAAATACACATAACAGCAGATAGCCTTAATGTTTTCTGCTGGTGATAAATTTGCACATTTTCACTTCAGTCTAGGGCAGGGGGTCTGCAAGTAAATCATATTTTCATTATGCAAAACCCTGTTTTTCTTTCCAACTAACATTTTGTCTTATTAAGAATTGTTCAGCAATGATTAAATGTAAAAGATGTTGGTTTAAAAAAGTAAATTGAGTTTGCCACGGACTGTTACCACTGTCTTAAAACCGCTCTTTTACTCAGTTCATCTTCTTTCAGAATATAGGCTCTTAATTCTGCACGACTTTTTGTGACATTCTGGTGAAGGAAAAACAAACAATTTAAACAATGAATCTGATATTTGAGTTCATCTATGTGGCCGGATATTCATGCTGACGGGCCAGTTTTGTCCCACAGGGTGTCATTTGCTGACCACTGGCCTAGAGAATATTATTTCATTAGATAAGTTTTATACAGCCCTTCAAGCTTGTAAACAGGGTTTTTAACGAGCTGATTCTTTGTAGCGAACGACAAGAAGAACCAGCTCCTGTCAGTAGAGATGAATCGTCTTTATTTTGATGGGCTATTCACATGCAAGGATAGAGTAGGACCATACCATTATATGAAAAAAGGAAGGGGGGCAAACGATCTTTTTTACTTTAAAGTGTAATAATGTTTAAGACTTTGTCCTTTATTTGATTTGTTTGCTGTAGTTCTGTGTTCAGTTCATTTAAAATGTTAAACAATAATAACTGCCTTTTTTGTAATGAAAAGAAAAATGCATGAAAATATTTATTTATTTCATGAAAACACTAAATAAAAAAGGCCTACCAGCACACAAACCATTCTAACCAAAATAGAAGGCTCTGAGTGATATTAAAAGAAGAGCCGTTTGGGAGCCGAACCAAAAGATCCGAATCTTTATAAAGTTCGCATCACTATGACCCTCTCATTCTTCTTCTACGGGGTTTAGCGGCAGCTTTCATCAATGCTGTTGCATCACTGCCAACTTCTGGAATCAGAAAGCTGCCTTTGTTCTGTATAATATACAGAAAACATAATATACAGAACAAAGGCAGGTTTCACGTATGGTTTTCCGTGCGTCAAAGGCAACGGCGTAGAAAAACAGGCACACACAAGTCAGTCCAGGAAGGATCACCGGGGGCAACGTTGTGAACGCCCGCTATCCTAAAGCAGCAGGAACGAACAAAGAAGGAAAGAGGACAAGAAAGGGCTGCAATAAAACACCGCTAATTATAAAAACAACGAACAAACGCAGCATGAAAACTGGATTTTCTGCCGACACACGCTCAGTCCTGTGACGTCACATCCACAGCTGGAGCTGACGGCTCCGCGCGTGCGCACTGGTGCGGAGGCTTGATTCTGTCGGTGTTGTCAGGACCATCGATGCTGTGACTTTTGTTGGCGATTCCCCTGCACTTTGGGGTCGATGACAAACCTCCTCGAGGTTCTGCGGTGATTATTGGACGTTGTTCGCGTGCTGTTAGGGTTCACCCGCGGCGCTCGTTTGTTCAGAAGCGACTAGCTCCTGTATATAAACAAAACCCAACTAGCTGCTTTTTAAGGTGGCACGTCAAAGACAGCGGCTGCGACGACACGGCTCCTCCGGTTCTCCCTTGTTGTTGTTGTTGACTCAAACTTAGTGTTGGCGTCGCTGGCAGAGATGAAAACGTCCGTGTCTCTTCGTTAGGAGTTAAACTCCCCAAAACTCAGTAGGTGCGAACATGAGAGGAGAAGGCGACGAGGGCAGCTTGTTGTCAGGAAGGCAGCCCCTGGCAAGTCAAAGAGGGGGTGAAGGTCCCAGCTCCTGCTGCTTCTGTCCCCGCTTCACAGAGGAGGAAGGAGCAGTTGTCATCACGAAGGTTGTCCTCAGGCCTCCTGCTCATCTGTGCAGGCCTTAGTGGAAGGAAATCGGACTTTCGCCATAACATGGAGACGGTGGGCAAATTTGAGTTTAATCGCAAGGACTTAATAGGACATGGTGCATTTGCTGTCGTCTTTAAAGGCAGACACCGAGAGGTCAGTACAGCATTTCTTCTCACTTTATTCTCCGTGTAATACATAGATTTGCATCCACAGGCAACATGAAAGGTGGTTGGAATTGTTTGACTCCACTGTCGAGCATTAATCGCCTTTTGTTCACCATCTGTTTTGTTTTCATTGCACGACCTTAAGAGGCCTGGGAGAGTACATACAGGATGTACCTCAAAATAACAGGACAGTTAATGGACAAAATTATCCAAATACTTGCACAGTTACCACTTTGATTATTCTGTTTTCTCAGCAGGCTCCGTAAAATTATACACGTCCATGATACTTTTAAATACAAAGCAGCTGACATGTATTGTTTCCTCAGTAAACATGTTCAAACATGTCCTATACTTGTAATAAAAGATGATGATTTTAAGTAATTTATTATAGTATAACAGTGTGATGAGAATGATGACATCTCATGACATACAGCATGCTGCAATACCATACCCTAAAAGTAGAACAATCTCAAATTTATTTATTTTGCGAAAGGCTTCATATTCATCCAAATAATGTATGTTAATGCAATGTTATTCACTTTTAATTGCCATGAATGCTTTACCTGAAATTTGTGAAATGTCTCTGTCTAACAAGTATGTTTTTTCTGTCCCAAATTTCATATTCCTCTGGTTTCTTCAACTTTCACTCGGGAGCAACAGTCAGTCTGTATTTGTCAGATATTGACTGATTTGAAAATTTTGAGATATACATGTATATTGAGATAGCATTTTTGGTCCAGCCCCAGCACTGGCTTATAGGAAATGCTGCATATGTTAAAGGTCCAGTGTTAAACGCTCACAAGGTTCATGGGCAGAAAGTGAATATACCATCCACATGTGTGTGTGAAATACTGTATATTTAAACATTAAAAATGTTTGGCTCTTGTTGCTTTAGAATAAACAGTTTATATGTACTTGAGGCAAGAGCCTTGTTTAACGTAGGCCTCCATTTTGCGCCTTTATGTTTCTGCAGCTGCCTGAACAGACAAACAGGTCAGAATTTGCATTTCAAGCAGTAGTTCACTACTTAAACAAGGATGAATGTCATCTTTGCTGATCTGCGAAGAGGCCACCATAGTAGTCCTCTGTTACAATCGGCAGTCTCACCTTGTAAATAAAATTGCATTAAAGTACCCTGCCTCTCGCCCCATGTTAGCTGGAGATAGGCACCAGCGCCCCCCGTGACCCTTAGTGGATAAAGCGGTAGAAAATGAGTGAGAGTGAGAGTAATTAGTCCTCCTAGAGTCCTGGCTGGTCAGAGTTTAACAAAGTACCAAGTTTCAGCATGACTTTAAATTTTGCAGTAATTAGTTTTTACTTATAGACTATAAAAAACAGTTACATGCTGTCACAATTTGGCATTGCTACATGTACTAGTACAAGGACAGGTGATTGTCAAAACTGCTATGCAAACTGTATGTGTCATTCACCTTAAACCAACTCTTTGTATGTAATGTATGCTTCTAGAAACATGACTGGGAGGTGGCGGTAAAATGCATAAACAAGAAGAACCTGGCCAAGTCCCAGACTCTGCTGGGGAAAGAGATCAAAATACTCAAAGTGAGTCAATATCTCTGGAAATGTATGGTTTCAAGTCAAGTCAAGCCAGTCTTTCTTCTGCACACAATGTATACAGCTAAATTAAATGTTATACAATTAAAGGTTCAAATAATGCAAGGCACATTAACGTCACATAAAATCACAGACATACCGCATGCAGAGTAGTCAAAGAAACACAGCAAACAGTAAATAGTGCAAGTTGTATTAAGAAGATATGAGAGTATTATCAGGAATTGTGCATAGCACATCAGTCAGAATAGTATAATTTAAAGTAAAACAACATTTTGTGTCACTGGGCAGTGAGTTTCAGAGTGTTTATTACATACAGTGATTATTTCAATGCTGATTTTATTGAACATTTTTTGTGAAGTTTATGTTTAAGTTTCCCAGGTACGACGTGTTATTTTCTTTACCGTTTCTGCAGGAACTGAAACATGAAAACATTGTTGCCCTACTGGACTTTCAGGTATGTTTAATAACACACAAACACCAAGGTAATATTCGGAACAGACTTCTTCCTAAATGTTTAACAATCACACCTTTTTAATTGCCCTATTTTCTCCCTGTTATTGAGGTGACGCTCTTACTGTTACTGTTTCATGCAGTTCAAGTATGTTTTATGTCTTTTCCCGTCTTTGTTTTTGCACATACAACAAATGCTTGGAAGGCTTTAGTAAATACTTCAGACCTCATGTCCTGTTGAACTCTGTCATCATTTCCCTTGTTTACATTCTGTCTGCAGTCATGTGGCCCTTAGCCTGACTGACTCTTTGATTATGGTTTCCTGGGAAGTGTGTGTACGTGTCGTGCGTTTGCCTCAGGCATTTCTGCTCAGGTGTTTACCCACTTATACGACAAGTCAGGTGCTTAAGTTGCACACTGTGTGTTGTGCTCCTGTAAAGCCTCATGTTACTAATGACATAACACATGCTGTTGCTCAGTAACACTACAATTGTGCATTGCAAGGTGGCTGAAATAATAAAAAAAATTAATAAATACTTACATAGCTCTTTGTGCACCTTAGAATAGAAGTAATTTTAAAAAATAGGGTTCAAAATTGAACACAACAGAATGAGTATGTATAGTTACTGGTCTAAAGCTCACTGTGGCAATCCCTGCCAGATGGATAAGATAGCATAGTCTCATTTCTCCACACAAAAACCGTCTTAACTCACTGGATGCCTATTTTTTAAGGTTAAAACTGACTGCCACGTCATCAGAAACATTTATTGCACAGGTTGTACTCAATGTCGTGTCTAAGAAGACTACAGAGTTGTAAAAAGACAGTAGCTCTATACTACGTGAGGGTGTTATGCCTTCCGAGAAATCTGTTAGGAACAAATGCCTTGGGTTAGGAACATTTTTATAACATGTAGGAGAAATGCAGACACCTTCCCAGTGCATTACACTTACTATCCATACTTAATAGTGCTACGATTAGATTACAGTCCACATTGTTAAAATCCAATTCAAATTGGATTCATTACAAATCAGATGTGATACTTTGATCAAAAAACTTTTTTGCACGCATTAACAGTAAAAGAAAATGTCATATTTGTGAGACCACTTGGTATTGAGGCAGGAGGGACTACTGTATGTTAGACAAGGTAAGATAAAATGTTTGTTCTTTGATAATCCCCCATAGTGGAAATTCAGAAAAAGAAATTAACACAGCACGATCAAATGATCTAGGATCACATATGTCTGATTTGAAAATCAGAACTGGTGTTTGGATTTCAGTGTCAACACAGCCCTGGAAAAAAAAAATTAGAGCTGGAGTCACATCAACCGACAAAAGTGGATACGAGACCCTTCAGCCTGTTAATCATTTTAACTCACACAAACTGTCATATTTAAAATATGCAGGATAAAGCTGTTGTAAATAGAATCACTACAGAAATAGCTGATTGTTGAATGTCAGTCCCAGGTTGTTAAATACTAACGATTATAGGACAGACACAAAGGCTTTCTTATGCAACAGATAACCTGAGGCAACTTCTACGCTGATGTTGACACATAATATTGCATTTCTTATCAGACTTTTTGTATTAGTTTGGTTTGCACCATATAGGTTGTTGTTTTCTGTGCTACAATAGTGACCTTTTCACCCAAGTTGCATGTATGTGCAGCTGCTTAGTAGAGGAGCCAATAGGAGTACTTTTTGTCACGTCTACCCTCATGTTGAAATATTATGGAATTATTGATCAATAGTGCCCTAAAAACTTGCCGTCCCAATCTTTAAGTCTGGTGGGCAGTAGATATTTTGGTTTGCAGATTTGTATTATTAGTTGAGGTCATAGTTTCATCTTCTGCTCATATCTTTATTCTCAGAGAGCTTGGTTATCATGGAAAGAAACGTTAAGTTATTACACCAGGGCTGCACTGATAATCTGGCATACTGGGCATTTTCCCATTGGGCTGACGCACCTCGGGACCGGTAGACAACACAGATCTTTTTTTTTTTCCTTAAGGCCAGTCGGTCTCTACTAACAGTCCGAACAGTGGCCCATTGGTTCATGTCCTATACTGACAATGGGACCAATCATTTCTCTCACTAGCAGTTCTCCTCCCTCCCTCCCTCTTATAGTTTGGAGCAGACATAGGGAAATGTTGTAGCTTGTAAAAAAAAAATTATCAATAAAAAATTGGATAAACCAAAGCACAAGGAAAGTACATATAAATTTGTGGGCTAAAATACAGGAAATTAATGTAAGTCAATTTAATGTCCTCTGAGGTAATGGAAACCAGTCTCTCTCTCTCTGTGTCAGTTAATTAAAATTGCATCAAACAGTGCTTGGTTTATAGCAATACAGTCTCAAGTTAACTTTGGTTTAGTCCGCTATGATAACATTAACTAGCTAATGTTACATTGTCGGAAACGTTGCTAAGCCAAAGTTGCTTACAGTGTTATTGTAAGGTGAGAAAGGTTTTATCATTTGGCTGTTACATTATTGTGCTAAACTGTATGCCCTCTTAAATAAGTTTGGAAGTGATTAGATCCCTGTGTGCATACACATCACTTGGCAGACAAAGTCAAATTCCCAAGCTGCAAGCACATATTAATATATTAACTATTACTTAACTATGAACATTAATATTGAACAAAAAGGTGATTATTTACTGTGCTGTGCCATTTCTTTGTATCCACGAAGTGAGAATCAGGAGTATCACTCATGCAGTAATTGCTGAGTAAACAAATGTTTGCTTATTAACTGATTGCTTATTGGTATGGTTTTATTTAAATAAATTTGTTCATTTATTTGTAAGGGAAATAACACAGCCAATTGATTACAACCCCCTTCCTCCTACTCTCTGTCTCACCTATGACTGTGGGCTGCTTTGGCAAAAAATACCAGGGCCAATTTTCTGTGCCAGTCCAGCCCTGTAATACACACTGTTATATTGGTAGCAAATAGGGATTTAACTGCCCAAGAAGTAGCTGCATCAGTTCATCATGCTTTTTCTCAGTGTGACCTGTCTTTGGCCATCGATAATAGCCAGACCTGTGCTTGTAAGATTACAGGTTTGCTGTTGCACAGTGGAAAAGCATGTTGTTTTTAGCAGGGCATTCTACCACCCAGCTATCTAACTGTCAGACGAGAGACTGAAAGCAAACCTAACACTTGACACCAAGGAAATGCTTTTACTTTTACCTTTTCACATTTTGTCTGCAAAAAGTGACTCCAGATTACTTCACAAGTGGACTAATTTGCACCAGAAGATTAAAGCGATGCAGCAAGTTCCCGTTTTAAGCAAGAGCAAATAGTAGATGCACTTGAGTTGAGGAGCAGAAATGATGACGTTCTGTTTATTCAAGAAGCACATTTTTGATTAAGCACCGTTTCTGTACAGGATACTGTACAGAAAACACACCCTCAGGGGGAAAAAGTCAATGCTATGTCAAAAATAAAATCTCACAGGAAGAAGGAAAAACAGAATCTGCATTCATAAAAGCTTCTGTTGAACAATTTATTTACCATGGTGATGCTTAAAACATGAAGGATCTTCCATAAACTCTTTTTTTTCCAACCAGTAACGTTTTACTTCCTAAGTGAAATGATATTCACCCTCGAAGCAAAAGTAACTGTTGGATGCATTTAAATTTGCATGTGTGCCACAGCCACTCCCTCTTCCCTGGAACTGGGCTTTGTGTTTTGTTGTAAGTCACAGTGCAGCGTTGGTCTGTGGAAACCAGATGGTTGTCTTTCTGGCTGACTGGCCGCCTGGTCGCTGTCCATCTTTAGTAAAAACAAAGCAACAGCCTGACTCAGCAGAACTATTGACAACACTCTGGCCTCTGTCTGGTAGCTTTAACTCAATACTGAGGTGAGGCTGTAGCACTGGTCTGCAGTCATCTGTTGCCATGTGATAAGAGGTGGGCCAATGGGGCCGCACTTTGTCAATTTTCCAAAACATGTATATCAGACAGGAGTCCAGAGAAGGAATGTAACAGAAAGTAAATGACGGATATAAAGAAATATTTACTAATACGTAAAATGTGCAATACAAACTCTCTAATTAGTTTATTGCTGTAAATGACTTTGAATTAAATGTTTTTGACAATTGAGCTCTTCCAACTGTTCCTTGCTCTCTCTCCCTCTCTCTCTTTCTGATTTACACATTGTTTTGATTATGCTGTTGACAGGTGAACCAATTGCTCTGGTTTCCTAGTTGTGTTTGGCTCAGCCTGTGTGTTGTGGGCATGCTGCTACTTGTTAAACTGCTCTTATGCTATTGCTCGTGCATACAAAGAGCCGAGAACAGGCCACATTTTGGCTCTGGTATAGGTTATGACTCATCAATGAAACCTTTACATATTGAAATCACAATTTCAAACCACAGAACCACCACCAAGTAGCAAAAGCTGCAGTTTAATTGTACTATTGGTGATTGTTAGATGTATGTTTCATGCCAATCAATGGAATGTTAGAAAGATAAAATTTTCAACTCTAAGTATTCTATTATAATATGGAATAGTGGATAGTTTGATGGCTTCATTTATTACATTTTAAAACTATTTCACCATGAGTTTTAATTAAAGTTTTTGTTATCTGTCATAAAAATAGCAATTGGATATTTTTCCTCAAATTGTTCAGCAGTAGTGTAGATTCAGTTTTGTAACATTAATAGTTTTAATTAAATTTTTTGTAACTTTGTTACCATTGGTTGAAAGTAGCTTGCATATCTGCCTTTAACTTGAGATTTTTTTCTTCCCCGCTGTCTCTGATCCTCATTCTTCAGTTTTTTTCTGCAGCAGTTTAGACTGTTGTTTATTTCTCCAATCCAAATCACCAGCTTAGTTTGCTTTGACATAATCAGTACATGCAAGTACCTTCTTTTGCTTCCATTGTCTGTCAGTGGCATCTGTTTGTTCATGCCCTTTCTTGTCTTCTCTCCCTTTAGGAAACTGCCAGCTCAGTGTACCTGGTAATGGAGGTAAGCTTGCTGTGATGTTTTGGCTTTGTTTGCTCAGCACTATATTGTCTCATATTTTAAGGCAGCTCTGCAATGGCCTGGGCTATAATTAGCTGCATCTTCAGTTATGAAGGGGGTAAATGGCCATCAGTCAGCATCCAAGTTCTATGGGTTTCTATTTTCCTGATGAAGAGCAGGAAGAAAACTATATTTACCTATTTTCATTGTTTCAAATTATGAATTATAGGTGTTTTTAAAAGATCCTTCCCATCCTTGTTGCTCTGATAATGAGTGTTATGAAGATATAGAGCATACATTTTGTTTTAACATTTGTGTGAGCCGAGCAGAAAAGCTTCCTCACAATTTACAACAAAGTTTGCATACAGGAATAATGACATCAGACCTAACAGTGCAGTGTTCATAGTTTAAAACAAAGAACTACAGGCAAGTGTGAAAATGGTTGGAATGTGTTCTTAAGCTAAATTATTTATAAATTTTTTATTTGCATCCAGTAAGTGATATTAATGTCATCCAGAAATTTATATTCAATACAACGATGGTTGCCGAGCTGGTTATAAATATTATGCAAGGTTAACACAGATATGAATAAAATTTGAAAGGAACAGCAGATGCATTTGTTGAACTCGCCCCATTTGTCGTTATCGTCATTGTTTTGTGTTATCTCTGTGTCCTAAAAAAAAGAAAATGATTCATGAGGCAGTGTTTCAGAACCAAGCCTGTCAAAACACAATCCATCTTTTTTCCTGGTTCATTCATATTAATGCAGGGATTGAGGTTATAACTCTGTTGAACATGTCAGATCGCACCTCTGGGTTTCTTGTCCCATTAAGACACACTCATTCAGAGTGGTTACACGTCAGGCCTCGGTGTGTGTTACTTGTGTTTCCTAATGTTGTTCCCTTTTCATCTCCTCCATCTGCTTCTTACTCTCTCTTTTTCGTATTCTCAGTACTGCAATGGGGGTGACCTTGCGGACTACTTACACTGTAAGTGCCACGACACGTGCTTCACAGATAAAATTGATGGTGAAATCATGGTAACAAGGAACATCTCCCTTGTCTAAGAAGATAAATAGAAAGATGCAAACAAGATGAATACTCGATTTTTGAAATATTATTATGTGTGAATCTTTGTGTACAATTAAAATTAGTATGACAGTCCACTTTACTATGACATCTAGACCAGAAAAGTGTATGTCTCACGGGAACTTTTTAGCTGTGTTTCCATCAAGTGGAATGGTTTGTTTTGGTACAGTACTGTATGCGTTTATTTTATTTTATTTTTTTTGCGATTCCATTAGTCCAAAATAACCAAGCCCTACTGTTCCTTTTTTTGGCACCCTTCCCTTGGTTTCCAGAGTAAAGGTACGGTCAGGGTGGAACTAGACCCGTGACAGCCAGCTGATTGGGCGACAGGAAAAAGTCACTTGCTTGCAACCTGTATTGAACTTCTGTAGTCAAGAAAGCTTGACATCTTGTTGAGACACACTGAGCGGGAAATAAAGAGCTTCTGGACGTCTTCCATTTGTCTGTTGTCGAATTAGATGTCGTCATTCATTGTCGATGCACTAATACGACGTCACACTACATATCTCGCTGACACGGCTATTAGGCACAGCCCACACCCCGCCTACCGAATAAAGGTACTTTTCTCAGCCAAAACACATACCTGACCCAAGGCCTTACCATTCTAAACCATACCGTACTCTGCCAAAGTGAACCATACCACAGTGGAAACAAGAGAAGTCTCAGAAGTGTCTGAGGCTTTTGATAGACTTTTACATAGTGTGTAATAAATCTGTCTGTAATCATCATGACTAACATCACTTAACATGCTTAGAGAGGACAGGACCTTTCTCAAATGTGCCTTTCAGTCAACACTTTGCTGACAACCTGGGAGATTCATGTATGATCTACAGTTCAGTTCAGGTTTGCCACGTGTAATTGAGAGCAGGTTACTGAATAGTCAGCGCATTCATCTTGCCTTAGTTTGAAGTTTGTGTGTACCTGCTAACTTTGTCTTTTAGACTCTAAATAGTGGTCCTCACATTCCTGGCTCACTGAAATCCCTCACAGA
Source organism: Brachirus orientalis (assembly GCA_016785285.1). NCBI lineage: Eukaryota > Metazoa > Chordata > Actinopteri > Pleuronectiformes > Soleidae > Brachirus > Brachirus orientalis. Next base: position 12,586,087 of record JAFBJR010000905.1, read on the forward strand.
TGCACTACTGTTAAATCATGTTTCTTTTCTAATAATAGTCACTGTGGTCCTGGTCAAGAAAAAAATGTTCCAAATGCCCACTGTGGTCAATGATATAAAACCTTTTCCTGGCCAGAGTTAAGCCTACTCAGTCTGGCTTTCAAAATCTGTTGGAGTGGAGGTGGAGTCTGAAGGGGAGGTGCTTTCACATGAAATCACACTGCACCAGTGTGAGATGAGGAAGTTGATAGGAGGAAAAAAGAGACGAGAAGCAGGAAGTGACAGTGAAGTGACAGAAAATTAGATAATATAGGTTGCTATAAATCATTAGAAGAAAAAGATTAACTAGGCTTAATTTCAAATTTAAATCAAAATTTCAAAAATCTGGTAAATGAAAATGCACATTTATTTGTTTTTTCCCCCATCTTCTACTTGAAAGTTTCTGCTACCCATCTATTATTATATATGCTTCTTGCACTAACTCAAGAAATGTTGTGGTTTCTTCATCAGTCACGTCATTATTACCTTACTATTGCCCTGCGTTTACACTATTTTTCCAGTGCAGGGAAATGCAGAAGCTTCTAAACATCATCCTCTATTTGCTGACTGAGTTTTCTGTGACATTTCCAGATTTTTATGAATTTTCCATTTTCTATCAGCTCTTTTAATGTGTAAATTGAAAATGTGGTTCAAAAAAGGCTGATGAAACCCCCCACGTCTGTACCACACACCCTATACCACGTATAATAATGTATTTATTACCTCATGTTTCTTGCAGCCAAAGGCACTCTGAGTGAGGACACCATTCGAATTTTCCTGCAGCAAATTTCAGAGGCCATGAAGGTCCTGCAGTCCAAAGGCATAATCCACAGGGACCTGAAACCCCAGAACATTTTGCTCTCCTACCCAGCAGGACGCAAGTCACACTCCAACAACACCTGCATCAAGATTGGTAAGTTTGATGTGTGAGCATACACACACAGCTTACTGTTCTGTAGGAAGCTACATAACAGTTTTCAGGACAAAAAGGATTGGCAGCTAATGTATTTTGCTTGTAAAACAGCACCCGTACTTGTTCCCTTGCGTTGCTTATCTGAACAATGTCAAAGTCGGCCCTGCACACACTGGTGCCCTCTGTATGTCATCTAACAACTTTCAAGCCTGTCAAGCTGTTCGACAGATATGCGATGAACAGACATAGATGTCATACATTTCTTATTCAGACAGACAAAGTCGACACTGCACACACAGCAACAACGGTCATGCTAGACATATTAGTAGAAATGCGATAGATATATCACTAAAAAAGATGCTTCCACATGCCTTGCTGTGCCGTGCACTTGATGCTGAGTCAGTTGAAGCCCAAGATGCAGGTACTGTACCAGTGTATGAAAAGAGTAAGAAAAAGAGCAAGTAAATGTAAGACCTCAGTGTTTGCTTGTATGTTGGGATTGAATAGAAAAACATCACAACCCTACAGGAGCAAAAACTAATTGAAACTCATGAAACTCCATGAAAATCCTTTTCCTATGGAAATCCCTACAGAATAATGAAATAAAAATTTTATAGCAACAGGACATAATAATGATTTTAACCAAGGTAAGGGAAGATTTTAAGACTTTAATACATTTTTGAATACATTTATTTGATAATATGGAGAAATTTTACATTTTCACCACAGCAGTATGTGTAGTCTACCTCTGATTCCACACAACAGTGAAAAAACAATATCCAATCACATACAGTATGTACATGGTGTACTGTATGTGTCTCTTTAAATTTGATTTTGGCACAAAAATTTGAAGCTGTGTCATGGCAAGTAATCATCATAGTGGAAAGTACAGTGAGCGAGTGTTTGTTGTTAAGCAGTTTGGAAATTCTGCTAATCCTTAAGCCTATTCATTCCTTTTCCCCCCTGTAGAGAGAATTGTTTGCCCAGCATGAGCAAAGTCTGAGGCTTGTGTCAGTCCCTGTCGCAGCAGAGGGTTATAATCCTCATGACTCAACGCTAACAATAGACACGCAGCTTGTACCTGTATTGATGCTGGCGCAGACACACAAACACATGCACATCAGTGGAGATACAGTACAATTAAACAATAAAAATGTTGAATTCAGTTGTGTGCTAATGCTTAAGGTCTTACTTACAGTGCTTGTGCACAAAGGTCTTCTAGGGTCACTGTATGATACTAACTAATATAAATGATAATAGCCAGCCAAATATTACATTGTCTGATTGCTCTGTCACAGTGAATATTTGCCAAAATATGTCTGGGTATTTTACTGATTTATGAAGCCCAAGTTGGTGAGCTCCAGTGTGATAAATACTGCTTTATTATCATCCTGGTAGTCACTGTAAAGACATCGTTCTCAGAGTAATATAATTTATAGTTTTCAGTGGTTTTGAAAATAAATCAACTGTTGACAGCATGTAGCAGAAAAATAGGGACTTATCTGCTGCAGTGCCATCTACAATGTTTCTTTAAAAAGTTCTTTTCTATTTTTCTCTTATTTCATCATTATGTGATTGTCCTCAGGATCTGAACCTTGTCTGTATGAAGACACAGCTGCATTTCTCTTTAAGCACCAAATATAAATTCATCCATCTTTTGCTTTTTTGCTTCTTCTTTATCCCCCCCCCCCCCTCCCCCCCCCCTTACCTCTGTAGCGGACTTTGGTTTCGCCAGGTACCTTCAGAATAACATGATGGCAGCAACTCTCTGTGGGTCACCTATGTACATGGTAAGCACATTTTGTATAATCAGGAAGTGTTTCAGCTGGGTGATCAACACAAGCAAATTCATATTCAATAGTTCATGTGTATTCACTTATACTAAAGGTTGACATGGTTTATTACGGGCCGTAAAACTTTAATATTTAGCTTTTCATTCTTAGTAGCAGCATTGGCAGCAGAGCCCCACTTCTTCTGAATTTCCAGTGGCAGTCTCTGAAACAGTAATACAGTGATCTCCTCCAGCAGTAATCGTCTCATTGTGAGCTATAAATGACACAAATTATCTTTGTTTTTTTCTCTTATCTCATCAGGCTCCTGAGGTCATTATGTGCCAAAGCTATGATGCTAAGGCTGACTTGTGGAGTATAGGGACCATTGTGTTTCAGTGCCTGACTGGGAAGGCTCCTTTCCAGGTAAAAGGACCACTTCCATTTGTTCTGTGTTGTTATTTTTCTTTTTTCCCCTGTTATTAATGCATTTTCTTACCTGCAGTCTACATGTAGTATATACTTACACCACTTTGACAAAACAGGCTGGACAGACAGGCGGTCCTCTTTCTCCGGTCACTGACAGACAAACAAACTGCCTATTTTTCAGGGCATGAATGCAGATTCTACAGGTTTTTGACTTTTAAGAAATCAGTTTTTCTTATCTTTGTAAATGACACTGTGTGGAATAATGAACAAACAGTCTGGTAAATGTATTTGAATGTAAATAAACAGGCTGTCTTTTCTCCAGAATTTCACCATTTCACCATGTCAGAGTTAAGCAGGATCCAGAAAACCAACCAGGCTGAATAAGACACAAAAGATGAGAGACATAACTTTTTGCCATCTTATCTTATCAGAACCAGCTCAGCAGCATTTTGGCAGCCTCCTGAATAGCTTTATTAATTGCCTCATTGACAGAAGGAATTCAAAAACATTTTTTTCATGCACCTGATGATGTGATAGCAGACTACATGGTGATTGTAGTTTGATACTTTGCTACTGTCATATGCACTTAAAATGCATAAATTGATCATATAATAACAATTTTGGTCTCCTTGCATTGTTGCCCTGTTGATGACTGTCAATGCATATTTTTAGGGAAATGATTTCATGTCATTATTAGCTTTCCACAACCATGCCCCATGTACGTATTATGATTGTTGTTTTTTGAAAAGTGCTATGCAGTTGAAGCTATTTGTTCTTGTTATGTTTTGTGTCTTACCTTTTTGTCACCTTTAGGCCAGCAGTCCTCAGGATCTCCGGCTGTTCTATGAAAAAAACAAGAATCTCAGCCCCAAGTAAGGATCCACATGGAGTTAGAGGACATCCACACTACCCTTAAGTTTTAGATTCATAAAAATAGAATTATAGAGAAGGTGCTGTCTTTGTTTTAGGTTAAAAACTCCAGGGGTGTGCAAGTCTGGAAAGACAAAAGCTCGCTTTCAATTTCACCTTGTTGTCTGTAACCTTTCTGTCATATTTCACCATCAATATTTTGTTAGTTCTGAAACCAAGCATACAACACAGGAGAAATTCCGGTTTACACCAACATGTGTCTGTTCAGTGTACCTCAATAGTCACTTGATATTTTCATGGGAATGTTGGAATGGATGCATTTGAGTCTTGATTGAGAGCTAAAATCATCTATTTTCATCTTAACAATATAATGTCCGAACCTGACACAATTTTCCCATGAAGAGGAGCTGAAACAGGCAATTCAGACCATTTACTCATCATGAAAGTGTTTACTGACCTTCTAAATCCAGTGAGAAGTAGAAGCCAGTTTTCCAATAGACTTCCATTCCAATTAAGTCATTTTTGAAACCAACAGAGTCACCTCTTGGTAGCTAGTCAATCAGGGTTGGCTTCTGGGAGGTACCTCAAAGACTACATCCATTTTTTTAATATTTGAATACATCATTTTCAAAAGGAAACATAGTGGTATAGATGTGGCCAGAGTTAGACACTCCAATAATAAGTGCAGTTTGTAAGTCTCACCCTAGAGTCTTACCAGAGAGTTGCTGCCAGTCATAACCACACCAGCTGGGCCGTTTCAACAGCTGAACAGGCGTTAGTTTACAACAGTATGAGAGACGACAGGCCCACAACAAATCACTAACAACCCACTCTTTTACAGGCCAGTCTCTGCAAAGCTTTTACATTTGAGCTGCTTTAAGGGCGTTTCAAATGCAGCATCTTTTTGGCATATAATTGCTCAAGTTTTTTGGAGCGCTTTTAGTGAGCCAATGAATTAGGTCAGTGAAATAATCTCTGCATCTTTATGTAGAATGCACTCGGACAGTGCGAGGGGTTTGTTATGTTAGTTTATTTCACACATTCATTTAGGGAGGGAAATGAAGTGCTTATAACCCACTCTCTTTGTTTAGACAATTTTTCTTTGTATAATGTATAATTAATTCAGTGAGGATGGTCAGCTCAGCAGCTCTTGGGTTTTGGTTTCTTAGTAACAACAGATGTAACAGGGGTCCAGCCCTCAAACATGCCTTTTTTCTTACATTTTAGGATGCAGCAATTGATTGAGTCATGACTACCTGACAGAGTCATGTTCTCAGAAATGTTAATACACAAATCATTTGAGATATTACAAGACTGTCATTAATTTAGTTTTGTACAAACAGCTGCTGAAAATATATTTTTTCTATCATGCCAGGTTTGTGCTGTATTATGTGACCTACTTTTGAGGTGTAACTCTGGGGTTATTTGTTTGCAGCATTCCCAGAGAGACTTCAAGCCATCTGAGGCACCTGCTGCAGGGTCTGCTGCAGCGCAACCATAAAGACCGTATGGACTATGGTTGGTAAACACTACGTGAATAGGATAAGCTTTGTATAAAGTATAGATGAAGACTTACCACACACACACACCAATTAGTAATAGTGAATTTCACCTCTGCATTTAACCCATCCTTTTTACACACCAGTAGTGAACATACACAGACTGGGTGCAGGAGCAGGGGGCAGCACCACCTTGCTCAGGGCATCCTTGACCCTCCATTTATAAGTCTAATTCATTTCCTCTTGGCCATGGGCTTCCAATGCCAAAGATTTTCTGTTTATGTTTATCTATTTGCATTACCAAGGCTACGGTTGTGACATCTTCCTGCCTGTGAATGTGGTGTTTTCTTTCAATAAGGAAGTGTTAGATTATCAGAAAACTGTGCTATGTGTACTGTCTGCACAATAACTCATTGTTTTTGCACTGTGTGCTGTTTCAAACATTCCAGTCCACTACCTTCCACTGATCACATTTCTTTTTGTGTTTGTGGTAGATGAGTTTTTTTGTCATCCTTTCCTGGAGGCAAGCTCATCAATGAAAAAGTGTAAGTAACAATAAATGACACACTTCTTAACAGAACATGTTTTGTTGTAATAAAGTGTAGGGCCAAGTGCTACACTTGTCAAGCCATACCACATTTTCTTAAAACAACTCTTTCAAAAAGAAAATTTAAATGACAAAACAGTTAAAAGCTTGAAATGATTGAATTGTTTTATCCATGTGGTAGGCTAATGTCATTATGGGAGTGGATTTAGCTGTGAAAAAAGTGACAATTAGGATAAAATATTAAATATATTTTTACTGGCAAACTATTACATATGCTATATCTAAAAGGTTATGTGCCATTTACTTGTGTTCTGTAAACAAAGTTTGTGGTAACACAAACGTTTTTTTTTTCTCAAGAAAATATGCTTTTCTTTAGCAAATGGGTTTTTTAATGTTGTTTTTTACAGCAACTCCAACTGTGACCATGACCTGCTTCCCAAGCTCTGCATCAGCCAGCTCTTGTAGCAGCTCCTCCACATCTCATCTAGCCTCACCACCGGTTTGAGTTTATTTTTATTTCTTTTTTGTATTGTTTCTCATTTTTTCTCTGTCTGTATCTATATGAGTGAGGAGACCATGCTTTGCTTGTTGATACATGTTTGCCCTCAGTGTTTGCTCTTGTTTTTTTCTTTTTTTGCATCTCCTCTTTGTCTGTCTGACACCTTCTCTCTCTGCATCTCTGCAGCAGTCTCTTGCTGAGGTTCAGTATTTGCGTGCCAAAGCTCTGGCCTCCCCTACCCAGGAGGCCACTGGTTTTCTCCTCAAGGACTCGTCTGGAGGGGGCGGCAGCAGCAAGAACTCCTCGTCCTGTGACACAGATGACTTTGTCATGGTGCCTGCTCACATCACCAGTAAGAAAACTTCTTTAAATGCAGCTAAGTGACAAATGCAGGAATCTCTTTGCTCTCTCTCTCTTTGGATCGACCTACCTGCAGAGGTAAGGCTAGCAGTGGACTTCTTTTTTCTTCTTCTGTGTTTAACGACAGCTTGCATGCCATGATGTTGCATTACTGCCATTTTTTAAATTAGAACTACACTACCCAATGCATCATATAAAGTCACTTTTTAAAACCCATTCTTACAGACTTGCCTTCGTGTGATGTTGTCATCTTTTGATCTCATATTTATTGATCGATGCTCCCTGTCTAGTCTTACTGTACATCATAGACATTATTTCTAACGGAGAATGTGACAAAGAACTTTAAGCTGTCGAGGGCAGCATTACACCCCCCAGTGTACAGTCTGCCGGAAATTAATGTATTTTATAGAAAGTACAATGGACAACACTTTTCATTAGTATTTGATTTTGCTGATTTTAGTTTTCTTGTTTTCCAGTTGGTGAGCAGACAAGTGAGAGTAAAGTGCTGCAGGACAGCCTGATGAACAGTGGGTAAGAAGCAATTTGTGTGACAGTGTCGCAGAGTACGACAGAAACAGGACAGCGATTGACTCTCAGTAATTTCCTTTACATTAAAAATATGCAACACATATTCTCTTTATTGATATTGTGTCATTTCTGTCCTCAATCAGGTCTCTACTAGCATCCTCTGGTCTGTGTAGCCAAGCCAAAACACCACCACACTCACTGTCTCTCAGTGGCTCTCCAAGTCCCGTCAGGTAATGAGATTAATTTAATGTTTTTTAGTTGATTGAACCTTTGTAACATTAGGCAAGGACCATCGTTTTTTTTTTGGTACCTATCTCAATGTTGAAAATGGAAGTGCGATTAACTGCATGATCTACAGAACTGAACCAAACTGTACCACTTGGTTGAAACTCAGGTGACCTTGGGAATGTACTGGTTTGGAACAAATGATTTCTGTCAGAGAATAATTTTTTGGGAGACTATATTGTCCAAGAGCAGGCTTTACTTCCATAAGTAATAATTATGTCTTAGTTTTACATTATTCAGGTTATAAGGGTTTGTTATTAAGTAATGTTACAAATTTTCCCTCCATGTTCAAAGATTGTTTGCACTCTCTCTCTCTCTCTCTCTTTCTGTTGTTAACTGTTTCCATTGGCACACACTGTTCTTCTCACTGTTGCTAACAGGCCCAGTGAGTTCTCGGGAAGTAACTTTGGCAGTAGCTATGGAAACCATGGTCAGTCATCACCTATCCCAGTCCCCACTCAGGTCCAGAACTACCAGCGCATGGAGCAGAATCTCCACTCTGCCAAACAGGATGGCTCCCCTCGGTCTGTATCCAATAAATCCCATTGTTAAAAATACAGATATGTGCATATGTTAGCATTTGCATTTCTTAAAAGGACTGCAGTGACTCATGAACTTGCCATTGTTAGGCTGTCGACACCGGTGCGTCGTTGCAGCAGTGGAAGCTCATTGGGATTTGCCCGGACTGGACCTTTGCCACACTACGGACAGGGACCAGTCACTACCACCCGCAGGTTCTCCCTGGGAGGTGGCAGAACTTTCCAGTTTCCACCTCAAGGTACCTCACAGGCCAATCCTCACTTTCAGAATCACTTTCACAGATCCAGGTCTAATGTTTTGTTCAAAATTCCTATTTAATATGACTAAATAGTTTAACAGAGTAGCAGTGACCAGTTTGTAAGTAAAAATTAAATGGGACTATTCTTTTGCCACTCATAGATGAGAAAAGTATTTTTCAGTCTTTGACATGTCATCGAAATGATTTTAAAGGTTCTAACGGGATTATATTATTCCATATGTCAGATTAAAAAAGATCTGAAAAATATTAATTATTTTCCAACTTTTATTCATTATTTCTTTAGAATCTTTTCATCCCTCAGATTTGACTTGTGGCATCAGAGTGTACCGACATGCATGTTTGCAACCACTGGATCACACAGTTATACCATTTATTTATTTTTTTAAAATAGGAAATGCAAAACTACAAAAGAGGAAACAACTGCACCTAATGAACGAGGAGTAGTCGCTTTTGTTATTTTAAATAATTTCATGTTTTAAAGTGGTGGTGTTGGTTAAACAAAATGAGCAAATCAAAGACACCATTTTGCTCTGTATTTTTGAAAGTTTCCAGTTGAGAAAATTAACCATCAACCACCCACATACAGACAGACAGGCAGACTCCTCTGACCACCAGTTGCTCTCATCTCATCTTTGTGTCATATTGGCACTGGTTCCTTAACCATCTGGACATGAGTGCCAGCCAGACAGTGGAAGAGTCAGACAGGACTGGTCCATTCCTGTCGTCTCTTGGTAGATTTAGATAGATTTTCTTCCTGTTTGATATTTATTCATACACTCTAACCTTCCATATAAAAGCAAAAAAGATGTATAAAATATAAATTCTGACTTCCTATGTCTCATTTTCCTTTTGCAGCTCCTCAGCACACTGATCCCCGACCAACTTCTCAGCAACACCCAAAGACAGCAGGCCTGGGCACACGGCTTCACAGTGCCCCCTGTCTGTTAGAGTGTGCCAGTGGTGGCAGCAGGCACAAGATTAAGAAACAGCACTCAGACCCGGTGGGCAGCCCCTCACCAGGCCTGATAACTCTCCGCCCCTTACACTCCTCCCCCAGACTGAGTGAGCTGATGCAGCGCAGCCCTCTTCCCACCATCTTGGGCTCCCCCTCCAGGGTCAGTCAGTTTCCACACACCACGTGTGACAGACACACACACCGCATTCGAAAAGACTATCAAGCAGTTTAAACTAACCCTTGGTGTACTCCAACTCTCTCCTCAGGCAATCCCTCCATTTGAATTCCCTAAGCCCCCTAGCTCTCCGAACCTTGTGACCTTCCTCACACAACAGGGTTTGGTCATTGGCTCTCCCTCCAACAGAACAGAGCCCAGAGATGCCGGACAACATGCAACTACACAGGTTGCCCACCGACTGAATGAGGATACCAAGACATTTAAAAGGTTGGATCACAGTTTTTCTTGTATTTTCTGTGTGTCATCTTCACCCTGCTGTCAATTTATATCCAACAGGATTTGTTTACATGTTGTTCACCTGTTGAATTGTTTGTCATATCATCTTCTTTCTTAAACCCCATGTTGCTTGATTTTGAACCAGCCTTTTATTTTTTTTAATTCCTTTCTTACCCCCTTTTCTTTTTTATATTACAGCACATCTAATTTTTTATGGTTGAAATATTGAAAACATAAATAAATCATAATGAGTTATAGTATCTGGAGATTTGTACCACTTTTTTCATGTTTGTATAGGGAAAAAAAATCAAAACAAGGATTGAGAGCAGTAAAAATATATATCGGATGTATAGACCATAGGTGAAAAGTGGACATACTCTTCTGGTTGGCTAGTGCAACTTCTTGAGGGAGAAAAGTGTGGTTTTGAATAGAAGTCTGTGGGGAAATGAGTCCACCTCACATGATTTGTAATGTGAGTAAACAATATCTTTGGGAGTTAATTGTCTCACTGTCTTCTTTTTAACCTCTTTTTCAATAGCACATGATGTTAATTTGTAAATGAAGAAAAAAAATAGACATACAAGCACAAACACGAGTGGACACCAATGTGATTAACAGCCAGAAATGTCCAGTGAGTGACTGGTTTCAGGTGATTTTTGTGAACTTCTGATGAAACACCTCCACGTGGTGCCAGTCAAATTGCAAATTTTGAGGCTTCAATGATATGAGGAGTTCATTCATATAAATCCATATGTTCTCTGCTCTGTGTCTCTAAATCCTCTGCAGGTGCAGGTCTCAGAGTGCCGGCGGTTTGTCTGACATGCTGCTAATGGCTGCATTTGGAGCAGGTGGACCTGTGGGTGAACGAGGCAGCGCAGAGAACCTGACCTCTGAAAAAGCCATAGAAATGACGGGTATGTTTCTTTACAAGTGTCTCGGTGTGAAAGTTAGTGCTTGAATCAATTTGACACTGTTATAATGCACATTCAAAAGCTACTTCCCCCAGGTACACTTTTTCAACAACTCATTAGTTCAAATATATAATCAACCAATCATATGGCAGCAACTCAATGCATTTCGACCTATGACGTGGTAAGAATGACCTGCTGAAGTGCTAACAGACTATCAGCAAGGTGATTTAACTGTCAGTCAGGCTGGTCTGACTATTTCAGAAAGTGCATTTTTCAAATAACTATGGATCACAGCCAAAGTTCACTTCTTTAGGTTCACATTATACCTAAAGAAAAACTACACTACTATGAACATATAAGGACAATAATCCTTACTCTCCCCTGCCCTCTAGTGCCCCCTGTTTTTGGCGTTGCCCAGGCACCTGCATCCAGCAGCCCTGCACGAGTGGTTTTCACTGTGGGTTCTCCTCCCAGCGGCAGCACTCCACCTCATACCTGTAGACAGAGGAAATACTCAGGTTGCACATTCACACCCTTACACAGTTAAACTGAAGTTATTTGTCTGCGTGTTCTGTTTTTGCAAGTGGGAAATCAAACTACACTCGCACAGCAGCATTTGTAATAAGCTCTGCATGACCTGCCACACAGAAAGCTAGGAGGCTGCTATTTTAATTTTCAATAATGTCGAAATGAAGTAGTACATTTGAGGCTGAGATGAAAATAAAACTCTGGAGTGATTTAGTTATATTAAAGGAGAATTCTGTTATTTTTCAACCTGCCATCTATATTTATTAATGCTGAGTGTGTAAGTGAAGAGTACTTATGATTGTTTCTTCCGATGGCTGTGGCTTCTTGTCCTAGTCCAACTATAACCTGACTTTTAAAATACATTCATTTGGACCAGAGTGAGACTCCAATCGGCCTTACCCAGAAATAAGCAGGTACGCAGAAGATTAAGACAACAGCAACAAAGACATGGAAAATCCACTTGGAACAAATGTTGGACTCAGGAGGAGAGCAATTTTGTGCTCTGTCGACTTAAAGAATTGGATATTTTTTATGTTAATGGATGGTAGGAAGACTGTGGAAGAATGGTACTTGAGATGCTAACAACTTGTGACATGCTAAATTGGAATCGGCCTACAACTAGCAAGTTGAGAGAATGCATTTCTCCTTTCTCACTTTCACCCATGTTTACAGCTTCAGCTTCATGCAACAACTCTCGTGTCGGAATCTTCAGATCACTTTCAGTGCATATAACATAAATGTAGCAGTTGCCCCATAGGGATTACATTGTTACCACTGCCAATCCGCTGTGGCTGCTGTTTGAACTGGACCAATTCCTAAAAATTTTGTACTCTTCATTTACACACCCACATTGATAAACAAACTGAAAAATCCCCTTTGAGGATGTAATGGCCAAAAAAGCAATTTATTGGCTTTTAATGAAAAAATAATAACAACAACATATAATATATTCCCACAATTTTTATTTTTTTTTTTCTAATTCCTGCAGGCTCGTTTGTATCAGTTAGCCCTGCAGGCTCTTTTAACAGCCGGTACCCCCAGACAGGCACATATCTGGAAGGCTTTGAGGCTTCTTCTAGTCCCCGATACAGTTTCACCGATCCTATCACAGCCAACATTGGAGGCCCTGTAACCTTTGAAGCTCCTGAGCTGCCGGAAGAAACGCTAATGGAGGTGAGTTGTATGAAGCACCTGAGGTGGAATAAGGAAATGTGAACTGAATGATACATATCACACTCTGGTGTCCCCCTGCTTCAACATCTAACGTGAAACTGTCTCCCTCTCCTTCTGTCTCGGTCTGACTTTCTTTCTGGCTCTGTCGGAGTACAGCAGGAGCATACAGATGCTGTGCAAAGCCTGCGTTTCACTTTAGATTTTGCCCGCTGTCTGATGGAGGTGGCTGGATCCCGTGGTGTTGTGGCGGTTGGGGAGCAGGAGGACATCATTCATCCCTCCCTTCTTCAGCAGCAGAGCCTGGTAGCAGATCAGATAAGCTCTCTGAGCCGAGAGTGGAGGTAAGGCTGTGTCAAGTCTATGACACTTTGGTGATGGCAGTGATAAAGTTTGTCCTCTTGGATTTGAAAAGGATCTCCTGGCTTTGCATCATGAAGAACAGCCATAAGCCAAAGTCAAACTAAACTAATCTTTTTGTCTGTTACGATAGTCACATGGTTGGATGAGGTGATTGCAGACCCATAAAATTGTGCCAGCAGACATGACTGATTTCATGGTGATCCCTGACCTGACTCATTTACAACCAGGATGATGGCATTTTTTTCAGTTCAGTTCAGAGCTTTGTTGTCCCTCAAGGAAAAATTTGTTTTACAGTTGGTGGTATAAGAACAGAAACACAATAAACACAATATAATATATAATAAAGGACAACATAGACATAGCATAAACATTACAGATCATAAGAGAACTGCCAGTAAAATTCAACAGAAAACAATAAAAGCAATAAATACAATAAAAACTGTAAATTAATTGACCTAAAAAAAAATATCCAATTAATAGTGCTAATTGCATATGGAACAAAGGAACAGAATATTTTTTGTGACTGTGGGGAGCCTGTATGTCCATCCGTAGGGAAGCTTAATGTAATCATCCAGAAGTGGATGACCATGGTTTGGGAAACATTTTCAACATTATATGAACCAAACAATTAGTAGATTAATTGAGAAAATAGTGGAAAGGGTAGTCGATCATGTAAATAATCTAGGCAGCAGGCACATTTGCAGCACCTGCTCAGAAGTATTCTGAAGTATTGACTGAAATATGTCAAAATGTATTTTTGCTGAGGTTTGCTTGGATGAAAATGTTCACCCCGACAAACGGAAACACACAACGACTTCACTGTCAGCCGATGTATTCTTTTGTGTTTGGATGTGATTGTTTCTGTGTGTTACTTATGTGTTTGTGAAGATGTTTAAATTACTTTCACAAACTCCAACATTGCCACTTCATAAACAAGTTTTTGTGTGTGTGTGTGTGTGTGTGTTGTGATCGCAGTCATGCAGAACAGCTGGTTCTCTACCTTAAGACTGCAGAACTCCTGTCCACTGCCTTACACACAACCATGGAGCGAGTAAAACAGGGCAAACTCTACCCATCTACAACAGTCAAACAAGGTACGATCCATTTTTATCTTGTAAGAGAGAGGCTTGTGCACGATTGAGTGCCTTGGTGGCATGTTAAATTAAAATGTCTCTTAATCTTTTTACCCATATACAGTGGTGAAGAGGCTGAATGAGCTGTACAAACTGAGTGTGGCGTCCTGTCGCTCTCTCAGCACTCGTCTGGAGCGCTTTTTCTCCAGTAAGCACCGTCTGATGGACCAAATCACCTCCATCACTGCAGAGCGGCTGCTGTTCAGCCACACTGTGCAGATGGTAAGCCTGGGGATAAAAATCAGATGGTAGGAATCATTCAGGTGGGCTGTAGCTAAAAGGAGCAAAAGGATCCAGAGTGAAAAATCATCACACTCACTGAAACTTAACTTTATTTCATTCATGAGCAAACAATGTATTTCCCACTGTGGCTTCTTTAGGTTCGGTGAGCCTCAACTTATATGTTTGTGTTCTTGTTCTGACTCACAGAATAGATACTCACACAGCAGGGAAATATAAAATGTGGTATATGACAGTATTACATATAGTGTAGACATGTTCCTCCTCCTGTTGTTGTCTCAGGTGCAGGCTGCCGCATTGGATGAGATGTTCCACCAGGGGGAAGCGTCAGTCCTGCGCTACCATAAAGCTCTGCTGCTGATGGAGGGTTTGTCTCTGCTGCTCACGGAACAGAAAGACATCCTCATTGTCGGCAAATGTAAGTGTGTCTGTAAATTCACTGCAAACAAAGCGGGCATCTCTCCTTTCTTTTTAAAACCACTACCTAACCGTCAATATTCACTCCTTCAGTGTATTTTATTTTTCCATTGACGTTAAAGCTGTAGTACCTAACTTTTAAATATAGTAATAATGATAGTTATTATATATTATAATGATAATTCCCGCACAGGAAGTGATGTGTTTAATGTCGAGACAAATGACAGCAACTGTTAAATTGGACGAGTACTTTCCCCATGTCCCCAGTCGCTTCTGCGTTGCTCACAAACGCACCCTCAGTCTAATCCATTTTGCTGAAAAGAGCCTGTTTTCAGTTGAAGTACACATCACACTATAATGTTACATCATTTTGTTCACCAAGACCAAACAGAGGCCGAATAATCACATCACCAGTAACGATATCACCAAAAGTTACACTCTGCATCTTTAAAACGTATGTCTGTTATCACAGGTCAGTGTGGATGCTTCCATGAATGTGACTCATTGATTCTTTCTGATTTTTGTTTCTCTTTAGGTAAGGAGTGCATTGAACGCCGACTCACAGCTTTGCAGTCAGGACTCTGTGTCTGAGAGTCCAACAGAGCTTGTCAGTGTGTGGATACAATGCCAGGGTTTTACCGATGTCCACCCACATCACTTTTTTCAGTTTTAAATGATTTAGTTTTCAGAAAACCATAAGATTTAACTTTTTTTTTTGCTCAACCCCCTCAGATTGTGCTCTTTGAGTTTTGGGAAATGACAGTGACTTCTGGAACTCTAATGGACATGAAGCACTTGTGTCTACATGTGAGAGGAATTCACTTGCCGGCACTGAGAATAAGGTTTTTTGCCAAGAAAAAAAGGATTTCCTTCACAAGGTGTAAAACCCTCAGGAGGAAATAATTGCCAAGTAGTCAAGTACCCACACACAGTACAGTACTTAATAAATGTAAACACATGACAGCCAAATAAATACGCTTCAAGTCGCAATAGACAAGTCTATGGACAGAATGTTGTTTTACTCAGATCAATAACTGGAAGAAAGAACCAGTCGTGTTCACCTACATATGAACATTTGCTGATGAAGTCCTTACAAGGCAGTGTATCATGCTCATCACAGCTACAGGTGTTTGTTTGTTTGTTTTATTTCTTCATGTTTTTAAATTTCTTACTCGCTTGCTGAAGGGATTTACTGTATATATAGAAATGTTACACTTTATGGATGGAACCCAATACAGGCACTATTATAAATTGTTAAAAAAAAAAAACCCTTATTAAATCTTTTATTTTTGTGTAAGTAACTATGAAAGGAAAAAAAAGGCTGGGTCATACTTACCGCATTCTGTATACAGTAAGAGCCTCTTCACTTATTACCATGTGCGCACAATCCGGCAGCTCTGTTAATAGTTAAAATGAGTCTGCATCAGTCTAAAGTAACACACATGTACTCAATCTCATAGTTAATTCCAGTAGAGACAATCTCTTAGCAGGAGGTCACCCTTATTTATAGTTCCTTGTTTTCTTTGAGTGCTGAATTTTACATGTGTGGGTAGTGGCAGACCTCGTTATAGAGCTGCAAGCAAGTTTCCACGGTTACCGCCTTTTAACCAAAACACGAGTACGCCACCAACTGGACTGGACCACGCACACTCAGCATATCCAGTCCATGTGGAATCGACCTGGAGGTGTGCGCGGATTCATCCTGGTAGGGTCTGCGTGGACCAACATGGAAATAGGCAGATGATGAAATTTCCATGACAGTTGACAGGGACATGACCAAAACCTCTGCACACGTGAATGCGGGAAAGTGTGACCCAGATAATTCTATACTTGCTCAATATAAAAGACCAAGTCCCCATAATGAAAGGTGTAAGGAATTTTTGTTTTAAATTGTGGCAGTTATAAAAGCAAAAAAGAGTGGATTACTTTCCCAATTAATTAAGTACGTGTTTGAATGTCAGAAAATGTGGATTGGTGTTTACCAAACCTGGAAATGATGTTCTTAAATGTCTTGTTTTGTCCACAAACTGAAATGATTGAGTTTTAATTTCTTTGTTACATGAAGCAAAGAAACCAGAAAATATTCACGTGAGAAACCAAAAAAACCAGAAAGCTTGTTTTAATTATTGAAAAAAGACACAATAGTTGACCATTAATTTATTAAGTGATTAGTAATCGAATAATAGTTACAACAGGAAGAAATTTGGCTTTCTCTTCCACATTTTTATGTGCACGATTATAGCTTTTAATTTGTGAGTGAATGTCAGCTTCCCTAAGCACAATCAATGCTGCAGTGAGATGTATTCATCACAGGGACGGGTATGAATATTTTCTCACAAAGTTGTGTCATGAAGTGACAATGAAAAACTGTTGGATAAGAACTACCATTTGTTGAGTAGCATTTTTCTTGGAATGCCAGTCCCTGATTCATCAGGTTTACAGAAGCCTAGGTGTCGCTCTTGATTCCATATTCTGTCTTTATATGTTTTATTTGCCAATAATGGTGACGAGTGTAGCAAATCTGAATGTAGAGCTGACAGAGGGAGAGACTCAGAGCTAGCTTTAGACTGATCGTGGTGTTTTTGCACTGTTTGAGTACTGTATCTATAGAACGATCGTGATTTGTGGACAGATTTGCTCGTTTAGAGATTTTTAGTTTAGCCTTTTAGTTGCTTTTGTGAGTTAGATGTGTGAATGTTGACGAAAAGATGGTATAAGCTATGAAACCTGGTGTAGTTTTCTTTAGGTGGTGGAAAAGGAAAGGAAAAAGAAAAGATTTGTATTCATTTTATGTTTTGCTTTAGAGTCATCGGTGGGTGAAGATTAAGTTTTTTTTTTGGAAAGTATTGTGTTTGTTTTGGAGTGCTGGTGAAACGTGTGTATTATACTTTAAATACTTGTGCAGTGTTGATATTGATTGAACTCCCCAGCGTGCGTGTGCGCATGCATGCATGTGTGACGTGGTGTTGCTTGAGTAAGTGGGATTTGTGCAGGGAATAAGCAGTGAATTTGCTGTGTAACGAGACGTGAATGGCTTGATTTTGACTCCATCTCTCTGTGCGGCTGTTGGTCCCACTTTTATATAATGAAACAAAATCCACTGAAACGCAAAGGTTCAGATGCTGATTAATATTTTTAATGCGTATGGTCAGGACGGAAGGTAGTTGATGCTGAGATCGTGGAGCCAGAATAGCAACTCTGTCAGCTGAAGAGAATGAAGGGAAGGTTTGTTTTTTTTCTTTGCAAAGAGCTCTCTAAATACACATGATGTGTATTTGATTTGTGGCCTTTTATCTTTAGCCAGAGAACCTATTTGTGTGCATTTACTTTGTTTGTGTCTGTACATTCCTTATATCAGCTCATCCACAGACTTTCCACTTGCTGTTCTGTTCAGTCAGGATACTGTGACAGTGTCTGATACAGGTCACAGAAAGCGATGACCTCTTAGCTTTTCTGAAACTGATGCATGTGTCACTTTTTTACTGTTTCCTACAATCACCGCTATCAGCCATCCTTACGATGCTCACGCGAGTCAAAATCACTCAGACAACTTGTGCAGCAGATGAAAAAGAAAAGGTTTCTGTAGAAAGTTTAGAGGCAGCGTCTGATGACAAGCTGCTGTCGCTCTGCTCAAATGCCCTTGGTTTGCTTTTCAAAGTGTCATGGTGATGATGACGATGATGTGCAATCCCACGGTAGACTATTGTTGGTTTGGATGACTCTGTGTATGTTCGCCGAGACCATGCCTGAATGTTTGCATTTTGCTTTCCACTTCACTAATTGTTGTAACCTGTAAATATTGTAAATTAAGTTATTGTTGTTGTACATATGACGCTGCAGGTATAGAGGGAGCAGAACCAGAGCACCTGCACATTTCCAAAGAGTACGACCTCTGCTGATCTTCCATATTGTCTCTTAGCATCGCAAAAGCAGTTAAATCCTGTCACATCCATGACAGACACTGTCTCAGCGTCCTTGCGAGTGATGTAATCTTTACTGTGTCAGCGAGTTGCAAAATGAATAAAGTGAAAGGACAGGTCTGATAAAATCATGTCCGTTTTTTTTTTTCCATGTTTTACATTGTCTTAAAGAAATCCCCTTATCCCATACAACTGTCATTGTTACATGATTCTATACAACAGTTAAATGTACCCAATGTTTGAATAATTCAGATCATATACTTATTTCCCTCAGTTATATTTTTACATATGCATAAGTGGAATATTGTAAAGACTTAAAGTGGTAGGTTGGGAAAATGTTACTTTAAGTATATTAAAAATTACTAGTTAAATATACTTACAGCTGTAGTACATAAGTTTTTACTGTTGCTTGTCAAGTGAGTCCACTTTGTGCCGATTGTCAGCTCCACATTACTGTCAGTATAGCTGTGTTTGTATATCACCTGGCAACATTGCCTCACCACAGTGATGTTTTACTCGAGTCTTAATTTTAAATACTTTCCTAGTGCTGTCAGAAGTACTGCATTTGTTAAAATATTTAATTGTTAATTCAGTGCTAAGCTGTTGTGGAGAGACAAGTTCCCTCTCTGTAGTTCATGACATTTTAGTTCTAATTATATGAACTTGCAATTCCTATAATTTGGTCATAATCAAATTAATTTTAATGGCCTCATGGCAGCAGCCCCACACATGGGAATCACTCGTGTAGCCTCATCTGCTTGACACCACTTCCAGATGGGTTAAAAATCAAAGAGCGGCAAAGTCATCTACTTGGAGACAATTCAGTGGGAACCCAAAGGGAAAGAAAAGCATTTCACAGCAAATGCTCAATTTAAGATATTAATACTTGAATCCAGTTTGAATTTTTAAGCAGGAACTGCAGTCCTTGTACTGCATGGAAGTCATTAAGCGACAAACAGTAGTGCAGTCAATTCATTTTATTTTTCCTCAGTGTAGAACAGACTAGACAGGTTTTGCTTAATATTCCTCCACTTGAAAACAATGAACAGGTACAACACACTAACAATACAGGCGTGGAATCAAAGAACATAAGGGCAGTCAATGATAAAGGGCACAGAGTGAAATACACAGCCCGTTTAGTACTCCTCTCCTTCAACATCCTCCTCCTCCTCCACATTGTCTAATCCCACCTCCTCATAATCCTTCTCAAGTGCAGCCATGTCCTCTCTAGCCTCAGAAAACTCGCCCTCCTCCATACCCTCACCCACATACCAGTGAACAAAGGCACGCTTGGCGTACATCAGATCAAACTTGTGGTCAAGCCGAGCAAAGGCCTCAGCAATAGCAGTGGTGTTGCTCAGCATGCACACGGCCCTCTGGACCTTGGCCAGGTCTCCACCAGGAACCACAGTGGGCGGCTGGTAGTTGATGCCGACCTTGAAACCAGTGGGGCACCAGTCCACAAACTGGATGGAGCGCTTGCCCTTAATGGTGGCGATGGCAGCGTTGACGTCTTTGGGCACCACATCACCACGATACAGCAGGCAGCAGGCCATGTACTTGCCATGGCGAGGGTCACATTTCACCAGCTGATTGGCTGGCTCGAAGCAGGCGTTTGTGATCTCACCCACTGAGAGCTGCTCATGGTACGCCTTCTCAGCAGAGATGACCGGGGCGTAAGTGGCCAGAGGGAAGTGGATACGAGGATATGGCACCAGGTTGGTCTGGAACTCAGTCAGATCGACATTTAAGGCCCCGTCGAAACGGAGCGAAGCGGTGATGGAGGACACAATCTGACTGATCAGCCTGTTCAGGTTGGTGTAGGTGGGACGCTCAATGTCAAGGTTCCTGCGGCAGATATCGTAAATGGCCTCATTATCGACCATGAAGGCGCAGTCCGAGTGCTCCAGGGTGGTGTGAGTGGTCAGGATGGAGTTGTAGGGCTCCACTACAGCAGTGGACACCTGGGGAGCTGGGTAGATGGAGAACTCCAGCTTGGATTTCTTGCCATAATCAACAGACAAACGCTCCATCAGCAGAGAGGTGAAGCCAGAGCCAGTGCCACCACCAAAGCTGTGGAAAACCAGGAAGCCCTGCAAACCAGTGCACTGGTCAGCCTGAGGACAGAAGAGGATGGGGGGATCAAATGAGATAGTCACTTAATTTAACAATGAGTCATTTTGGGAAGATTAACTCCTGATATCCGATGCCCACCATTTTGCGGATCTTCTCCAGCACCAGGTCAATGATCTCTTTCCCAACAGTGTAGTGTCCACGGGCATAGTTGTTGGCAGCATCCTCCTTCCCAGTCATCAGCTGCTCAGGGTGGAACAGCTGGCGGTAGGTCCCAGTGCGCACCTCATCTAAGAAAAAACATCAGTTTCTTTAAGTGTAAAAAAAGAAGAAGATTCTAGTCTTAAATAAGTTTTCAAAGAAAAGTTATTTACTAACCAATGACTGTGGGTTCCAGGTCAACAAACACAGCTCTGGGGACATGCTTCCCAGCTCCAGTCTCATTGAAAAAGGTGTTGAAGGCATCATCCCCTCCTCCAGTGGTCTTGTTGCTGGGCATTTGACCATCTGGCTGGATATCATGTTCCAGGCAGTAAAGCTCCCAGCAAGCATTTCCAATTTGGACACCAGCCTGACCGACATGGATGGAGATGCACTCGCGCTGTGGACAGGACAGGAAAGGTGCATTTGTTTTAATGAAAATTCTTGAGGGAAAAGAACCTTGAGAATATGCGGAGTAAGAATTTGCACAAGTAAAAAACATGGTGTTGAAAGACAGTGGCCTCCATAAAGCAAGGCCCTTCCCTCAAATGCAGCTTATTCTTAAGCTAAAAAAAAACAAATTATAAACTTAAATAAATGTGCCCATAAAATATTCTAAACAACAACTCACACTGGATCTTTAAAGATTTGACAAAAAATATCAATTTAATATTTTTTTGACCAGACACAGCTGTGTAGTCAAATTTATTTATACAGTGTGCAGTATAAAAAAAGATAAAATCCCCATAACACCTTGTTTTAATGTGAAAACCCTGTGGTTTTTTGGTTATTTCATAAAGACTGAACTCCCTCATGTGGCTAAACAAACCCAAAAAACAAAAACAACCATAAAGTCTGACATGCTCTCAGGGTTTTATTACCTGTCTGTGTCCTGCTGTTCATTTGTCATTCATACAGGCAGTAAAACTACGGAATGATTCAAAATTAAAGCAAATTGCTCTTCAATAAAGTGGGTCAATGGGGTAAAAAAAGACTGGGAAAAGGCAGCCATTGCTCTACTTTGACTTGGTTTGAGGCCTGTGCAGTTACACTTAAATTAAACATACTCAGTTATAGTAAAAACAATGCATTAACAGATAACACGTGCCTGACTGCAAAATGTCGGCTGTTAAAGCCATCTTAACTAAATCATCTTGCCAACACACTACAGATATGTTATTCTAGGCTAAAATAAACACCCAAGTGAGAAGGGGAAAAACATGTTTTCCATTCTTACCATGTTTCAAGAGGTTTGGCAGAGCTTGATGTAAAAGCTGAACTTTAATTACCCTCACAGAGTAGGTTTTAGGGTCCTGTGTGAGAATAATGATGAAATGAAACAGCGAGGGGTGGGCTTTTTATGCCAGGTGCAAAAAAGAGGCCCCGAATCTGATTGGTCAAAAGCTGACATGTGCTTCTTTCCTGTTTTGTTTGAAATGCTGTAAACTCAACAGGGATGCGAAGTGATCCAAACTCTCAGGTATAAAGGTGCTCACTGTCAACTGACAAGGCAGAGAAAGACATTTTGATACCTATTCATGATTGTAACATGTTCCACCGACAGCCTGTTAAAATGTATTGGTCGAAAAGGCACAGGTGTAAATCATCAAATGGCCAAGTTCCATTTACCTCCCACAGTGTCACAGTGTCACATGACAAATGACCGGTGCAGAGCTTAATTATCGAAAACAAGTGAAAGTGACATGAGCTTGAGGCAGCAAAAATATCACAAATGAGACTTTATGTATATTCAAATATTGTGCATTTTATTGCAATGTTTTGATTTGAAATAAAGGATAGCTTTTTTGGGCGGTGTTTAAATTGGCATCTGAAATGCTGCATAGTTTGTTAAGATAAATATTCTGACCCACATGAAAGATAATAAGTATGGAACTGTTTTTTTTTTTTTGTTAGGATAAAGCAGACTACATGAAGAAATCACAGAGGATGAGCTCATTGTTGCTACAACAAATGACATGCGACAGTCAGGGGGTCTTGCACTACGGAAGAGAATTAGGAGGTGCGTGTGTACATTTTGGAAACAAAAGTTTACAAATAAAAAAACCCAGAATTTTGAGAAAAAAGTATGAATTCTGGGGGGGAAAGTCTAAATTCTGAGAGTGAAAAAGTCCAAATTCAGAGATCAAGGTCAGAATTAATTAAAGTTAGAATCCTGAGATTAAAGTCAGAATTAATTACCTGAGATTAAAGTCAAACTTCTGAGAAAAAATTCGAATTTTGGACAGAACTCTAAAAGTCTGACTTACTCGAAAAAGTTTCTAAAAGTCAGGCTGTTTTATTTTACATTTTTATTTTGTGTCTATTTTTTTAAATGTGGCCCTAATCCTTTTGCTTGTTGCGCAGACCTGGCAACCCTGTTGAGCGCAGCTGCGCAGGTTCACCAACTAGTTTATTTATGGTTGCCAGGGTAACGTTGCGTATGAGTGAAGCGCGTGTCAATTATCAGTGTTATTCAGCATATTTTTAGGAGATAACAAGCAACAAACTTGAGCTATCTAGTTAGCTGGATGTTGTTGGCAATGAAAGTAACCTAACATGGCGTCACCGCGGTTTGTTTGTATCGGAAAACACAGGTAGTTGGTGTTGCTAGTTTGGCTGCTAACGCAGTTGGTTGGCGTTAAAGCTAGGAAGTAACTAACCACAGCGATGACGAGTAACACCAGCCTCCCACCGGTGAGCCATTTACCGCGCTGGACCCGCGTTGGGTGTTTCAAGAAACCGCTGTCTCCACGACATTTACCGGCGAAGCAGCCGCAGCTGCAGCCGCGGTCTGCTGTCCTGTCAGCGGACAGAGGAGAGGACGGAGCCGCGGAGCTGCCCCGTCACTGCAGCAGCGACACTGAGCCGCGCATCGCTTCACTGCAGAGAAACATCCACTTTCTGCAGCAGCAACACAAGGACACACTGGAGAGGCTACATGCGGAGATAGAGTATCTGAGACGGGAGAATAAAGGTGAAGGAACGATGCCCTGTCTCTACTGTAGTTCAAGGCCGAACCAAGACTTTTTGAGGCCCTAAGCTGAATTTGATTTGGCCCCCTCCCACCACCTCAGAGTAGCTAGTGCTTGACTGTTATTGATACTAATGTAACACTGTAGATTTCATTAATTAAAGTTGCATTTTTTACACCAAACTGGTGTCCAGTGGCGTGCACAGACATTTGGAAGTGCAGGGGCAAAAATTAAAAGGGCACATACCGCACACTGGTGGGACAGTCACCATTAGTACACTTAAGGCAGACATGTCCAAAGTGTGACCTGGGGCCAAAGGCTGCCCGGCCCTGGGGAGTGAATTTTATGTGGACCTCCACACATTGTTGTTTAATTAGTTTCTATCACTGAGATGGGTGTTGTACTGTACTGTTTTCACACACATTTTATCAAGTAATTTCAGTGTCTTTCATTTTGAATATTGAACTTGGTTGTATTTGATTTGGCAGTCAGTTTGCTGCCCTAGTATTAAAATGTCACTCCAGGTATTTCATAAATTATATAAAGAACTCATAGAGTGAAAAGGGGCGCAAGGGACAAAAGAAAATGTATGACAAATATGACAAAAAGAACTTGACGAAATAAAATTAAGTGAGGTTTTAAAACGCTTCTCAATGTTGTGTTTAGATTTGCTTGCTGTGATGTGTTCATCAATGGGCATCAAACTCACCCAGTAACTGGTGGTATCCGCACCTTTAATGACAAAAGGCCTAACTCTACTGATGTAGTAATGACAGACATTCAATAGGTGTGTTGGTCACATGGCAACTCTACTATTTTGAGGATTTCTCAGTGGGAGGTGAACACAGATCCAGTGTCACATTGTTGAACAGACCACATGCTGTTCCATATTACTTCATCTCACCAGGCGCTGCTCACAGGAGACAGGGACTGTCTGATGCCACTCTGTTATGTCTGTGTCTCTTGTGTGGTTGCATCTAGTTTGTCATATACTGAAAGTCTCCTCTTAAATGTTGCAGAGTTGCACTACAGATCCATAATGGAGCCTCCCAAGTCAAGTAGGAAAGGTAAGATTAAACCTGACATGTTCTTGCAAAACTGGGCCAGAATAAAGAAGATTGGATCGGACAGAGTGGATGAAATCTGTTTTAAAGGGGTTATGTAATTTGTCTGTCATAGTGATTCTGTTAAAATTCAATTGAGACAAGTTTATAGAGTGAATAAACCGTTGGGAACAAGGACTTTTGGTTAATTCCCTAAATCCAAAATCCACAGAACTTGATTTTCAGTTTGTAAAATGTTGTCTGGATGTCTTTGTGTATCTGTTTTTTCAGATGTCTGTCATCTCACACACTATGCACTTTAAAAATGAACAGCAAGAATTAAAGAAAAACTTTAGACAACACTTATCTGAGCTGGAGTTGTCTTTTTTTTTTGCTAGGACCAATACACAGTCGACGAGGTGTTAGACCACCCACTCATGGAAGGGAAACTGACACAGACGTTTATCTGGAGGAGCCACTGCAGGACATGACACCTTCACAAGACCAGGCCCTAAGGTGAATTTCCATCCAACTACTGTGGTCCCAATTCATGAACATTTATTTCACCACAGATTGGGGGTAGGGGGTAATGATCCTGTGAAATATTGTGATTTTTGCATGGTAAAATTATATTGCTTTTGAGAATATATTTTTTGAACTGTTGTTACAGATAAACATAAAACTTATTTGTGGATTAGCATAAAAAAAAAACAATTGATCTTTCAGTCCACTAGATGAGTGTTGTACCTTCTTGATTCAAATCAAATTGAATGAATCAAACCGAACAATGCTGAATTGTAGATCAGTTAAAAGACCTAAAAACGTGTTAACCTCCAACATTTAGCAAGGAAATTTCCAAAATCTCAATATTAACAGGAGGAGTCTGGTGTATTTAGCAACAGCACTGCTAAAAGCTGGCGATCATGAACCAAATCACAACCTGTTTAGCCATATTTCAGTTGAGTGACTGTGTCAGAGTCTTTGCTCTGGTCATGCAGGAAGTACTGAACTCATCTTTTCAATTAACCGATTCTAATGATTCAGTACACTGATAATAACTGTTTTGCTCATCACTAGTTTGTGTGTGTTGCATATAAAACAACGTCATGGCAACGTTGAGGATGTACTATAGTAATGACAAACAAAGTACCTGAAACCAAATTGTGTACCGCGGTACTATAACTGTATAGTAGAAAATCTACATCTAAAGTAGAAGAAGTAGACTTAAATATTGCAATAATAACATATTGTGGTATCTCTGGCAATTCCCACAGCTAATACAGAACCAGTGTGATTTCTGAGATTGTAGGTCAGAAAATACTCACCCAGTGGCAAAATCTGAGGCAAACGTGGTCAATTATATTACTGTGCTGCTCAGCAGAGTTGGAGAGAGTAGTGAAACTCTGGGGTCCACCAGGCAGGACCATGGTCCAGAGAAGAAGGGCAGCCTCATCACTTCATTAAAGCCTCTTCGCATTCACAGCGAGCTCTCCCATCCACCGCGCGCTCCCACGCTGCAGGAGTGTGAAGTTATCATCCGGCAGCTCTATAATGCAAACAGTTTTCAGTCTCAGGAAGTAAGTACCTATCACTACACAAACTACCGAGCACTGAAAAATACAGTATGTCACAACTTAATGACTTCTGTGTCTCCACGTAAAGCTTATACGAGTGAAATCATTGCTACGAGATATTGTTCTGAGCAAGAAGATCACCCCAGAAAACTACAGTCTGACCAACACCTACCTCGTTAATGGGAGCAGGTAAAGTGAAAAAGAGCATTATTATTTTTCTCATCATTACCAAAAGGGTTTATCTTGAAAAAAGAAAATGCCCCACTGTGATTAAGATTTTATTTGATGTCTTGTATCTTTTAGCAAATCTTCTGAAGAGAAGAAGTTTCCTAAACTTGGTCTTCAAACATACCCAGAAAAAAGGTAATCACCTCTGTCTCATCCCTCGCGCTTTTATTGCCTCAGCTATCCATGACATGCTTTTCAAGGTGTCATTCATGTTCACCTCGGCCCTCAGAGTTAAATTAACACTCACTTTATTCCTTCCCAAGTTCTGGGCGCTCTCAGCCTGGTGTTGTCCTCCCAGTGCTGAAGCAGAGCCTCAGCCCAAACATCGCAGAAAGACAGAGGAGGGCTCGTGCTGTGCAGAGAGACCGTTTAAAAAGGACCGTGCACTGATGAGCTCAAAACGCCCTTAATGTTAGATGCATCCACCTCAGCACTGGGATTTTATCAAAAAATAAAGTCTCAGTCACAAGAAGTGAATGTACTTGGCAATTAACTCTCAGCAGTCAATATACAATAAAGGTATTTTAGGTCATTGGTTGGATATTTTTGTACTCATAAAAGGACAGTGAATATTAGAAAGTAAAGGAAAACAAAATGAAAGGATGGATTTTCATTGTAAGTGCAAAAAAACAGAAGGAAAGGATCCTTGAATTTGGCTTAGTATTTATTCATCTATTATTAATGAAAACTGACTTTGGAGTGTTGTTTAATTGACTTAACAATTGTATTTCTGCCACAATGAATGCGGACTTGTTGACATTCACTTTAAAAACAGCAAAGTATTAAACAGTTTTCAGTGAAAACAGCCAAAGTGTCTAAAATATGTGTAATTAATGACACAATATAAGGCATGTTTTTTTCAGTTTTTATACTGGTAAAGAGTAATGTTGTCTGGACAAGTGCCCACATCAGCTTAGCAACACTGTCTCTAAACACCGTTATGTCAGTTAGTTTCTTATTACTAGTCCCTAATAAATTGTCTTGACACCAAAAGCACTGTTTTTGGTTTCTGTTTCTTTCACCTCCTATCTTGTACTACTTCACGGTCACTTTGATACAAATGTCCTTCCTTTGGCAAGAATGTAAGTGCACTGTTTAATATTTGGTGTGTGTGATGGTGGTTGCATTTAATCATAGGTTAAGACTTGCATTGTTTTAAGTGTTGGTTTAACTCTCCAGCACTCTCCATGCACATATGAAAATAAGTGACCTAAATACAATTTCTTGGAATTTATATATGCATAGACATGGGATATAATAATCTACATTGTTATCAATCTGAGTTGATCCAAAATCATGGAGGAAGTGGCTAAAATATAATAGTGAGACAGTAAGGAAGGACTAAAATTGGTGATGTCACTTTTTTCCATTTCTGATTTAAATAGCTCTTTATAACAAATACTATGATTTGTAAAAGCCTACAATTCAAATATCAAACATTTATGTACACCAGTATAAAATGTTCAAGAAGCTCTTAGATCTCAATTTATCATGTTATTAAGATTTAATTGCACTGGTTTTAAAACCAGATGAGATGGTCCTTTGTTAGTCACATACTGTAGGGGGGGGTAAAAACAATACATTATAGCATCTATCAATATGCAATACTTAAAAAGATAATAATAAATACATGAATGAAGAAATACATTATCCACCACCCACATGTTGAACAAGTGACTTTAATTCCTCAGAAATAAAACTAATACCTGCAGCTTTGCATTAATCAGTGTGATGGTGCCCAGTCATGTGAAAGTAAACAAATTCAAAAGCACTTGGCCTGATTTCGTAACATGAGTCAAACGTAAGCGTGTAGTTGTGCAACAGCGTTGAGCAGGTTAAGAACTGCATGCAACCAGGTGCGGCAGATCATTCCTGGAATGAAGCGTCCATCCACCCCTGGAGAATTTCAGAAAAAATATTTGCACCGTGATTGAATGATTACACATAATCAATATGAGTGTGTTCATCTCTGCATGTGCACAGATCCAGAAGACTTTCTGATGTCACTGAGATATACACATCTGAATGTTACATTTAAACTGCCAACAAATTCATAATCTTAGTCAGATTGCCGTGTCTGATCTTGCATACACAAACATTTAAATCCGTTAAGATTATTATTTTTTTTTTTTACAGTTTTGCCCATTATAAAAGATAAGGATTTCTTGAATGGGAACATACTTGGGTGATCACTTACCCATCACAAAGAAATTCAGATTGATCAGTTAAAAACGTTGTTAACAGAAGGACAAACTTATAGATAAAACCACACTGTTGAGAACATAACCTTGGCAATAGTAAAAATGACACTTTAGATCAGAGCTCTTCAACTTGTGGCCCCCCAATCAATTTCATACAGCCCACCACTTAATATCAAGTTAAACTTTCTGTGTTTGACTTTTACAAATTCATTTTGCATTATAAATATATTTTTTTAAATCATGAATTATATACTGTTACATATCCAAACACTTTTATGTCAAAATTCTGTTCAGTGTCATCATGAATATTGTTATTGCAATATAACGTGATTTTTCACTTGACCAGCACCCACCTGACCAGACTAGACGTTCATTGGCCCTGAGGTCATTTGAGTTCGCGTCTCCTGCTTAAGATCAAGGCACAGCTTCTGTGCATCGCTTACATCCCTTAGTCTTTTACACTTAGTACTAATGTACATGTTAACCCCATGAAAGTATTTTAACTCTGTCACAGAATTACACACAGTATGTTGGTTCTGCACTGACATCACTATAAGCCAAAATGGTGAAGGCTAAACTAATTCAATAATTATCCAGTTTCTCTCTGTAGCTTAGTGTAGGATATGGGGACTGGTAAGAAAAGTGTTTTTGTTCCCAATGGACTTTACTTTTGCTTGTGTGTCTTTAAGAGCTGACAAACTGTTGGCTTAGATTCTCAGAAGCACCCACTAGATGGGGGTGTCTCTAAAGAAACATCCAACCAAAGACTTCAAATCTTTGTTTGCAAGTTACACACAGTTACATGCTATAACCTTATTCACAAAACCTTTCTTGCTCCACACAATAGTCACTAAATAAAGTCAAAACAACAACCTCCCGAAAAACGGTCTCAATAAACATTTTGCATTAATAAAACCAGGAAAACATACATGATTAAAATGATTAAACTGTCAAACTTCAGACCTCAGAAAATAGGTGTTCATTAATATCAATATTGCTGTTACTAATGCAGTGAAGAGGAAGCAATACTTGTTTCATCCCAGTTTGTTGCATCACGGTGTCTTTGTGGAAATGTGGGAATTGGCAGGAATGAGCCAGTTGAGACCCAGCGGGTTCAGATCAATTAAAATTCAGACAGTGTTGCAGTGATGAGGGCAGCTCTGTACCAGCTGCAGCCTCATGAGGCAGGGTCACGAAACTAAAACGACAACACTGAGAGGAACAGAAAAACACCTTTTATATATTTTAGTGTCATCAATCCACAGATGTCTCATCTCACTGGACATCGATGGGGCCTTTTTCCACTTGTTTTATTTATTTATTTTTGCATTACTTTGCAGCCACAGTCCACTGCATTGAAATTCGCTCTCTCCCTGTCAGCATGTTGCTGGACACCACTGTACTCCAAAATGATTTGTCATGGTTGAGTGTCAGATAATACCTACTATGGAATGAATTGAATTGAATGTGGGGGAAGTTGGTGAGCAACAGGAAATAAAAAAATAGGGAAATATGTAAAAAGTCTTTTTTTTTTTACTCATAACAGACCAGTTTAAGTCTGACTCACTCATCAATCATCATATAACATAGATTGTCTATTTAGCCTTGTACTAACGTATTATTCTTCTGTTGATTAAGAGTTTGAAACACATTATAAGCAAAGGGTAATTAGTTATACTTACTTTCTCCAGTAAAATGCCAATGAACATTAAACAATGAACAATCCAATAATAATGTTACTTTTCATAGTCACATTGTTTACATTGAACATACTTTAAATACAAAGCCATTCTTTTTCAGGGGCAGTTTGGTTTTTAGTTTTTAGATTAGTCAGAATATTAGATTAAACATTAGATCTATAATATATATTCTGGTCAGAATTTAAAACCTGTGGATAATCCCAAAGCCCATGCATGTGAATGGCAAAAGTGACGTCATTCTGATCAGTAAAAACTGAATTGCAGATATCTGAAACTAGTTTTGACTAGTATAAATGACGTCACAGATATCGAGAACTAGAATCCATACTTGTCACAACAAAATCACGTCACAGATATCTGTAATGGTGATTCTACAGTCAAAATTGGTGAAAAATGTTTTAAAAAAAAAAGCTAACCCGAACCCACAGACTTGACACCGCTCTCTTCTGTCTTCAGAGAAGGGTGGGTGGGTGTTTCGTGCTCGTGAGGAGGCCGTCCGTGTGCTCGTCACCATCCGCCCATCGCCTTCCTCCGCCCATACGCCCCACCTCCTCTTCCCGCCCCGCCCCCGCCCTCTCCTCCAGTCGTCAGTGACGTGCAGATAGAGAGCGGGACCTGCCCTCCCGTCGCCATTTTTCGGTCTCGTACTCGCACTTCTGGTGGCCTGGGTGAAAGGGGGACGAGCAGAAACGAGGGAACGTATAAAATAATCGAATCGTTTCGGAGGGGACCCCTCGTGAGCAGCAGGGAACGCACGCTGAAGCCGCCGCGCAGCGTTCTGGCCCTAAGGAGATGCACGCGCCGGACCCGAGCCGTTGCCGCGAAACAATTTTTTGTGTGAAGACGTGTTGCGGGCCGCCATTTTTTTCCGCTGCCTCCAAAGTCTGCTCGGACTCAAGAAAGGGATTCAAAAAACGTTTGTCCCTGATCCACGAAGTGTAAGAAGATCGCAAGTGATCGTTTCGATTCCGAGCCGCAGCTACTGGCTACGTTTGGCAGACATGATGGAGATATGAGATGAAAAACTGAGGCCACCTTTTCCGTTCTCATAACTGACACAGTGAGTGAAGGAGATAAATTTATTAGAAGAGGAGTCTGGTGTTTTCTCGGAAGGCGGAACGAAAAGAGGAAGCTCCCTTGATCATTTGTTTCTTCTGCCTTCGTCGAAGTCCGTCAAGTTTTTTTTGTTTCTTCTGTTCTATTTTGGTCGCTTCAGCCATTGCCTGCTGATCACAGGAACCACATTATGTTCCAAAGTTGGCTCCAACCAGTCGCAGCCTGTCTCTGAAAACGTCAGGTTGTTGGTGTTTTTGTTGTTGTTTGTTGGTTTTCCCCGGTGCCTGCGTCGTTTCTGTAGAAAACAATCCAAATCCTTAACAGGGCGACGAACGCCCTGCCCTGCATCTTCCACGCTATTTGCTGTGATTGGCCAATCCCAGCACGCATACACGTTTTGAAATTATTGTCTAGTCTGCTTTGTAGGTTTTTTTCTTGTTACTGGACTAATAATAACTTATTTTTGATCAGAAATGTCTGCTCGGTTTGATTCGTCTGATCGATCCGCCTGGTATTTTGGACCCGTGTCACGACAGGAGGCACAGAATAGGTTACAAGGACAGAGGCATGGCATGTTCCTGGTTCGAGACTCGTCGACCTGTCCAGGCGACTATGTGCTGTCAGTGTCTGAAAACTCCAAAGTATCTCATTATATAATCAACTCCTTACCCAGCAAGAGGTTCAAGATAGGCGATCAGGAGTTTGAACACCTCCCAGCCCTACTGGAGTTCTATAAAATCCATTACTTGGACACCACGACTCTAATAGAGCCAGCACCCAGGTAAGGGATTCACCAAGTGCCCTCCTCTATAACCACCATACCGTACACACACCATTGTCAAACACCCAAACTCCATTAGCTTTAAAGATTGTGATCAACCAGGCTGTTTATCCCTATAGTCTAGGGCTGCACAATTTTTCTGATTGACATTGTGTTTCGCAATATAATATTTTAGTTGGATCCTGTGTCATCGGTACAAAACATGAAGGAGCCTTTCAATGGGACACTATCAAGACATTGCAGGTTCAGTGTGTTGTTTTTAGTGACATCTAATGGTGCAACTGCATATTGAGATTCTACACATGTCAAGGAAGGGCAAAAAAAAACACACTCTGTGGTTGGTCTGCCAGTTTAGGCAGCTGTAAAAGCAAGAGCCTTAAAGTTCACTTAAAAAATTAATTCAAAAGCCACAAAATGCTTCATAGTGTAATTATACTCTCATTTTAAGCATGCTTACAGGTTGCACATTACATTTGAGTATAAATCTGTAAATTCTACATGCTGGACGTGTAAGGACCAATTCGGAGGGTTTAGTGGCATCCAGGGGTGAAGTTGCATATTGCAGCCCGAGTCGTAGTGCTACAAATATGGAAGGGGAAGTTAATGAAAACACAGTTCATAATTTTAGGCAATTTTCAAATTCATCAGTTTCAAAGTCCATAGTTCAAAAAAACCCATTTATTGTTTTTGGATGGCTGATATCTATTATTTTCTCATTTTCCAAATCAGAGATATTTAAGTAACATAGTAGTCAGATAAGCATTCATTTTGCCACATTTGATACATCAACACTATTCACTATACTGTTAAGAATGTGTGGTGTCCAAAGAAAATTAGTCTGGTTTATAAGTATGTGTTCTTTTTGCTATGTTAGCATGTATAAAATCACAACTTTATTCAGATGTTGTTTGCTTATCTCCACTGCCTATTGTTGGTGTTTCAAGTGTGTGCCCCCCATTTCTGGCATCTTACCTGAAATGTAATTACATAATTCCCACTTATTATTTTTTTTGGTAACCACATAATTTTCCTTCCTTTTGCCTCTCTTTTGTCATCTCCCAAGGTACCCAAGCACAGGGAGTGGTCCCATCCAGCCCATGGGTGGCCCGGAGGATAACGTGGAGTATGTGCGGACTCTATACGACTTCACAGGCAGTGATGCAGAGGACCTCCCCTTCAAGAAGGGGGAGATCCTTATTATCCTGGAGAAGCCAGAGGAGCAGTGGTGGAGTGCAAAGAGTAAAGA
The DNA here is from genome assembly GCA_016785285.1 of Brachirus orientalis. NCBI lineage: Eukaryota > Metazoa > Chordata > Actinopteri > Pleuronectiformes > Soleidae > Brachirus > Brachirus orientalis. The sequence continues at coordinate 12,619,769 of JAFBJR010000905.1, forward strand.
AGGGCGTGTTGGGATGATCCCTGTTCCCTATGTGGAGAAAGTGGTACGACCTTCGCCTCACCCTGGTCAGCCTTCCCACGGATCTCGCAATTCTAACAGCTATGGGATCCCAGAGCCTTCACACGCCCTCGTCCACGCCTATGCTCAGCCCCAGACGCCTTCACCATTGCCCCCCGGTACACCTGGAGCCGTTATCGCTCCTCTGCCGTCCATGCAGAACGGCCCTGTCATGGCAAAGGCCATTCAGAGACGAGTGCCATGCGCCTATGATAAAACAGCTCTTGCTCTAGAGGTAATGTAAAATGGATTTTGAGTTCATGTCCTCTTTAATCTAAAATGTGCCATTTGTCCCTTCTCTTTCTCTCTTCCTTCCTCCTCTTTGCCTTTCTGGGAGACCACGTTAACACCATGTTTTTTACTCAGAATTATGCTTCTGTCAAAGATGCAGTCATAAATTTCTGAAGCGCAGGGATATGTTGGTGCAGAACTTGATTTTACTAAGAGCAGAAATCCATGATATTTTAAGTACAGGTCATGTTTGTAATCTAGCTCATTGTTTTTGTGCATAATTAACATCTTATTTTCAACAACACTTCCAGTTTATTGTGCTACATCATGGATTAAATCACTGTGCCATGTACAGTGAATCCCGTAGAATCAAGAAGACAATCTATTACAGATGATTGGGTGATAATTCAGACAATAGGAAATACTTTTTGCTTGTTAAGTCATCACAGCCAGACAGAAATCTTCAGTAGGTAAAGGGTGAAAGATTTTCAAGTCTAGTGTATACATCCTGTGGACACCTTATGCAACATGCATTTTCATGGTCAGGGATCATTGGTGGAAAAATAATTCTTCTGATATTTTCACAGTTTTAACTATGTAAATTCTTATTTTTGAAAATATTTAGACTTTTGGTAAAGAGCAGACCAACATTATTATCAAGGTTTATGTGACTTATAAGATATTTTGCTGGCTGTATCTTGCTTGCAGTGGGGTAGGTTCAATCTTCCTGTCAGCCAACTAGCTTCTTAACAGAACGGTTGCATTTCTCTGTTCACTATAGCTACTTCTGATCAGCTTTTACTGTAGTAACATGTTGAAGCATGTGATTTTATGTTCAGTGTGCATTATCCATCTATAGTGGGGCTCTTGAAAGCTCCACTCTGATGGTAGATTGAGCTGAAGTGATGGCCTCAGGGGAGACATGAAAGTAAAAAACTATCATAGCAAGAGAAGAGCATCATCAGGATTTTAGTGGTAGTTCAGATACTGTTAATTGATTCAGTAACATTGCTCATATTGGTTTTTGATATTTCTTTAATGGAATAAAAGAAACACATTTTAAAAATTAAATCAGTCACTCTGTTCTTAGTATTTTATTAAGTATTTTGCTTTCACTTTGAAATCACAGTCCCTGAAAGATCTAAAACTAAAACGAAAGATCTGAAAAATAAATTTTTCAAACAGAAACAAATGTTTTAATGTAGTCAACACATTGTTGGGGCTTCGGGCCACTAGTGTGCACAACATACTCTGGGCAGTGACAGATGAGCTGTTCTATTTTCTGCCTGTATGTGAGAGACCACCTCTTGGTGTTTCCATTCAGTGTTTTGCTCTTGCCTTCACATACAAAAGGTTTTAGCCTTTTTGTGTTTTTGGAATCAAGCGTTGTCAGTGTTGGCTAACTTGGGTTCAATGGACAAATGTACATGGCTGACTGTCAGCAGTGTTGAACCTGTGAAACCCACCCCACCTGCCACACATGCAGACACACTGTCTTCATTGCTTTGAAAAATTATTGAATTTCATTGGCCCCTTTTTTTAATCATAGTCTTCTACTATTTTGTAGAATTCAGACTCTTGATACCACACTGAATTATGTTGATTAAATGGCAATTTTTCTTATCACATTGAAAGTACACAGCTGTAGACTAGTTACTATTTTTTACGGTGACAACATTTAATATTTAGATCAAATGCCCCATAAAAAATCGTTAAAAACTTGAGGCCCTGAAGAATTCATTGATATATATCAATGGAATTTCACTTTGTAGCATGCCTTCCCTGACAGTGAAGAGAATACGTCTTATAAACTGCAGGCACGTGGTGCAGCACCAATAAAAATGAGAAGCTGCAATTGAAGACTAATGATTTCTGCAGACAGTTATTGGCATCGGAGGTTAATAAGCCTGTTTAATCCTAACATGATTGTAGAGTGTTAGGTTTCCCAGTCCATTTAACACTTGGTTTCAGTACTCATTCCTATTTTTAGTCAGACTCTGCTACTGTTCACTGACATCAGCATGTGTCAGTGTTTGTGGGAAGTCATCTAGGTCTCTGCAGATGGTTAGTGTGATCCACCTGTGTGAAAATGTGAACAAAAAAGCAAACCTGGTGAATAGTTTTTATGCTGAAGGTTAGGTGTAACAAACTCTTGTCATGTCTTCCCTCGTTAGCGCCGTGTGTCATTGTTGTATATATTGACAACAGTTGGGCAGGAGATATGTAGTGCCTTATTCAGATTGACAGTAATATAGGTCCATTAAGAATTTCAGCCAAAGGGTATCTGCAGTCTGCACTCTACACTGCCTGTCACCTCCCATCCTCTGTCAACAAGCACAGAACCACCCTTTTATTCAGTAAGAAATGTTTATTGTATGGAGCTACAGTTGTGATTTCCATTAGATATTTATTATATTCGTATTTTGTATTATATTAAGTATTTGCATGACCTATCACATAAAGAACTCATTTTAAATACTTCAGATGGCAAGAGTCAAATCAAAACTCTATTATTGTGAGCGACTGTTCTCAACATGTGCAAGGTACCAAAAATGATTTTGAGCCATGTGCCTTGTTTTTAAAGCAGTGTTTTCAGGACTGTCAGGATTATTTCGATAGTCCTTCAGACATAGATGGACTGGTGACATTTTATAAAGTATTTCAAAAAATATTTGTTTATTTTGCACAGATAATTTTCTAGAAAATTGTATGTGCATATTAAGAATCAACATACTTCTAGGTTTAAATAAGAATGTTTAATTGTAGCTCTTTTTTCATATATACTTTTGAGTCAATAATCTGTCAAAGCCAGCTGCATACAGTACAGTATGAATTGGTTTTGAAAGCCTTAAAATTTAAATGAAAATCTTGTTGAAACTCAATATGTCTTGCGGTATTTTTGATTTTACCTGTCTAAAACGTGTGAATTGCCAACATGTAACATGTGGCTATTGTAATTTTTGGCATATTACAAGTCTGCCTTTTCATCACTACTGGTCAAATCCTAGTCCAAGCCATTTTTTTTAACCCAATCGTTTGTTGAGTCCTAATAGAATTTGATCATGCAAATCTTTTTTCAAAGAAATTACAAAGTGAACATATCTACTCCCATAACAAAAAACCCTTTTCTTAATGAAGCCTTGAGATGCAACGATAATACTATTCAGTGCTTCATAAGGATTCATAAGATTTGTCATTCTTTTCATGGAAGTTTTTCTTTGAGAGACAGATTCCACAGAAGCCTTTATGACTAAGCAGCATTCTTGGCATTCCGGAGTGGCGTAAAGGATTATTGTAACTGATGACGTTCAGGACTGGATGTCCTTGAAGCCCCATTTTGAAGTTAAAGCTGCAAATAGAGCTTTGACATTCTTGTTTTCAATCATTGGTTTTTCATGATTGAGACTGACCCCTCTCTAATCCTGATAAAGAACATTGCTGTAACAGATTGAGTTCACGCTTAGCGTTTATATTCTTCCCTCACTTGTTTAAACTACAGTATGAAGCATTTATGAAGAATTTTTATTTAAAAAAAAAGAAAATTACATACATACAACTGTGGAAATGTTTGCAAGTGTTGACTCCCACTTCAAGAGTCTGATGCTATGGATTATTTGTTTTATTAACCTTTATATAATCAGGTAAATCCCACTGAGATTAAAAAGTTATTTTCCAAGGAAGACCTAGCCAACATAAAAACACAAATAAAAGCTACACAGTTACAACCCAGAATAAAAATAATGACAAATAAATAAACAAGGTATGATTAAAAATTACAAGTGGATTATGAAAAACAAGTACATGTGATGGAATCTGCCTCAAATTCACATCAACTCTTTTACCATAGTTCTTTACTGGTATATTATGTGGTGATGACATTGTAAAATCATGGATGTGGTACAAAAATTGGAATGTGTTCATCTTTTAAAGAAATAGTGATATTATCTGATCTGTGCCTACAATGCGTAATTAACTTGTTAGTGCCCACGCGCTAATCTATGTAGGGCTGCAACTGATGATTATTTTCATAATTGATGAATCTATCAATTATTTAATCAAGTAATCGCTGGGTCCAAAAAATATCAGAAAATGTTGATCAGTGTTTCACACTGGAAAATGTTTACTTTTAAGTACTTAAAAAAATCTGAAAACTTGTTTTAATTCTTTAACAATCACTCAAATCTATTTACCATTGATTAATCGAGTAATTGTTTGAGCCCTAAATCTTTGAAATGTTTATGATGCTAATGTCATGTATATGAAAGTCTTAGTCATCCAGCAGGTCATAACTAAATGAATGATTAGCCATTTTAACTATAATAAGTTTTTTTTATACATATAATTGAATCACGCAGGTAGATGCATCACCTGAAAAAACCTCAGATGTTCTATGGTATGGACATCAATTTGAATTTGGCGAGATATTTTAAATTCTAAAAACCGGTTCTAGCATAGATGTGCATTGGGTTGTCTGAAGTAATTACCTTGTTGTCCAGTGCCTGAAAACATTAGATTTAATTTTAAGATAAATTTAAGATAAACAGAACAAGTTTTTTTTGACCAAACACCTAATCAGTTAAAGGAAAAAAATAATTGCTCAGTTCAGTTCAACTTAAGAGCTAAAATATGGAAAAGGAGAGAGCTCAATATCTGCTTGAAACCATGTTTTTCTTTAGTATCTAATCACCAGCTTCTATGTGAATCCCAATTAGGTGGAAAAACAAGGCATGCTACTTTTCTCCTTGGCTTTTCTAAGGTGTTGTTGAAGTGGATGTGCTGTCATGTCTCATGTGATCAGCCTCTTACATATACAGATGTTATCCTCCATTGCCACTACTGTGATGCTGCTGAATCCATTTTTTGGAATGCACCTTTTCTTAGAAATCCCCCTGTAACCCTGGCCTCTTGTCTTGTCCTCCTCAGGTTGGCGACATCGTCAAGGTCACGCGGATGAACATAAGCGGTCAGTGGGAGGGCGAGGTGAACGGACGACGGGGTCTCTTCCCATTTACACATGTCAAAATCATAGACCCCCAGAATCCTGATGAGAGTGACTGACCTTCCACTGGATCCTCTTGTCCAGTGTCAACGTGTACCATCTCTGCTGGCTTTCGCCACCTGTCCCGCCAGTGTCAGTGGTTACGTGCTTGCCTGCTTGGGGCTGTGCCGTGATTGCAATCCCTCTTGTTGCCAACCGTTGCAAGGCTTTCAGACTGTTTACAGTTTTGGATTTTGGATCCAAACTAAAAACCTGATCCCCACTTCTCACAGTCTCCTTTCCCAGGTCTTGGTTCCAAGCTGGACAGTGTTTTTGCATTAGTGTCCTTTTCATTTCCAGATCACTGGGCATCAGTGTGTGTGTGTGTATGTGTGCGAGTGTGTGAGTGTGTGTGTTTAAGTACAAGTGCATGTGTGTAGGTCTGTGTTCACAATAGATACTTAGCACATCACAACATGTCTATTTTTTTAATTTGATTTCTCTTGAGTATTTGTTATGTTTGAAGTCTTGGGGACTTTTAGAAAGTGTTGGCGTGCATTTCTTTAGTTGACAGGAGCATATTTGTATGAAGTAGGGAAACGCATTGTCCCTATTGACATGGGAGAACACTGAGGCTGAAACAGCCAGTCTCGTCATTTCTCCGAACAATCAAGTCACTTTTGTACCTTAACATCCCACATTCACACACCTTTTGGCCACAAGGATTTCATTTTGACAGTTCCTTGGTGTGTGTGTGTGGTGTGTGGTGTGTGACTGGAGTCATGATGTGTTTGTTGGAGAATCATGGTTGTAACATTATAAATCCCTTAGTCACATTTAACCTGGCGCAAGTCTGGCTTACAAGACTTATTTATCTTTTGTTAATAAGACATGATGCAGCCATATGTGGTTTCATCTTTTTCTGATTTGTGCCATGTGATCAACAATAATTTTTTGTGTTTATATGTTTTTATTTGAGACATCGAGGCGATGTATTTGTAGGGTGGTGATTTTGCATGTCCACTTGGTACCTCTTTACTTTTCTTCTAGTTTGTTTGAAACTAAAAGGACATTTGCAGGTTTTTAGTGCCAACAACACCAAGCACTGGGAGATAAATATACAACTTTGTTGCAGTGGAGTGCCGAGCCAGCTAGCTTAAAATTAAAAACGCAGCGTGGACATTTTGACTAAAGGCTTTACTGGGGTGAGGAGCTCCACTATCCGTGGTGGAGGTCAGGATGGAGGAAATGGTCTCAGCAACCCAATGAGACCCCATTAATGCCTTTGTACGTTAAATGCATCTTTTAGTGCGTGCAGTCCTCTCTAATCTTCTGTTGATGACAGTTAGGCCTTCAAACTGCTTTATCCCAGTCTGCGCACAATTTCTGTCTCTCTTTATGCAAACTGACTCCTTTGGAGTATAGGAAAGTGTCTTTGTTCATATCGTGCTGCAAATCAATTCAGTTTGGGCTGAGACTTAAAGCGTCGTGAACATATTGCTGATCCCTTCATCTCTGCTGTATTTAAAAGAATAACTTTTTCTCTCGCGTTTCCCCTCCCAGTGCTCTCTGTTAAAATCATTGCTCAGCCATTCACTCCGAGAAATATTAAGAAGCTTTTAGTTGTATCAGTTTTTTTATTTTGTCAGATTCTAGTCGGCTATGAAATCATGCATTTTTTTTTTAATTAAAACGAGTGATATTGTTAAACAAAAGTACCTAAGGTGACATTTACAAAAGGGAAAAATGCCTGCTGGTTGCCTCTGTGCATGACCTCTTGGCTGGGTACATGGTTCTGCCTGGCCAAATGCTGCTTAATGTCATTTATTTCCTTATTAAAGAAAAGGTTCTCTTATTTTAACCTCTCCTGGTCTGTGCAAACAAACCCATGTGGGTTTTCTTCACCAGACACAATGAAATCTTCTAATTAAGCAATACACCCCGATTAGTTCCTTTCTTGAGGTGAACTTGCTTTTCTCATGCTTTGGAGTTGTTTTGTAATGGCATTAACAGTATTACTGTGCTCTTTTCTCATACTCTAGGAAAGCCTGTCTTACTTAAGAATTGAAAATTGTGCCTTTTTATTTTCTTATACCATTTACATGTGTTAATATTTCCCCTGGTTAACACCTGTGCTGGTATCGATCCTTTATGTACAGAACAAGTAAATAAAATTTACGTCTACTTCTTTAAGTCGCTCTGGTGTCCTCCTTGCTCTTTTTAGGTGTTTTCAACAGCAGTGAGTGCAGCAGCGTCACACGTTGTATATGTGGAGCACAGGACGAACGCCCCTGTTCTCTTTTTTTGACACAAGCTGCACCCAGGAGAAAGGAACCAATTAATGAATTTTAATGAAGTGCTAATAAAAGAAAATCAGCTGACCTAGAGATGAGGAGTGGAAAACTTTTCAAGGGCAATGTTTCCAATGTTCTGTCATCTGCAAGTGTTTATTCAGCACTTTTCAAACCGTGTACAAAGTGAGCACTAACTTGACGATTTTGTAAAAGCATTCATATCATTTAATGTCACTTTTCTAACAGTAATGTGACTTAACAGGTAGATGAAATGGATATTCCATGTCTGCTTCCATTGCATACAGAATGCAGCTGTCATATTTCCAATTGCCGAAAAACTGCTAAATTTAGATAATAAAATCAACAACCAGTTCAAATAGAAAATGTTTTTCTTTAGCTGTGCCTACTCCTTGTTCACAGAAGTAATGCTGAAATAGAATAAAATGCCAAAATGAACAGAGCTTCACAAAATAGGACACAGCACAAATGTGAGCTTCTCAAACGAATTGCAGATAAACACTGATAAATAAAACTTAAATAGAACAGATAAATTGGCAACTGGTTCTTTTAGCTTTTTCTGTTTCTCTAACAAATAGAAATATCGGAATTCTGTAGGAAAAAATGATTTTTAAATCATCGAAATAAGAATAATCACATAAACAAATGTCTCATTTGCAAAGAGGTTCATCATAATAAAAATTCTACAATAAACTCCTCAAACTACTATCTCCTTGTTCCCTTATGTATGAGCCAGTTTAAATTTACATAAATGCTAATCTGGACTGTGATCTGTGTCGGCTGCAGCGAGAATAAATCTGTCATGAATCAAAAGTAGCAGAGTCTGACCTTTCCTGGAGGCAATGTGTTCATGTGCGTCACCGTGTGCGAAAATGGATGTGTGGCACAGTTGATGAGGGCCTCCTTCCACTCCATTACCCCCAACACTGTCGAGATATAGTTGCAAAGCATTTTGTCTCTACAGAGGTAAATCTTTGACAACATACAACAGAAAAACGATCAACATACATTAACATTAAAATGTTTGAAATTATATTTCTGACTTATTTCTAAAATCTTGTTAAAATGTACGATCAGCAACATCCATTATATACTGTATATTTATGTTCAGTCTATAGTACATTTAATGCACTTGCTGGCACTATCAGCAATTTGTGCGAAAAACACAATGAGTACACCTCCAATAAATGAAAACATAAATGTGGTTTAGTCATAAGAAACAATTAAGCACAGTGAAAAGTGCAAATTAGATTAAAGTAGATCATATATATACACACACGTATATATACATGTGTATGTAAGTATATATATACACACATACAGTATGTAAAAACATCAGTTGGCCCTCAACTCGACAGGAAGTCAGCCATTTTGAATTTCGTGTCAATGTGGGCAATTTGCACATTTCGTAAACAAACAAACTCGTCTGATTGCAATAACTGTACCAACGTAAGAAAACATGTCGCTTTGTGCTAGACACATCAAAAGATGAGAAGTTATCGAATGGTCTCACAGATTCAAAAGGGCGTGGCCATGGCAACCATCGCAATTTTCGCCAAAATAACTTCGCCCTACATCATGCGAAACTTCAATCGTGGCACATGAGTACACGTTAGCAGATAAATACTAAGTCAAGGGCATAGTGCCGCCTGGTGGCTGCATGCAGCTTTATTTATATTGTTATTCAAAATATTCTGTTCTACCACTGTGAGTAACTTAGAACAGTTTATTAAGAAAGTAGTGGGTGCTGCATTATTTCGTGTCTAACTGTGAAATACAACAAGAAAATAAAAGGTTATTGTAACAACAACAACAGTTTCCCATTAGGATTTACAGAGAAATTCACACATGTACTCTAGTCTCTACAACTACAGTCTCAAGACAGCAAACTGTAGCAATTTAAACACAATATATGGACACTGATTATGTTCATACTATTAAGATAAGGGCTAAAACTGGATCCTTTCAGCAACTTTAAAAGAAGGGGGAAAATACGTCCAGCAGATGGCAGCATTTCCAAAAGTGGTGGGGTTTTATCTGTTTTAGCAGAACTTTTTGGTTTGTTCAATTAGGACATGAACATTAAATAACTACAAGTGGAGATGCTCCTGCACAAAGCGACACTGATTTGAAGGCCATGGTATACCTTCCATGGCTTATGGTACACTCCAATCCTCTATTCACAACTACTGTTAAAATCCGACCTGAGTGATCTGGTTCCAGGTGTTCAGATTACACCTGGGATATTGGATACTCACTCACTCATTTTCTACCGCTTTATCCACTAGGGGTCATGGGGGGCGCTGGTGCCTATCTCCAGCTAACATAGGGCGAGAGGCAGGGTACACCCTGGACAGGTCGCCAGTCCATCACAGGGCCACATAGAGACAGACAACCATTCACTCTCACATTCATACCTACGGGGAATTTAGAGTGTCCAATTAACCTAGTCCCCAAATCTGCATGTTTTTGGACTGTGGGAGGAGATATTGGATACTGACCTTTAAAATGTATGGACATTAACTTCATAAGAAGTTAACCTATGACATCAGAACTTCACAGTAGAACTCTCATCAAATGAGCTACTGGCTGCTACAGTTCTTCAGGAAGTCTTGAGTTTTTGACTGTTTTCATTCAATCTTGACCTAAAAAACATCATAATCAGACGTCAACCCAACCTCAGACATACAAGTCCTACATGTACAGCACGAGCTATTCTTATGGAGCTACATAACAACACTTTCTAAGTGTTCTGAAGTTAAAATGTTCTAAAATTCACTTCATTGTAAGATTAAAACTTATAACCTCAGAGATACAAGTCATCTGAGTTTAGGACTGCAGCTATCGAATATTATTGGTAATCGAGTATTCTATCGAATGTTCCATCGATTCATCGAGTAATCGGATAAAACACTTTTATCCTATTCCTCCTATTACTTTCGCTTTGCCGCGTTTGCTCTTTTTCGCTGTATTCACTGTTTACAGTCCCCGCGTCTGCCATTGTGTACAGCTAAACTGTCCACACACATTACCCAAAAACGCTTCCATCTTCTTCCGCTTTGTAGGGGACGCATAAACAGGTTGTATAACACTAAAGAGAATCTGTGCGAAACGTGAGCTTTAAATTTAATTAAACGAGGCTTCAAGGCAGAGGAAATTACTCGATCATTCTTTGTAATCGAGTTACTCAAGGAATCGTTGCAGCCCTATCTGTGTTATTTGTCGGGATGAGCTTACAATGAATTTCTTGGTGTTCTTAAGTTTCTCATCTTAGTCAGAGTCTTTCCAAAAAAATTGAACCTAATATCTCGGGATTTTATAAAATCACTTTAACTGTGATGACAAACAAAACAGACTTTTTTGACACTTTGACATAATACTATACTTTTATTATACCAAGGCATTAAAAATGTCACATATGCCACAATGTATAGAATCTACTATGTCACAAAAGTAAAATGTTGTAGTGGAATGGGACGTATTTTTGATACATGTATTTAAAATACATATTTCAAATAGAAAATAATTTTTGTTGAGATGATGAAAATTTCTTCAAAACAGCTGTATTCAACCATCTTACTTACTAGTCATATCTGCAGATCTTGGCATGTTTGCCAATAATACATTTTAATGCCAATACCGATGACATGCTCTAGTTCCAATATCTCTTACAGGTAGCCCATCCAAGAAACATTCTTTTATTTATGAAAATAGTTTAATCATGCAAAATTCATCTGCATCATTAGAATAAATGCATTTCCTATGGTTATGTCTTGGTTACTTAGCATACAAAAGTGCTTTTCTCCAGTTAATGGCTTGACCAAATGCTCACACGATGCCCTCTGGAGGGCGTGGATTGCACTACTGAGACGTGCATTATAACATCATGTAATGCTCGTTACAGAACGCTTAAGTAAAGTTAGAAAGATATTGACAGATTCGAACTGCCGCGATCAATAACATTTAAACGAAACATTGTTGAAACGCATGTGATACATATTTTTAATCGTAGTGACCTAAAAGAGGCGCGTTCCGAGCTGCAGAAACTACATCGATGTCTACGTGCAGTCGCCAGTGAGATCGGAGCGCAGGGACCGTCAACAAATTGCAACACCGAAAAAAAAGACATTTGAAAAATACTCTACAACAATCTACAACTTTACAACAAAACAGTGTAGTGTCATCAAACTGACTGGTGTAGTATCACGTACAGTACAGCAGTGAAGTTTACAGTTTACAGAAAGTTTGATGACACTACACTGTATTGTGGTGAAGTTATTGAAAATGATCACTAATAAATATTTATAAAAAAAATTAAAAATCATATTTTGTCAAACTGACTGGTGTAGTATCATGTACAGTACAGCTGTAAGATGTACAGAAAGTTTGATGACACTACACTGTATTGTGGTGAAGTTATTGAAAATTATCACTAATAAATATTTATTTAAAAAATATTAAACATCATATTTTGTCAAACTGACTAGTTTAGTATCATGTACAGTACAGCTGTAAGATGTACAGAAACTTTGATGACACTACACTGTATTGTGGTGAAGTTACTGAAAATTATCACTAATAAATATTTATAAAAAATATTCAAAATCATATTTCGTCAAACTGACTGGTGTAGTATCATGTTGAAGTTACTGAAAATTGTCACTAATAAATATTTATAAAAATATTCAAAATAATATTTCTTCAAACTGACTGGTTTAGTATCATGTACAGTACAGCTGTAAGATGTACAGAAACTTGATGGCACTACACTGTATTGTGGTGAAGTTATTGAAAATTATCACTAATGAATATTTATAAAAAAATATTCAAAATAATATTTCTTTAAACTAACTGGTGTATCATGTACAGCAGTAAAAGTTTACAGAAAGTTTGATGACACTACATTGTATTGTGGGGAAGTTATTGAAAATTATCACTAATGAATATTTATAAAAAAATATTCAAAATAATATTTCTTTAAACTAACTGGTGTATCATGTACAGCAGTAAAAGTTTACAGAAAGTTTGATGACACTACATTGTATTGTGGGGAAGTTATTGAAAAATATTTCTCATAAATATTCATAAAAAATATTCAAAATCATATTTCTTCAAACTGATTGGTGTAGTATCATGTACAGTACAGCTGTAAGATGTACAGAAACTTTGGTGACACTACACTGTATTATGGTGAAGTTATTGAAAATTATCACTAATAAATATTTATAAAAAATATTCAAAATAATATTTCTTCAAACTAACTGGTGTAGTATCATGTACAGTACAGCAGTAAAAGTTTATAGAAAGTTTGATGACACTACACTGTATTGTGGTGAAGTTATTGAAAATTATCACTAATAAATATTTATAAAAAATATTCAAAATCATATTTCGTCAAACTGACTGGTTTAGTATCATGTACAGTACAGCTGTAAGATGTACAGAAAGTTTGATGACACTACACTGTATTATGGTGAAGTTATTGAGTATTTTTCCAATCTTTTTTTCCAAGTCTTTTTTTCCAGTGTTGCAATTTGTTGACGGTCCCTGCGCTCCGATCTCACTGGCGACTGCACGTAGAGATCGATGCAGTTTCTGCAGCTCAGAATACGGCTCTTTTTGATGAAGACGAGGTTGTAGCTTGTTGACACTATAATTAAAAATATGTATCACATGAGTTTCAACAATGTTTCGTTTAAATGTTATTGATCGCGGCAGTTCGAATCTGTGAATACCTTTCTAATTTTACTTAAGTTTACAGAACCAATGATAAACAAAGCGAGGGTGGGAGACAATTATCAATAAGATAATGACTTGTTAAGAAGAGACAGATCTGCATTTTAGTGTTTCGTAGAGCCAGGGAGTTACCTCTTTGTCCCGGTACAGTTTGTCTACGGCGATGACTGCCCGGGATCCACTGTCAATAAACCTTTTCCTTCGCTCCAGGATCTCCTTGGGAAACTGGTCGTTTACGCTGAAGTCCGTTCCTCGCAGCTCCCTGTCCAGGCTTTTTACTAACTCCTTTTGTTTAAAATGTTCAAATTTGGCGCTGGCCATCCTGTCGTTTCCTTCCTAAGCCGGTGCGCCCGGTGGAACGAGATGTTTTTGACTGTGTCTGCCGGGAGTTTTAGTTGTTTCTCGATAAAGTTTCTTAGGGTTGTTTCTGGAGCCTCTTCGGCCTTTTCTGGTATTCCAGAGAAAACCAGGATATTCCTCGGTGAGGGATTTTAACGATCCTTTAAGGGAGGCGTTTTCAGTCGCAAGCAAGGACACCTGTTGCTGGCTCAACAGAGATTCCCGCAGCGACTGAAACTCTTTGTGCAAGACTTCCACCAACGAAATTCGGGCTTCAAAGCGGGATAAATTTGTATTAATGGAGGTAAGAATCTCCGTAAATTCGCTGTCTGGCAGTGAAGCGGCTCCGAGTGAGTCCTCCGGTCGGCTTCTTTTGGAGGAGGCGGGTAACAGGTGTTTTGGTTGTTTTCTCCATTACTATAAAGCACTCTTCGATGTAATCCTCTAGATCCACCAGTCTTCTTTTCCTGTCTTCCAGTGGAAAATGGAAGTATTGTTGATGCTTTTCCCGTTTATTTTAATATTTATTTGGCGGTATGTAGAATAGAGAAAAATGTTTGGTCTGACAACACGCCGCCATGTTTGAGTTGCACAGGTCTCAGGCAAGTCTCGCGATACTACAGCATACTACCGCTCTCCTACAGCATGCTACCTACTACCTTCCTACCTTTGAACAAAACATTCTGGGAAACTAAACAAAAACTTCCATTTGAAAACATTTTAAGAATGTTAGGGCATAATGTTATAATAATGTTAAAACTAAACATTTAAGAATGTTTTTGAGAATCTTATCCTACCTTTAAGAAAAACATTATGGGAACTAAACAAAAACTTCCTGCTACAATCTTAGGGCATAATGTTCTAACAATGTTTAGTTAGAACTTCCCTCTAAAAACGTTGCTAAAACATTGCATTGTAACATTCTCAGAATGTTCCCAGAACCAAACTTTTCTAGCTAGGTTGTCCTCATCTCTGCTCTGTGATTCATGTCATAGCGAGAACCACAAAGGGGAACTAACGTGAGCTGCTGTGTGTGGGTGACCCAGACGACCTGCACCATCACAGGAAGATTTGACGATTAAAACTGCCGCCATGTGTCACGGTGTCAAACTGCCACATTCTGTTGCAAGTCTGTTGTTAATGAAGTGGGGATAACCGCAAGTGGAACGACATCTAATCGCAGTTTTTGTCCTCTGTGACTTGTACTGCACTTTTTATAAAATACTGCCCTTAAAAAATATATATATATAAAATGTCAGTTGGTGTGTTCTAGAAATGCCATTACTCCCTGAAGCAGCTCTGTGAATGTCCCACATATAGCTTCTCTCTCTCTCTCATAAAACATTTACAGCACAGATGCTCCGGCCTTCTGCTGTGGAAACTCTGCCAGACTGTGATGGGAACTCCACACACACTGAGTGTCATCACTGGTCAGACCATAGAACACATATAAGAAATAGACATAGTCATTCAGTTTGCCAGGTAAGGCTAATCAGGATGAAGCTGTTGCAAATACAACTCAGTTTGAATCAAAGTCTATGGGAAAATGAGCTTCTACTTATTTAATTTAGAAAAGCAGTAAATGTTTTCCTGAGGAGGTAATGGTCATGACTGCCAATTTAAGGGATTGTTCAGTAGAACATGATGTCAGCTTTGTAAATGATGTTCCGATTTAGAGGAGAATAGACGATAAAGTACATTTCATAAGAGTAGACACCAGTGTGATCGACAGCTGGTGACATCTGAATTCTAATTTGTTTCTCTCTTTTCTTGTCTCCCTCTAAAGAGTGCTGCTTTTGGGAGAGAAGATTCCAGTGCAGCTGAAAGATTACCAGAGTACCATGTTAGTGGTCCCTCATCATGCTTTGTTTGGAGTGTGCTGCAGAGTTTTTGAAATGCTTAAATTGTGTTCTCTCCTTCAGAATTGTGATATTTCTACAAACTTGAACAGAAACTTTAAAAGTTGCCAGCTGTTGCAAATTTAACCCAAAAACTATATGTACCAACTGCTACATTTACCTTTTTTTTTTTTTAAACTGTCCTGTTCAGTTTGAACAAATGTTACACTGATTTTAGAAACGTGACTCCTGGGTTTTTGTCTCAGAATAGTATCATTCAGTTTTGGTTAAGGTGGAAAAGAAATTTGCAATTATTGTTACTATTACATCACAATAAACAGAGAAACACGATACAAATTGAATCAGCAACCAAATATCATGAAGCAATCAAATTGTGACAAAAGGACATTGTCCAAGCTCAAGGATGAACCTAGGTTTGAATGTATGATTTGTCCCATAATTTGGTCCATTAATATGTTTAGAATTAATGAGATACTCAGTCTCAATGCAATGTATACAGTGCCAAAAGTCCATTTCTAATACGCTCACCTGCTCAATTAAGATGATGGACAAACTACAGGTAAAAAAGCACCAGCGCTGTGTCTAAATATAAAGCATCACTTCTGCCATGTCTGTTAACTGTTATTCATCTGATTTGTGACTCACGTGCAAATATTTAGATGTTCATTTCAACGTATGCAGAGAATCTCATAGATCAGATTAGATGTGACCTTAAAATCTGCCTGTATGCCAGCATGTTATTCAACTCAATTAAATTAAATCCTTTTTGATGCACACATGGTTAATGCATTTTTTTCTTTAGATTACATTGCTTTCAGAAGTTCGAACCCCGGACTGTTAATACCTCACCATAACAGTGCAATCATAGGTCTTTTTTTTAATCACACTACCAGATTTAATTTCACACCTATTTCCCTTGACAGAATACAAGACAATGTGTTGAATATATGGTCCATTTCCAAAACACGACTACTACTTTTTATTTAGAACAGCCCATTGTGAAAGCTCAGGCTGAAGCAATATGAACTGCAACATATATACAAAAATGAAACAAAAGGGAAAATATAGTATTTTTGACCAATGTCACACCTCTTACAGACTGAAACAGCCGTATTTATATTTAAACGCAAACCATAGGAGTGGTCTATCAGTAAGTTCGCTATGTCCCAAACCAATTTACAACATAAATCATGTCAAGAGCAAAATTGTGTACAGTATAAGGACTCTGACTATAAACCACCTGTTTCCAAAACAGGGTAAAAATTCTTTGTGACCCATCAATGGGTCTGAGAACTTCTCAGTTTGTTAACAGTCTACTCATTATAATAGCATTTCTTCATTTCCTCCAGGGCTGGACTGGCTTTATCCTCCATTGATGATGTCACTATTGCAAATGTGTCACCAACAGGAGTATGAAAAGAGCGGGTGCTGGCTCCAGTCTGCTGCGTTGCCATGGTGCTGATGATGGTGGTAGGTGTGCTGCTGGGTGCCGTATTCCACTGTGGCAAGTGGATGAGGTGAGGGGTGGACAAGGGAGTGTGCCGCATCTACATCACTGGACGGGAATGGAAATCTGGCGTATTCCACAGATCTGGAGAAAAGAGCAATGTTTGATGTTAATTTTTATACATCATCATGTTTTTTAAACTCAGTCACTTCATTCAGTCCATCTGTTCAACGTTTGTTAACTAGGGCTGCAATGCAGTTGACAGTTACTAAATTGTCAACTATTTTTGATTAAAGGTACTTTTTTCTCTCCACTGATGCCTAGCGCTTGCTCATTGTGTGAACTGTTGGGTTTCTTTTCTCTCTGTAATATTGTAAAGGTTTTGGCCTTACTATGTACAGAGCCTTGAGATAATGTATGTTGTCATTTTTCAAATGTTTAAATTTTTTTTCAGATTTTTCAGCTTCATTGTGAATGTTTTCTAGTTTCTTTACTCCATATAACAAAGAAATCATTAAAACTGAATAATTTTGGCTTCAAGACATTCAAGAACAATGAAAATAATGTAAAAAAAATCAAGCACACATACATAGAAATGTGGAACGATCACCTCTGAATGTAAAACCTGGACTACAGCAGGAGAAGACCACACCTGGTGCCAGTTTACAAAAAAGCAAATTCATTCTAAATTTTTTTGCTGTTATTGCTTTGGTTGTTTGATTTACATCTGAGTCTACAGTTACATTTTTCCTACATCAAGTCTCATTGGACTCCATCTCATCTGAAGGACATGTATCTTTAAATGTTCACACCTGTAGGGCTGATACGTCACGGGCGCAGGCACCATCTGTTCTTCACAGCTGTAGTCGTACTCGTGCAGCTCCAGGGGCTCGACGTGTAAACTCTGTGTAGACGGGTCCTGCTCTTGATCCCAGGCTGGGAGGTGACTCCCCTTTGGTGACTGCTGAGCCGAGGCCTGGTTCCTCTTTGTCTGCTCGGTTGAAGAGGTGGAGGGCATCCTCTGCAGGTCTGAGCAGGAAGTACATTGGTTAATAGGATCTCCCATGCAAATGAAAGGCAATGATACACTAATGCGAATGAACACTTTGTGTTTGTGTGCGACTTCATTCAAGCTGCACGGATAAAAACATACCTGGTGGAGTGTGACAGTGAGCCTTTATGTCGAGTGAGGCTCTCTTTGCAGGAGGGCTTTCTTTTGAGCGACACCTGGGAAAAATAAAATATTCAAAGTCTTGTTGATCAGGTGAATAAAATCCAGGGGATTTTTTTAGAGCAAGGATAAGATGCACCATCTAACAAGAGTCCAACTTCAGAAACTGCCATGCAACACATCACTGTACTATCCAATTTTCAAAAGATATTCCTACCTTTTACTGTGGGAATGGGTGCCTCCTTCCCTGAATCCCTTTGCAAAAGGATTGTGGTCAATCTTCAACTTAGTGATCTTTAAAAAAAAAGGAAACAAGATTTGATCAATTTTGCCTCATAAATTGCAGGTTAGGTATCGAGTAAAACGTTACAGATTTGGTGTAACATTTGGATAAAGGAGTTTGTACCTTAGGGTTCTGGTAAGCTGTCACTGCAGTGAAGGTTGTCTCTGGAAAGCTGAACGTTTGAAATGGGCCCCAGCGGATAGTGTACGGACTGTCTGCTTGTATCACGTGAAACCTGGGGTAGTAGCGATGCATAGAGTGCAGGATGATCTGATAAGAGTAAAGAAATAAAGAGTAGAGTGAGTGAAATGCAGTCGTTTTAAAATGAAATACCCAACTTGTGACCACTGGAAGGTGGTGGAGACTTACATGGCCGTGCTGGTCCAAGGTGTTGTTGGTGAGCTTCACCTTGAGGAAAGACAATGACTGCTTCATCCAGTGACTTCCTGTGGCAGGGGAGTCTGGGTGCATGTATGTCCGACACGGGGGCTGGGGCTCTGCCTTCCCTGCTACCTCCCACTGCTCATTTTTCCACTACAGAGAAATGGGGGGAGGGAGATGCAAGGTTATCAAGTGTGAGACCTCAGGATGTGTCTGATAGCACCGACATTGATCACAAAACCTTTGTTTTTTCCTTGTGGTGTCGTGTAAGACAACTGCGGTCCATGAAAATTGTATTTATTTATAAACTGCAAGGATTTTTTACCTCAGTCTTTTAACAAGAGAAATTTTTAATCACGTATGCTAATAGGATTGTTTTTGAAAAAATTCACAGAAAAATGATCACTCTTTCTACATACTTAACCTTTTCTGTGCACTTTGTTGTTTTCACATGTGTGCTCGAAGCAGTATCCGTGACCAAATGGGCCAGGACAGCCGACTGTTCCTCACTCACTGATTGTGAATAAGGGGGAATGCTAATTGATTGGGCCTCCAGCTGAGAGTGCACAAACAGGAAGCTATGAAAGGCTTTGATATGCAGTGGTGCGACCCACAGTGGGCAGGACCCTGTCTGTCTGCAGACTGCCGCTTTAAGCATATGCTACAATCTATTGATTTTCATGCATTTACCTTGTATTTGAAGCTCTCTAGAGGGACCATATCCATCAGGACGACATAATTGGCAAAAGGCTGGAGACCAGAGAGACTGACACTGCAGTGTGGAAACATTCTCCTGAAACAAGCAAACACACAAACGGACGTCAGTGACTGTTTTAACCATTTCTTTTCACAATCACACTGTTGCGATCCTCGCAACAAACCTGTGTGCAGTCTGTGCAACTCTACTGTGTTATTTCAGACTGTCTGTGGTCTGAGAGACAAACAATGCAAAAGGACAGAGACGCAAGAAAAATCTTGACACTAAATGTTACCTTCCGTGCTTTGTTATAATCATCTCTGTTCCAGTGCTGTGAAAGGACTTCCAGAGAGCAGCGTTCTCCAGAGTCATCCTGATGCAGCCCTGCTGGTATGACTCAGCTGCTGGAGGAGAGCGTGGAACGCTAAGATTCAATTTAGAGTCTGTGGAGACAATGAAAATAAACATCTGAACATTTCTGCAGCTCTATTTTAGAATGATGGCGTAGTCTTTAGTAGTTTTAAAATCACATATTCCTGCAAACAGTTGTTTTTTTCATTTTGAGATTAAAAACATCTATTTATTCCAAAATCCAAGACAAACTTTGTAACCCAATGCATCTTGCAAGACTGATTGTGGTCAGGCCTCACAGTAAATATGAGAATAAAAATCTTACCAGAGAAGTGTTGCATGTTGCGTTGTCCCTCTGTCATCACCACGAGCAGCACCCAGAGGATCCTTGGAGGTTTTGAGACAAAATGCAGCCCTCAGATGTTCTAACTTTGAGGTCAAACACATCAAGGGTCTCTATCCTTGAAATGTACGAGCCTTGAACTTGATTGGCCATTAAAGAAAGGGTGGAGTCTAAACAACCAAGGGGGTGTGGTCAGGATGGACAGAGGGGGGCAGGTGAGACAGAATTACCTGATGTTTTCACGTCTGTTTGGAAATTCTCAAACTCAGTTGCTGCACAAAGAAACCATAGATTGAAGTGAACTTCCCAATGTTTTTTTTTTTTTTTAATTTAACTTCTAGTTATTTTATTGAAGTACTAATTTAACTGTTTAGCTACTAATGTGTTGGACTGACAGTCATGCTTTCCTGGCATCTTGGTATTTTCTGAGCACAGGAGGAAAAAAAATAAATAAATTGATAAATGAATCTCTGATAAAGTGTCCATGCAACAGAGGACATGAGGGGAAAAGGTAGTAATGGTAGTAATGCAACATCGTCCATAAAATGCCAAAGACCAAACCTTTTAGAAGCACAAAGATAATCTGCTATGTTGCTTTAGACGCTATACATATGCTGCGTCTGCTACAGGCCAGAAATGCATAAAAGACTCAATCCCCATCTCCTGTTTCAGTCCAAGTTGAAGGACAGTGAGCAGAATTTCAAAGTGCCTGTGGGGGGGGGGGGGGGGGGGGGGGGGGCTGCAGACAAACAGGTCCCTTCCTGGCTGCTGTGGTTGTGTATTGAGATTACAGAGGTGACTGCAGTTTGGTCTGGCCTTGACAATGGTAAGAAGTGCTTCTAATCCTATGAGGCCATTTGGCCCTGCCTCCGCCCCTTCATCATACCTTAAGTGCCCTGGGAGGGGATTCAGATCTCTGATGGAGCCAGTAGTTAGCAGCCTGTTTGCACGAAAGACTGATGGGAGGAAGGGAACACCAACAGAGCAAGATATAGAGGACAACATTCAAGTTTCCAACCCAGACACTTTAATTCTATATTTGTGTATATGTGAAACTTACATCTAAAATAATAGAAAAAAGAGAAATATTCTTTTTAAAATATTTGAGACTAAAGAACCCAGTGACTTCAGCTGTGCCAGGCAGCAGGGACAGTTTAACTCATCTGATGTGACTCTATACCTCTAATTTATGTGTATATAGAAAGATGCCATTTAGATAGATGTAACTCTTGATATATACTGTATATACAGTGGGTACAACAAAACTACACACCCCTGTTAAAATGACCAAGATAAATAATTTCTGAACTTTTTCACCTTTAATGTGACCTATGACCTGCACAACACACAAATGAAATCTTTGAGAGGGAAAAATTAAAAACTAAAATAATTTGGTTGCACCCCCTTTGTTGAAGCACTCTTTGATTTTATTACAGCATTTTGTCTTTTTGGGTAGGAGTCCACAGGTTTTCAATTGGATTCAGGTCTGAGCTCTGCCTGGGCCATGCTTTGGGTCGTTGCTGTGCTGAAAGATCATGTTCCTCTTCCGCTTTCTAGCAGAAGCCTGAAGGATTTTGTGCCAACATCGATTGGTTTTTAAAACGGTTCATAATTCCCCTCCACCTTCTTCTTCCACCTTCGTCTTTAAC
Source organism: Brachirus orientalis (assembly GCA_016785285.1). NCBI lineage: Eukaryota > Metazoa > Chordata > Actinopteri > Pleuronectiformes > Soleidae > Brachirus > Brachirus orientalis. Next base: position 12,641,603 of record JAFBJR010000905.1, read on the forward strand.
ATACTTTTATCATTATGGCCAAAAAGTTCACCTTAATTTCATCAGATTGTAACACATTTTCCCCACACCCTTTTGGGAGAATTTGAATGTGTTTTTGCAAAATTTTGTTAGGCTTTTTGTAAGGAAATGCAACATTCTTGCCACCCCATTGCCCAGACATATGAAGAATACACATCCAGTACTTGCCAGAAATTCCTGCAACTCATTTCCTGTTGCTGTGGGCCTTGTGTTCGCCTCCCTGACCACTTTTCCTCAATTTTTTGAGGACGTCCAGTGCCTAGTAATGTTTTGCCATATTTTCTCCACTTGATGATGACTGTCTTCACTGTTTTCCATGGTATATCTGATACCTTAGTAATTCTTTATTACCCATCTCCTGACTGATACTCTTTGACAATGAGATCCTCTGTGGATCATGGCTTTGTCAGGAAAAGCCTTTCCGAGGCACTGATGAATGTGATTGGTTCATTCTGAACACAGCCACATCCCCAGTTATAAGAGGGTGTGCACATTTGTGCAACCACATTATTTTAGTTAGTTTTTTATTTTCCCGCCTAAAAGATTTGAGTATGTTTTTCAGTTGTACAGGTCATAGGTCACATTAAAGGTGGGGAAAAAATCCTGAAATTAATAATCTTGGCCTCTTTTTTAAAAAAAACCCCACAAAAATCTGGTATTTTAACACAGGTGCGTAGAATTTTTATAGCCACTGAATGTGTTATGTAATGACTGCATAAATTCTCATACCACAGTTAGCAGGGGCTGGGTATTGATTAAAGCTTTGATACAGTTTCAAGATCAATGCCTGGACTTTGTTGCTGATTTCTGATCCATAATTTTTTTGATACCAATATTACTAAATCCTTTAAGACACTCAGGACATAAATTTATTCATTAAACATGTGCCAGCTTCTCAAAACATAAAACAGACACACTTTAAGGTCAATCTTACTTTGACACTGACGAGAGGGACCAAAATCGGATAATGAAATAAAAACATATTGAAAACCTATTTTCCATATTACATGATACAGAAGAAGGTCAACACCACAGCCAACTGAGTTCGATACACAGCCCTTCACTTCCCACAACTTTGGTTTTCCAATGCTGTTTTAAAGCACAAACCTGTCATGTGACCATCTCTAACCACAAAAGCGTCTGTCTTTTTGACATGTCAAACAAAAGGACAATGTGCAAGTTACTTAGTTTCCATCTAAATGTGCAATAAAATGATGTGCACTGTATTTCAAACTCCTTCCGAATCTATGTGCTATAAACAGTAAGTACTTTTGCACCAGTTACTTTACATTTTGGTCCCTTATCACCTTGAAACAACATCACATACCTAATGTGTGATTTATCATCTTCACTTGGTTTTAAAAATAAAACAGGTTAAACACATGAAATTTAAACCTCCTTAAGACCACAATTTAGCAGTCTTAAAGATACATTCTAATGCTCCTAAATGCGGACTAAGCAAAAACACACCATGTAGTGCTAGTGGTTAAAGGGTGTTAGGCTTGCTGTCACAAAGTTTCAAAGGAATGATGACAGGATATTGAATGCAGGTTTCAAAAGACCTTTGTGTTGCACTCTTTGTTTATATTGTGAAAGTTATGTCTGAAGATGCAGATACTGTGTCAGAACAGATTACCTAACTGTGTTTTACAGTGTTGTTAAAAGATTGTCTCTACAAGGCATTTCTGTTCTGTTCTGCAGGCATGTTGAAACATTTCTCCTCTGCCTCAGTCAGCTGCAGGCTTGAAGATTGAATTCATTTTCCACCTGAGGCAGTGTCACCTCTGCAGCTCTGCAACAGAGTCAAGCTCAAGAAGAAAAGATATTACTCACATCTGCTTCTGCAGATGGTGTTTTATCAGGGTGGGCGGTGCTGAAGTGGGAACGTGAAAATGTGCTGGCCGCATTTTTACATCAGGTTTAATGTCATTCACTCACCAGTTTAGCTGAATTGCAGATCACCAATGATACTGCAGATGCTACCAGCGGCATCTCTCCTGCATTTCATTTGTTTTGAGTAAGTTCCGCTGAGATAAAAACAGCTTATTGCACAGGAAACACTGTGGTTTTCACAGTTTAGATGGGTTTGTCTCAGATGCAGCTGGAAGATGCAGTGCATGACCCAGTGGCAGAAGTGCAGAGACGTGCCTCTGTGAACTGAGTGCTTGGAAGAGTTTTTCCTTTCTCCTTCTTCACAAAGCTTCACAAATACAGTACAAAGGTCCAGTGGACACAAAACTACTGGTATAATCAATAAAAAAAGAATGACAAGCCAGAGCAACACATAATACTATTTTACCACTGTCAGGCAATACTATGAGAGAAAGGAAAGAGAAGGAACAACCATGAAGAAAAATCCCCGGGGACTGCACAAGGGAAGAAGGAAACTTCTTGAGATGGAAGAGGCAGCAAAAGATTAGAAGGTAGGCGGAAAGTGAAAGGACATTTATTCATCTGAGAGAAAGGGAATAATAAAACAAGGACATCCAGTGTGGATACAGAAGTTGAAGTTGTGTGAGTAGATTAGTTTGTTTCAGAAGTTTTCAGTGGAAAGTGAAGCAGCGGTGGACCTGCAGGGACGGTGGACAGACTTTAGTCAAAGGAGATCAGAGCTGAGACGCCTGCAAAAGTTGCATCTGCCGGAGCTGCTTTCAGTTTACTCATCATAAGGAACTGCTGGAAGGGTTTGAACCTTTTTAAAAGCTAAAATAATGACAAAAAATATATATATATCCTCACAGTCCTGCACATACTGTACATAGCTCTATAGCTGATTAGTATTATTTATAATCATAATAATTATCAATAGTTAAAATCACGGCAGTTAAATTTGAGTGTTTTCATTTACGGATTTCAGTATTTGGTAAATGGTAAGTGTTAATTATTAATAATCAGGTAAATAGCAGTTTTTAAGTGAATTATTTTATGACGTAACTTGCTCTCTGTACCAGAATGTTTATTGTTCACGCCACCTCGATTAAAACAATCACCCATTACGTAGGCATTTTTTTTTTTGGACATTTGTTAAACGTTTTTTTTTTATTTACATCTATTTATTTGCTTATTTCATTTATCTACTGTTATTTTTTGAATATACATATATACAAGTATTAATTTGATCATTATTGTATTACATCATTCTAGTGTATTGTACTTATTGTGCAAAACTAAACCCATTCTCCCATTTCACTTATTTTTTTAAATGACCTCTTTTGCATTGCATTTTGCTCTTATGTTCTTTTAAGAACTTTTTTTTAAATCTTTTTTTTTTTTTTTTTTAAATAATTTCTTATTATTCTGCATGTTTTTAAATGTGTAGTGTGTTGTTTGTAGTAAGTTAACCTCCAATGCAAGATCGGTGACAACTAATGTGAAGGTCTTATATTCCATTACCAGCAGAGGGCAGCAGACGTCAACCTGTAACTTGCTGAATAATGTAAACAGGTCACATATCAATTTTCCGAAACATTTAGCTCACTAATTGATTACAATTTTACATTTACAGGTATTCAATTGTGATTTAATACTTATTGACTAAGCCTGAATAATTATATGGACAGCTAAGACATTGGAGTTCAGTTGACTGTGAATATTTCTATTCACCAGCCAGGTGTCAGCTCAACTTTGCACAGTTAAGCATGTTAAGAGCAAGTTAAAAGGTAAAATATTTACAAAGAACATGGAAAATGTGCAAGAAACGTGTAAAGAAATAAGGAGTCAAGAATATGGACTAAAGTAATGTAATGTAATGATGCCAGAGAAGAATTGACCACACTGGTTTGAAATAATAGAAAGGTATCAGAAAACCTTGTAACCACACACAGCACACGGGACCTTCAAGCCTCCTGCCTCTTTGTGAAGTGTCCTGGGTTTGGACTGCAAGAGGAAAATGCAGCCTCTGAAAGAAACCCACACAGACACACAGATAAAGTTCAAACTGTGATTTAAAACCTGAGGAATTAAAACTGTTTTCATTTGAATAAGCCATAGGTTAAATCCTGATAAAAGCATAGAAATTGTTGCTCCGCCACAGCGTCTCCTTACAAAGTTAACATCCTACCACATTCACCTCACAGCACATTATCAATTTTGCACTAAGTTTCTCCAGCGGTGAATATTTAAATTTTCGAAATTTGCCGTTCACTTCAGACTGACTGAGGGAATTATGTGAATGCTGCACTTTTGACTATCAGGTGTCATTTTCAGTCAGACTGCAGAATTCATATGCATGTGGAATAAATCTCAATCCAAGGAAACATAATTTTCCATCATTTGCATTTTCCTGTTTTCTTGCAGTCAGGCAGTTGGCCTTTCATATAATTTGGGGGGGGGGGGTTGGGGGGGGGGGGTTTGTTGTGCTCCAGAAACAGCTACTCAGCTACCCATACGAATGCTTGTATCCTGTTAGGTAGTGAGAAGCCTGTGTTGTGTATTCTGCACATGTGCCTGCTTCTGGGGGTCTTTGCCCCAGGCTCTACTAGCCTGAGTTGTGCGTGAGGACAGGACAAATGCAGAAATGGACAGCCACAACAGCTGCTCTTTTCTCCCATGTCCACCTCCTCCCAGTCTACTGAGGGTTTTCCTGACAGCCTAACACACAAAAATGGGCATGTCACATAGAATCATTACATTATCTATCTATCTATCTATCTATCTATCTATCTATCTATCTATCTATCTATCTATCTATCTATCTATCTATCTATCTATCTATCTATCTATAGCCTTACTCTGCTTTCCAACATCATCTTAATTGGACTATTGTCCTTGTCCCAGCTTACAGAGAGAATTGCATTGCATTCAGTAAATGTATATCCCACTAGTGCTTGCATACTGAGACAAGGACAGTAATTCAATTGAACACTGTGCTTAAACATACATGGTAATGTACGGAGTGGTTCCCAAACTATGGGTTGGGACCACCATGGGGGTCTTAAGTCAAGAGTGGCGGTCTCTGAGACGATTTCTGCAAATCGAATACAATGTAGAATAATCAGAAATACTGTATCACTGCATATTTTACACATAACTTGTCAGAGAGAGAAAGCTGTTTCATTTAAAGTAAAAAAAAATCGCTCTCTCTCGCTCTCTCCCCCTTCTTGACCCCTGAGGTGATAATGATAGAGTGACTGACAGCATCAGTAGCAGCAGATCAATTTACAGCTACATAGTAAACAGTACGACACGTTTAAAGACGTTCGGAAGGTCCCGAGTCTCCGACCTTATTATTTTAGAGGATAGAGGCTGAGAAATTTGGAGGAAAAAAAAAAGTGTCTTATGATAGTGTGTGTCAGATTTGGTGTTATACAAATATAAACCTACTCTTGTTCAACAACACACAGGTCATCAAACATCTTGTTGATGACCTGTGTGCTGAGGAGATGATTGCCAATAAAATAAGGCCCATTTGTAATTATAACAGAATTGTCTCCCGATATTTTAGCTGAAAATATTACTGGATATGGAAACTGTTTTCTATCTCATCTGTGGATTATAGACTAACTGCTAAATTACTTTCTTATCTTTGCCTCTGTCTCTCTCTTGAGATGACATTTAATTCTTTTAGTCTCTCTCTTCATCTGTTTGTCATCCTTCTTCTCTTTTGGCCTAAATGTCTGTTTCTAACTTGTCTTACATAAGCACTCTGTCTCTGTGCCCACATGTTCTTGCTCTTACTGCACTGCATACTCTCTTTCTCATCCTGTAAATCCCCAACTCTGCAAGCAGCTCCTCCTCTCGTTAATGGACTGGCCCATCTGGACGCTGTGACAGTGCCATGTGTCAACGGGAGAGGAAGCCGCTCGGTTGATGATGCCTCTGTGTTGTGAGCTTTTTGTCCATAAAATCATGTTTCATGGACAAACTCTATTTCTAAACATCCACTGTCACAAATTTAAGGTCATCTGATCGACCTGTTAACAACATCTTACCACAGCAACATCAGTGACCCGTCCTAATGCAGCTGCACACTCTACAAATTTAATTAATTACTGTTCGACTGTGCCAAGTGGAGGGGAAACCGCTGGTGTTGGCAGAAATAGTAAGTACGTGACCTTTTTTTTTTTAAAAAAAAACCTTTTAAAATGTGATTTTACCTTTTTATAAAAATGAAGTTGTCAGAGATATTATAGAAATGTTTAAAATCCATGTGTGTGGGCTTCTGACAGGTTTGACATCCTGTTATCTTTGACTTCAGAATCAGTCGTATTGGAGTTAGTGAATTATGATTGTGAATAATAATTATTGTGAATTGATGTCAGTGGCCCAAATCTACCATTGTGAGGATGTTTTTTATATGGCCCTCACAACCACAAAAGACTTACAAGGCTACACTTAGGTAAGGTTGCGGTTAAAAATACTATATGCAACATTTCTGCATTAAAATATCTAAAAATGACAAGACTAATGTTAGACATTTTGTTGATTACGGCTAAAATATGAGCTAAAATGTTCCCAATACTATTTAAACCCATTGAAATCCGTGTTTCTGTTCAGCTGTTTCATTTTTGGTTGTCCTTTAATGATGCAAATGCGACAACAGTTCCATAATTCCACACTGCATCATCAAACCAGGTCTTTGGTAATGTTTTCATAATGTTTACCTGCAGGTGTCGGTGTGTTTGAGGCAAATAAAAACAGATTTTAAATAAGTAGCTAGGGATTGTCTTCACAGCTAAAGAAAGACACACACATGTGCATGTGTGTTCTTGCATTTGTTGCCAAGTGAGGACCAAAAATCGTATAAACCCTACATGGTGAGGACATTTTGGCTGGTCCTCACTTTCTGTCACCCCTTAAAAGGGCCTTTTCAGGGTTAAGACCTGCTTTTAGGGTTAGGGTAAGGGTTAGGGCTAGGGTAAGGGGCTAGGAAATGCATTATGTTATGAGTGTCCTCACTTTGATAGGAGTACAAACATGTGAGTGCGTGTGTGTGTGTGGTAAAGTATGACTGACATGATGTCTTTTGTATTCCCAGTGAACACCAGCAACCACTACAAGTCAAAATGTTTTTATGAACATCAGAGAGACACGGAACACCTCCCGGTTGGTGTTTGCAAGCTGCCACATCACATTCACTTGTCTTCAAACACAGCCTTCTCTTCAATGACACTAAATAATTACACACTCAAGCCCACACAGACACAGAGTAATCTAAAGCTGCTTTCAAACCTGAGACATTCTCCTGAAATCGTCCAGCTGGATGTGAGAATGCAAATGTATGCGAATAAAACTGACTGGAGCAAATAAAAAGTAACCTCTAAGGTGTTGCAAATGTTGCAAACAAATTACATGATTACTTGTGTAAATCATGGGTCTTTAACTGGTTTAACATGAATTTTGTTTTCAGTTTCTTTTTTCAATACATTTTAGTCAGACTAAGACAATAACTTGGTTTTCTTAATGTCGTGTAAACGCGTTACTGTGACTAAAATAAAGCTCGTCTTAGCTGAACTAACATACACGGAGAAAACGATTCATAACCCAATTACTCATGCATGTATACTTACTCGGACTGGAGTCAGACTTGGGGTCCTGCGCATGCTCCAAAATGTCCTCCTTAGCCTTTACCCTGTGTTTATGACAGAAAAACACTTAAATAATATGTCTCAGTATGAATTTATGTGATCACGTGTTGATAAAGTTGTCTGGATTCTTTTCTTTATTTACCGTTTTTTTTTTACAAAAATATTTTACATTAAAAAACACAGCTTAAAATATACACAGTCCACCTGGTTGTGCAGCAACAGCAGAACCTTTCAACGCAAATGTATCAGTCTATAGGTAAATATATCTTTACAGCAAGAATAAAATCCAGGCGCCATGTTGTGACACATTTTGGGGTGTGAAGGGAAATTTTTCAACAGTCACAAAAAGCCTCTATAAACCCTATAACCTGATCAAAGCCGTTTTAAAATCAACATGGATAGAATTTTTATCTGAGTTTGGCACAAAACTACAACCGAAATAAGAGAGTGGGAATGCATTTGACCCTGAGGTGAAAATAATAAAACCATGGAAATGCAGTCACACATCGCACCAGAGTCGAGCTGAAGGATTCAGGCCCCAAAAAAGAAAAAAGGTCCATCCACCTACTCATCCGTGAATATGTCTCGCTCTCACAGTGTGAACTTTTCACACCGTCTGCAAGAGTCAGAGCCAAGGAAGTCAAGGTAATCACAAACACTTGTGTTGAGCTGGTTCACGGCTTAATTTAAATCTGAACTGCATACGTGTGGACTGTTTTTCTTTTACAGAAAAAAAAAGAAAAGCTAATCTCTCTGTGATTCTTCAATCCTGGTTTTGTTTTTTTAACCTTTGGATCTGATACAACCAAGGTGAATGGTGAATAAAACTAGGGCTGTGTAATTAACTTTTTAATTACACAGAAGAAGTTCTGCAGTTTTTAACTGTGTATCTTGATTGAGAATCATATGATGAAAGGTGAACTAGGGCTGCGATGATTTTTTTGAGTAAGCAATTATTAATGAATTACTACATTTATTATCAACTATTTGATAATTGAATAATTAGTTTGAGTGGATTTTTTTTTTTTAAAAAAAGGATTAAAACAAACTTTGAGATTTCTTCAACTTCTTAAATGTGAACATTTGCTGGTGAATTCTGCTCCATATAACAAAGAAATCATTAGCACTATAATAATAATAATTAATAATAAATAATAATTTTGTTCATGGTTCATGGACAAAACCAGACATTTGAGAACATCATCACTTCCAGGTTTGGCACACAACATTTGATCATTTAGTGCTTGTTTATGGACCAAACAAGCACTAAGTATTAATCGACAAAATAATCGACAGATTGAAAAGAATCGTTAGTTGCAGCTAAGGTGAAACATGTTCAACTTAAATGAAGATGACTATGACCGGGTTGAGTGAGAACCGTCACAGATGATGCTCTCCAATATATAGTATTTCACTTTAGATTGCAGTACTCACTTTAAACTGTGGTTGCATATTTTGCATATAGCTCCTTTAATGATCAATTATCAAGACATTTTTCCTCAAAGAGAAATATAACCGTTTAAGTTATTTCCATTCCCCTCAATTGTATTGACACGGAGGCAGAAACTATCACATAAAAATAAACATGTCTATATACTTAAATACCACCAAAGGCAAGTGAGATAACGTGGTTTGAACTAACTCTATGATAGTTTTGATGAAATAACCCCTGCCTCATGAGTCGGCAACAGTGCATGTGTGTTGGTGTTTATTTATTTTTTTGTTTTACCTTTGCACTCAGGATTCTTTCTACAATATCTGTGTGTGAAACCTGCTGCATGTGAGCATAAATGATCAATACCCTTTTCCTTGAAGCAGTTTGACCACAGAATTAAAAAAAAAAAAAAAGACTCTAAAGCCTTGTGAGTAGGTTGTCGCTTTAGGGCAACTCACCCATCAAATGACACGTAAAATAAATAAGAGCAAAAATATACCAAATGATAAAATAAAAACAAAAATATTCCAGTTGTTGGTTTGGCCATGTGTCCACTGGCCCTCTGCCAGTCAGCTCAGGAACCCTGTCCACGCTTTGGTATCATAGCAGTTCAGAGCGAAGGGCCAGTGAGAGCGTCCAGAGTGGCGGCAGCAGCCACATGGGAGACGGAGATGGGCGGGCGCCTAAAGGCGAAGCAGAGTCAGAAGTGCAGGAACACACCTCGTAGCCATTCTCTGCGTGGTCTGGGTGATGGTGCACGTTGACTCTCGTCTCCGTGTTTTTGGGCTCTATGTCGGGAGAGTCTGACTGCATCTCGGTGCACAGGAGCCAGTCCTTAGCGATGAGGCGGGGGTATCCTGCCTCCACCTCCATGCCACTGCCTGGCACTCGCCAGTACTCCCTCCCCTTGAAGAAATAAGATGAGCCTTCACAAGGAGAGAAAAGAAATAGGGATGGTTCCAATCGTTACTTTTACGTGCACAGACTGAGGCAGGTGATCGGACAACTTGCTGTGTACATGCAGAGAAGGAAATCAATTTATTGGTTGTGTATGTCTGACGCCGTCTCTGTAGGTGGCGCTGTATATAAGCTTGAGCGTATTAAATCCATTTCCTTTATGTCACAGAAAAACAATGGCGGACGGCGAGATGGACGGGGTGATGGATCGTGCTGTGGTTCTGTATGTTTCATGTATGTTTTCAGCGTTAGGGTTATAAAATTCAAATTCAAGTCCTATGAAGAATAACTGCAGAAATCAGCGTGTGTGTGTGTGTGTGTGAGCACTTAGTGTTCACTCAAGGAACTGCATTATCCCAGTGCTCATCTGAAATATAAACCAAGCACTGAACACATAAAACATCAACAGCCTTAATTTCGTGAACCAGTGATCCAGAGTGGAAAGTGTTTATGTTTTGCACTTTCACACTGATGTTACTTTACTCCATCTGTTTGACACTGAGAGAATAATCGCCCTGCCATTACAGAGGATACATGTCAGTGGGACTGTATACGTGAATCCATCATGGAACATTTTATTCAAATTTCCTTCAATTTTTCAATCCACTTTCATTCAACATTGTGTTACATTTCACACCGGTGAGTTGGAGGCAGAGTCCATATCATTTCATAGACTCTCAAGGATGTTTTCCCCCCCTGAGGAAAAAAAAAACATTCTGAAATTCAGATAAGAATGGATTTTTCTTCCCAAACACATATGAATGCAAGTTTAACTTCATTATTATCTGAAAGGAAATGTGATCTGCAGCACGCAGCAAGAGAGCAAAGATACTCAACAATGACTCAGAAACCACACTGACTCTAACACATAGTTGGTATTTATCCATTGTCTACCACGTTATCCTCACTGGAGCCAGTCAAAGCTGACACAGTCACCCTGCCCGGACAGGCTGCCGGTCAAACAAATGGGAGAGCCTGGAGAAAACCCACATACACACGGGAAGAACATGCAAACTCCATGCAGTCATGAAACTCCAGCTATGAAATTTTCATATGAAGTGCAAAATCACAGCTGAGAATAAATTGGTGAGTACAGCCCCCCCCCCCCCCCCCCCCCCCCCCCCCCCCCCACACACAAACAATGTTCTTTCTGACTCTGCAGAAAAAAAGAGCCATTCAGCACTGTTTCCTGTAAAAGTTGTCTTCTTATTTGTACACCCTCCATCAAGAAAATACCATTTCACAGACTCAGGCCTGACCTTTGTTTAATATGCACAGGTAAAAATAGAGAGTAGTCTGCTGACACGAGACTGTAGTTTGGGGAAGCTGAAAAACTAAAAAAAAAACCTACTTTAAAAACTAAACGTTTCTGGTTTTATGTGGATAAAAAGCCAATACGATACAAAACGTTTGCTGATTCTCCTAAAATTGTTTTCTCACTTGATTAGAGTCACCAAAACATCATTACAGGATTTTCAACCAGTTTATCCTGAGCTGGTGAAACAAAGAGAGAAAAGAGTTTGATGTGGCTCCAGTTCCCAGGCACCGTGTTCTTCCTATGTGTGCATGTAGGTTTTCAAGTTAACCCTTCCAGGCTCTGTGGTGATAATAGCTGGGAGTAATCTCTCGCTCTCTCTCTCTCTCACACACACACACACACACACACACACACACACACACACACACACACACACACACACACACGTACAAACATCAAAGAGCTTGGAGTGGGACCTCTGAGTGCACAAGCTGAGAAGACAGAACACAGACCACTAAACACCTGACAGGGAAAGAGCTTCCTTGTATTCACTTGCTGCAGGGGGTGGATTAGGGACATCCTGGCTCCCACTGAGTCTCGTCTCCAGTTTTTTAAAATGATATTTTTAAAATCTAGCAGCACCCGGAGACTAATACGCACCCAGATGCCGACAGAAATTTTTTTTTCATCAAACGTACGGCCTCTTATTAAGATGCATATGTGATCTGACGACTGCAGCTGTGAGGCTTTGATGGGAGCAGGTGCTGTGACCTTGACACTCAGCTGCTACAGTGGAGCGACGTGCTGTGATTACACTGGGTTAGCTGCAGGGATCCAACGTGTTTGACTGTGCAACTCTGAAGCCGAAAAGATAATGTGTCAAAATGACAGATAAAGATAAAAGAAATATTTTTACTGATGAATATATTATAAAACAATGCAAATGTGACTGTAATTTGCATATAATAGCTAAACAAACATGTGCCCCCAGACGCAGCTGTGGCCTGAGTGGATGCTAGAAAACATTTTGAAGTGCAAATCATTTACTGGATGTGTAAAACTGACCTGATACTATGGATGAGGAATATAAACAAATCGTAAACAGAATAGAAAGCTGTTGCTTTAAAGGCTGTACTCACCATCAGACCACCTCATGACATCATCTATTTGTGAAGGCAGCCCCTTCCACACCGTGCTGTCTTTAGGGTAGCCCAGGTCCATGCGTCTCAGGTGGTCGTCATAGCGCCAGTAGTGGTTGTCCTTGAAGAAGTAGGTTTTGTCGTTGTGTAGCCAAACAAAGGCTGCATCTACGCCTTCTGAGGGTAGGCCAAAGTCACTGATTGGACGAGGGTAACCCTCTTCAACGATGTTGTCTTTAAATACCCAGTACTTTAGACCTGAAGAGGGTGGACACAGAATATTGGTCCATCAATCCAGAGTTAAAGGAGCAAACATGGTCAACCACTTAAGATATGTATCAATAAATGCAAGAAGCATCCGTCCGTCTGACTGTCTTCAACTGCGGCAGGTGACTCAACAAAGGGCACCAGTGTGTGACTTCGAGATATCATTACAGGAACACACTGAAGAGGTACTGCGCTAGTATGATACGTTTGGAAAAGTGGGGGGTATGCAAAAGGACACTCTCTTAAGGACTGACAAATAGTGACAAAAAGAGAGAAATAACTGGGACTGTACCTTTAAAAAAGACAATTTTGTGGTCTCCAGGTCTCTCATACACAGCGTCCACACTGTCCAGATTTGTTGGGAGGCCCCTCCAGAAGCGATGGATCTGTGCGGGACGCAGAGACACCAGGTGCTTCTCTCGAGTGAGTCGCCAGAAATACTTTCCTGAGAGGAAAAGAACCGGTTTGACTTGGAAGAACCAGCTTTTGGTCTTTAGGGACCAATATTCCTTTTTTTTTTCTTAATGAATACACTAACAGGAAACTCACAACAAATCAAATGTAATTTGTTCTCATGTGTTGTCACTGGCATGTGTCTGAGGAAATGCTCTAAAACAAAAAGCCTGAACCTTATTTGGTTTTAACTTTATAGATTAGCATTTAACTACTTTGAAGGACAGCCTCACAGCAAGAAGGTGTTAGGTTCAAAGCTGTGCAGATTAATATTAGGTTCGTCTCTAATATGGATAGGATTTTTGAGGACTTTGGGACTTTGGTTGCAGGTATAAGGTCAAGAGAGTCAGAACACTTTGATTTTCATTTAACCGCATTCATTTTTCAGACAGCTGTAAGTTGTGAAAAAAAAAATCCATTCATAAATGTCATCTCTCAACTCCACGCTTGCACCTGCTAGGACAACCTAGTCAATCTATGACTCCTAGCATACTGGAAAGCAGCCATTTTTACTGGGGAATTAGTGAAATTTCAAATTAAAAGTCTCACATTAGCACTTTTTTAAGTGGCAAAAAAAATCTCAAATTTGAGATGTATTAAAAAAGGAAATTTCCCATACATTTTGGACAAGACTGACTAGGTCTATTTAATACATCTATGACTCCTAGCATACTGGAAATCTGACATTTTTACCACACAGTTATGGAGAAATTTCAAATTAAATGTCCCAAACTTTGCAATTTGCAAAGTTTTCAAATTTGAGATGCAATAAAAAAGATTCTGACCAAGATTGACTAGGTTGTGTTCAGGACATCTATGACTACTAGCCTACTGGAATTTAGACATTCATACTGAACAGTTTTAGAGAAATTTCAAGTTAAAAGTATCTAAAATAACACTATCTCTGCCTGTTGATCCTATAGCTGTTACTTTGGTGTGTGGGTGTGTGTGTGTGTGTGTGTGTGCGTGCATGTGCGTGTGTGTGTGTTCTGCCATGAAGCAATTTGTGTTTCTCACAAGACCTGAGACTTCGCAAGTCCTCCTGATTCTTAGAACTTTATGTCAGCAGCCCTGATGCTGAAAGACTGGTTTTCCACTAACAGACACTAAGGTGAGTGGAAACGGCCCCCAACCTCCCCACAACAAGCCATTTAACTATCACAATAACTCCAAAGCTGCTAAATTTGGGTTAAAAAACAGTATATGCTCATTTACGCTTCAAGCGTAAATGATAAGAATGATAAATCATATACTTAACAAAAATGTCCAAGGTTCACTGGAAATGAAGCTTCACATTTTAACATTCATTGAATCAGTCGATAAAAATGTGTATGCCAGTGTCAAAATAACACGAGGCTGAATTAATCAAAAAGTCTCGGTGTGACACACAGGTGAGGATAAGTGAGTCTGCTTCTTGTTCTCGGAATGAAGTTTGGGGTGATTTCTCCAGGGGACGAGCATGAAAGCCTGATGTAATTTGTGGACCGTAGTCTCTTAGTAGAGTTTAACTGGCTCACTTGGCTACTTCTACACGCATCCCATATTCTTAATTATTTTCCTCCCTCTTACTTCCCTGCGTTTAGCTAATTTCCTTTTTTATTCTTCTCACTCTTTCTCTTTCTCTGTCTGTGCTGCTGTACCTTTGAAAAAGAAAGCCTCCCCTCGAATCTGGGCCACTGCATCAAAGTGACTGGAGCATCTGTCTGGGGCATCCTGCGCCAGCCTGAGAAACCATGAAGAAAGTGGGAGAGAAGATTTTAAAAGAGGGAAACAGATGAGCCCCTCGTCGAAAACTGGACATTCACAACAACACTTGTGTCATCCTCTAAAGTGATTCACGGACAAAGACTCTTTAAAACTGGCGGTGATTCTGTTTGACCACAACAAAGGGACTTGTGTTCACGTGCAGCCAGATTGTGTTCTGACTCTCATCCACTGTGACTGAGCGGTTGTGAAAAACTAGGCTGAGCAAACGGGGAGATGCTATCGTGTCGAAACACTCAGGTCCCTCATGCGCTTTTGTCCCCGAAATTTTTAACGGATTTAAAGCAGCGATGCGGCCAGCCTGCCAATGATGAATCCATTAGCACCACAGCGCTGTGAGAGCCCGCCAGACCTTATATGACCAACAAAGATCGCCATTCAGACCTCACTTAACACTACACCACTACTTAGTGGTTAGCACTGGGGCTCTTGTCAGGGCTAATCCAGCTTTTTCACACATCATGACCTGATGGAGTCAGTGGGAAATGATTAATGAAACTTGAGCTTAAACTGAAAATTGGGAAGAAAAATCCCAGCACTGCCTGTTTTAGCCGTGATGGGCCTTCTCACTGCTACGTCACGGTACGTCGTGTCAGTGTAACTTATTTCAGCATGAGGACAGTTTTAAAAGAGTAGTTCATATATGAGGAAGTGTGGTTGTATGAGGTGCTGATATTATAAACAGTGATTTTTTTTTTTCACCACATAACAAAAGGCTCACCGTATAAACTAAGGGTATTTAACGGTTTTCCGCATCCGGAGAGCCCTTACTGCATTTCTGCATGTGCATGAGCATGCATGTTCCGTTCATATTTAAACAAGGGTCCACTTCAGTCAAGCATTCCATACATGTATGAGCTATGTGCAGAATCAAACTGGTGTGTGGTGATGTGTGTACAAAATAGTCCCCGTAGGATCTGTGAACAGTGAAAAGGGTTGGATAACGGAAATTACGCGGACCCTAGTGAACGTCAGTGCACGCGTGGACTCAAATAGTATAACATAATATGTCTACAGTATCATAAAGAGGAGTTCTGGTATTTTTTGACCTGGGCCCTATGTTTGTATATGTGAGTGTGGATGTGAATAGTACAAAAAAGATTTATAACTGGTCCTGTAGAACGCCTCGGTGGCAGCTACAACAGGCATACTGGGCAATCGCACCATTCTTGTATCCATAAAAAGTGCTTGCATTCACTTATAAAAAATGGCTCAGATTGCTATTGTAAGAGTCTGGCAACATTACATTACATTGTGTAGTGTCCAACGTATCGTCCCTGAATACATAATGACCACCAGTTTTAGACTTCAGTGGTCATGATAAAAAGGAAGATCAGCCATGATAAAAAGCAGTTGCTGTCCTGGCTCCTTCTCTTGGTAAACTACTCACTCTCACTCACGTTTTCAGCTTCTCTTCCTGCAACTACTTCTCCGGTAATGCTGCCAGACTCTTACAATATCAATTTGAGCATTTATTGGATATGGATGTAAGAATGGCGCGATTGCCCCAAAAGCACGTAGTGGCTGCTGCTCAAGGTGATCTATTGAGTTAAAATTGAAACTTTTTGTAAGTACTATTAATAACATACACACCCACATTTATTAACATAGGACAAAAGTTAAAAATGACCAGCATTTTTTTGCTGTTTAAATAATGTAAACAGCTCATTAACTATGGACCTTGGTGCGGGAGAAAAGGCTGGTTACAAATTTGAGATTAGGCATAGAGGTCTTTGTTAAGTGGTTAAAATTTTATTTTTCCTTCTGCTGGCAGTCATGTTATCAGTCAAAGTGTCTGGGTCTCATTAGTTACTTCATAGAAATGGCAGCACATAGAGCTTGCTGGTTAGTGTGTTTGTTTATGTACATGTACATTCAGAATACATGAATAAAGAAATAGAAGTCTAATTATCTTTGGGAAAAAAAAAAAACATTTACAGGCCAATCAACTTGCTTTAGGGAGTTATGTAATTAGATGGGCAGGCTCCAAATGTCTTAAGTAATTTGTTTTGTTGGCTCTTGTTGGCATTCTACTATCAAGATCCAAAAACACTGATTTTTACAATAAAGAGTGAGTATTCCTGTGTGGTTTCATTACATTGTTCTCCAGTGGAGGTGGAGAAACAAAATAAAAAAAAACAATCATGATATAATTATGCAGCTGTACAGGGAACCATCAGAAAAAAACTGTAATATTCATATAATGACATTCATTCCAGACCTAGTAAAATGTTTTCCAATCATAAAGATGCTGCTGAATGTTTAATGTCAGTTTTGCCCCATTTTTATGTTAGTTAAGAAATATATGTGTATTTATGTGCAGCTCTGCCGACTGAAGCTGAAAGACAAATTACAGAGCAGCAACGTGGCCTAATAAGATGCACCCTACGTCACATGTAGAGGAAGCTTATTGGTACCAAAACTGCCATTTCATTTGATTTTTATTTATGTGCCATCACAGCAGGAGCAGCATCATTATCTCATAATAAGTATATTAAATGTACAGCAACTGAAGTTTGGAAAACTTGAGGCAGAGTCACTGCATTTTATCTGGGCACAAACATTAAGGTCCTTGAGACAGAGCCTGAGGCACTGTAGAAGGAGGTGAATTTATCAATTTAAAAACAAAAGACACACAGCGAGTATTTGTTGCATGTGAAGGACAATGTTAGTCCCAGGATCTTTGACTCACAGAACACTGGATCTGTTTTCAGGGAGGTCGAGCAGGACAGGAGGCTCAGCTGTCTGGGATGAGCTGCTTGGTCGGTTCGTGTGAGACACTGAGTCTCTGACACCTAGGGGGACATAAAATGTGGACTTAAATAAATTTACCATCCTTGTCATATGTTAGACCCCAGACCAAAGATGCACACGAGCTTGTGTTTCTGAACCAAAGTTATTTGATTTATTAACATGACTACAGCATGCTAAATACTTGAGAACCACATTAAATTACAAATTGTGATATTTCCTCTACCCCAATACCTTTTTGTTCGCTGACTTCACTCCACCTTTGCCTAATTAAATTCCTTTGCCACGCACGTCATTCTCTTCTTTATAAGTGTCATTCTTAGCTATTTCCTATATCAGGGAATGGTGTTATAAGGTCAAATACCACAAAGAAGCCCAATTAACTCCATCCATGCTTTCATTAAATCAATAACCTAGATCTACAGAACTCATCAACTGTCTCCTGCATGAACTAACTGCCTCCTTCCACTACTGTGCAGGAAAACATGCATAATTACAAAAGTGTCTCTAGAGTCATAGTCAGAAGAAGATTCTACGAATGCATGTGTGAGTGTCTCGGCAGAGTTTATGTCTTCATAGGTAGCCTGTATTAATAGGTATTTTCAGTCTTGATTTATTGCAGTTATGTTTATATGCTTGAGGAAGGTGGGAAAAGTTGGCAAATCAATAACAATTAAGTGCAATAAGTGCAATGGAAATTGATTTATCTAATAAATGGTGCGTGGAAGTCACTTGACTGGACAGTCCCTTCAACTTCCACACTTTGCTGTCCTAATAAACTAGCTAAAACTGCATGTACTGTGGTTGTGTGGGGGAATGTGTGGACTGACAAGGAAAGCTACTTCTGTTTTAAAGGTAGAGAACATTTCCTCATACCGTAGAGCTGCCACACGCGGACCTTGTCTTCATAGGGAAGGTCGTATTTCAGAGGATCTCCTACAGGTCCTTGATAGTATGGTCTCATGATGGACTCAATGGCCGAGGTATGGACCAGGCCAATGGCGTGACCAAACTCATGGACCGCAACTGCAAACAGGTCCATCCCATGGGAGTCTGAAGGAGAGGAAGACAGAGAAACAAAAGATGGTCATCAGACACAAACACAACCTAAAGATCAAGGGTCATGTCAGAGTTCAGTTTAAATTTGAATCTTCTTTCAAAATACAGAATAATCACTGAACATTGTGGGTCCGCGATTCTGCAATTTAACAATTCAAAATTTAACATGGACACTGGTCACACCAATAAGTTATAGCTAAAGCCATTGTGGTATTAGAAGATAATAAATTAACTGTTTTTCACACTCAAGGGTTTGTCTGAAGAGATTAAGTTGTGGGAAAGAAACCTAAACCTGGTAACGTATCACTTGACACTGTAGTACTGTACTTTTAAAAGTAAACAAATTCAGTTTAAATTATTGTCAAATTTCACACAATGATGACTAAGCCTATCAGCACAAGACTATCTTTCTGTATGTCTCAGTATACTGTAGCAGTGTTTTGACCAGGTTTTCCCTGCTGACGTTCCCGTGTCAACTGGTTAGAATATGAGGGAAAACACATGGTATTACCCACAGAAAGTTTCAGAGAAGGAATCTACTGCTCAAAAATCCCGCTCATTCAGCAGCTTAACAGAATTATTAATTGCTTGACAGAGCCCATTCAGACAAAGGACATTCATTTGCTGAAAGATACTTTATTATTTACCAAAAATGAATAATATGTCAAATGCAAAGTTTGGGTATGAACGGAGCATGAAAGTTTCCTGTTATTCATCATGGGATAACATTCACCAATGTCACCTTTCTTCCTTAAGCTAAGTGTATGCTCTTAAATGACCCAGTCAAAACCCTTGTTCAGGTATTTTATCCTTTTTCAACTCACCTGCTTATGGTGCAAATTATGAAGCATGACAGACAGCTCAGGAGGCTTTGAGTGCTGTTAGGCATGTGGTGTGGTGAGATAACTATGGTAATACTGCCCGAGTCCCTTGGCTGCCAATCAACACCTGAGTGTAGAAAGACACTTAAAGAGCCTCCAGGCTATGAAATCACATTTGCACTCCATGTTCAACTTAAAAAGCAATGACAAAAACAAAACAAAAAAAAAACAAAAAACAAAAAAAACACTGTACCCCCTTGTCTAGTCCTGCAAAGCTAGACAAAACCTGGGGCGTGGAGATTTAAATTTGCAAAAGAGTTGGTATGTTAAGCCAAGCTAGCCCAGAATTCTTTAGTGGCTAAGCTTGTGTCTGCATTTGGGTTATACCTTATATCGTGTTCAGGCTGGGTACTCGTGCCTACAGTGCCCACCTGGGGCATTCAGAAGGCAAATGCCAACTCTAATCTGCAGGAGCACATGGTGTAGAGAGGAAAGGTGAACAAAAGGACGGATAAAGAATAAGAGAGAAGTGGGGCTCAGAACAGAGCAGAAACCATATCATCATTTTCACGGTCCATGTGAGGCGAACGGAGTAGACGCAGCGCCTGCTGACAAAGTAGGAGCAGAGAGAATCGGGTGGATGAAGTGGTATCATTTAGGACGACAGACAGAGGAGGAAACAGAGTCGACTTAGGAATCTCTACAAAACACTGAATTATTTTACGTTAAGGCTTAACGTTTGTTCTGCTGGATTCAACAATGAGCTATTAAAAAGTTTTTTCTTTTCTGGAATTAAGGGGTTGTTTCATTGGACCTCCCATTTCCTGTCTTACACTTCTTCTTCTATAGAGTTTGACGGCAGCTTTCATCCATGATGTAGTGTTACGCTCATGTTTTTTTGAATTATAATATTACTGCACTACACAGTCTTCCTTGACTCTTCAGTCGTCTCATCTCCGCAGTTTCATCCTCTCCATGCCACTGTAAACTTCCTGTTCCTGTTCCTCTGGTCCTCAAAAAAGATCAGGATCACAGGACTCAGTAGCTTTGATCTTGTTCGAGATGACCTTTGTGAGGAAAATATGTTTACACATCCCTTCCTGGAAGCCCCGAGGTTAGCCCACAGAGTCACTATGTTGACATACTGTTTGATGCAGTGGATGTGAAAGTGGAGTTTAACAACAGTTTGTGGACGTTACATTTCCAAATCCCTTACATAAGGAATGGTTTAAGCCGTAAAGGACTGTATGGCTGCAAATAATGACTATTTTGTAAGCGGACTAGTCATCAATTATTGGAATGATTAATTGACACGTCGGATAACCATAAAAACACATTCTTGATCATATTGTAAGGCTAGAAGTGCATCAGACTGTTTGAAGTCATTACCACTTGTCCAGCAGGGGGCAGTGTGAACAGAGCTTGGCCTGCATCCATGTTCTCTTGACGGCATGTTGTTTGCTATGAAAATGGAGGACATAAGGAAGCTAAGCTGTCATTAAACAGACAACTGGTGCCCAGATTTTAGCTTATCTGTTCCGGGTTTGAGTGAGCGGAGGCATCATACACAAACACCTATCGTCATACGTTTGTCACTTTCAGTAGAGATTAGTAGAAAGCAAGACAATTCACTCCATAAAAAACTATGCTGTTCAGCTCCACAGTGTGGAAAAATGTAGCTGGAAACTGCTGTGATGTCGTTTTATACGTGACACAGTACTTCCTGCTTGACCGGAGAACAGACTCCATCTTACAACGGCAATTAACTAAAATTGGGTTGTGATTTGGCCGACGTTTGCTGGCTTGGTCGCTAAATACACTCTATTAAATATTCAGATTTTAGAAATGTCCTTGCAATGTTGGAGATTAACTCGTGTTTTCAGGATTTCTAAGTCTTTATAACTGCGCTACAGCTTGGCATTGTTCTGTTGGATTCTTGTGTCGACTGTTGCACTCACGACTCTTCCAGTGACAAAACCCTCTGCCAATCAGTGGCTGGCATTCTGTCCATGTCATATTTCAGTATCGGAACCTTGGAACCTCGTCAGAGCGGGTACTAAAAAAGTACCAGGTACCAGGTACTATCGCGAACAGAAAAGCAGATAAAACAAGTAAAGTTGAGTCAAGCTCTTCTAGAAATGTAGTGTGCAAAAGCGCCATTTTTATGGTGAAATGCGTGTGGATATAGTGATGACTTAATATTAACCAAACACATTTTACAATTACAAGAAAAGTTTTAGAGGAGCTGTTACAGCCGTCTTCTGGTCTGTCAACATGTGCTCACTGAATTTCCAAGACAGGAAATGGTACAGCGCAGTGACATGATAAAAAGCAAAACTGAATTTAAAAAAAAGACACAGTGCAACTGAGTGACAACTAACATGAATGCAAATCAGTTAAGTTCACTTTCTCTTTGAGTTTACGAGTTTAATTCAATCACTGAACAGGGCTCAGCGGGGGACGCACTTAATGTTACAGCTGGGACACGTTGTCTCTCAGTGACAGGCGGTCGTCGTCCCCCAGACTAAACAAATGCTACAGTAACTGGCATTCTATGGCAACAACATACCAATTCTTTAGAATATCTGCTTGTCCAGGTTCCAGTAAAGTGCATTCAACAACATCTTCCCTCCACCATGTAACAACTCTCTTCCAGAAAGGAACTTTTCCTTCCTTCATTGTAATCAATATCTCAGTGTCATAAGTTACATTTCACCTCCATCCTTTCCAAGGGAATCTAATTTATTGTGGGCTGCCCTGCGTTTCCTCCACTTCTCATTACATAATATTTTACTGGGAGTTTTCTCATCACACTCAGTGGAGTAGTTAATGAGGCTTGTTATTTTGTGCCCCCTCACATATTACTATGTGTCTTGTGTTTATTTTGTTTTATGCAGTTGCACATTATGTTTTGATTGCTGATAAGCTGTTTTATTTCCACTGTCTTAAAGAATAACAGTTACACTTGCTCTAACTGCATTGGAACATACTTATATGCTGTATATTTCTACTCGCTTCCAATGCAATGTTCTCCAGAGTTGCATTTCCTTTTATTGTTGTTAATATAACTATAAAATCTACTGCCAGAGATATTTTACACCAATTAAAGCTTTCAGCACTGATTTTTCATTTTAGTTACAGTGAAAAGTAATATTGTTTGCACTTGTTCAAGCGGCAAAGAAAAGATTGGTTTAGACACTGAGGCCAGTACACAAGAGGCTTGATTAAAAAATTATATCAGGCAAAGAATAACTTTGCCTAATACACAATGTTGTGGTTGCCTTCTTTCTCTTTAGTTCTTTAAAAAAGTGACTTTGCTTTTGTCACACAGAGGTAATTACTCAGAATGTTGTGTTGTTATTTCTCCTCTCCTTAACTGGCCTACACAGTGTCATTCCAGGATGTAACAAACAAAAACATGATATATAAGCATAAGCATAAATGCTTCTTTGTGCTATATCTCAAGAGGATTGAAATGAAATGGAAAATAAAAATGGAAGTTGTTGTAAAGCCAATATTGTGGCTGTTGTGTGGATTGTGTTACTACTTGCTACAAAATGAATTAACCTTGGTTATGGCAGACTCTCAAGTTCTTCAGGTAAGCATCACTTGTTGTAGAATAATTACAGAGCAGTCGAGGGGACCTGACAATGGCCTCGATTACCAATGAAGTGGAAGAAATTTGTCATTTTAATGTCAGTCCTTGATTTGGATGTTTGTTAAAAGTAAAAGAGAACATGTATAGTCACTAATTCATCTAAGATTCCCAATACAAATTAAGATGACATATAATATGTCATCATTTATATTGGCTACTTTTGGCTACTATGTCAACCACATCCATACAACAAGCACCACAACAAGCAATACTATCAACGGAGCATTTGTTTGTATAATGGCAGCACAGGGGGAAAGTATCAGTTATCAAACAGCTGAACAACTGTATTTCTTTAGCAGCAATATTCACTCCCGAAACTTTTAATGAGCGCTTGTTTGTGTTGTCAGGTTGCGTGTTTGTAGCTGTCTCATATTACGAGTCTTTAGGAGTTTGCTATAGGCAACTGGACTCCTGAGAACCTTCACAGACAGCTCACTTTACTAGAGCAATTTTGCTGTTGCTTCTGTCTGTCACAATATACATCGAATCACTTCCGGTGGGCAGCACTGGTGCCGCGCAACAGCTAAACCCTGCTATACTGAAAAACATGGACAGAGTCATGTGGAGCTGACTGGCTGAATCTGCAAAAAAAATGTGTAAATCTAACAGACATTTGTTTATATTTAAAGGTTATGCTCTACATTTTACCAGGAGTGAACACGAGCAATCAAATGGTGGCTCTGCTTCCTCTTTAATTTAAAGTCAGTAACAGAATAAACATAAAACATGGTGTATCCATTGTGCAAAACAAAGAAAATATTGAGGGGGAAGAAGAGTCATAGCTTTTTAATTAATTTTAAATTTTATTTTGAAGGACACACACCTTCCCACGTGACAGCATGTGATGAGAATACACCTATGTAGCCATCACAACAGTGTCCATCAGCTCAGTCGAGCATTGGCAAACATGGCAAAAAAGAGAAAACATGTCACGTTTTAATGGTGCATAACAGTTTACATTATTACTGGACTAACTTTGTAAGTGGATCATGAATCACAGGGCTCTAGATTGATGCAGATCATTTCAAAATTAAAAAAAAAATACACCATCTGTCAGAATCTGTAATTATTAATCTTCACTGAATCACACTTGAATCACAGTTACTTGATGGCCTAACTTTAATCCAATAAATACACAGTATTACAGTTACAGATTATGAACTAAACTGATCATATAATGTACCATTAATTTTACAGGAAATGCATTACATACATCACCTATAACTTTGTGGTTGGTTTATTGACCCTGAAGTCTGGTCCTCTTGCTATTCTCTGGGTGTGTATTGTTTTGCACTGTTCATTTTAAATCTTTTATTGTCTGCTCTGTTGCCTCAGGTAAGTGCAGAAATGTAGTTGTGTGCCCAGACAGAGACAGGATGTAATGTAATATAAAGTATGAGTTTAAAGCTCCAGTGTGTAACTTCTGTCGTCGAAACAATGATAGTGTTGCTACGTAACGAGCTTGTCCTCCAACTCAAATGACCCTATAGGTCATTTTCAGCGGATTACAACCTATAGTTATGTTTTTAAAACAGGTGCCCCTAGTGGTGGCATAATTAACAGCAACCTGGTACCTCGGCTGTAGCCAAGGCAAGACAGTTTTTTTATGTGTTATTGTCAGTGCTTGTCTTTTTTAATCCTAACCCTAACCTTACTAACACCCACAACAAATACCGGTGTCATATTTCTCCTACCACCGGGGGCGGTACATCCGGAAACACTCCCATGAGTTGTATTTGAGGAGGACAGGTTTTACATTACATATCAAATAGTGTTTGCTAATGAATTAATCCAATTCATAGGAAATTAAACTGACCTATTTACTTTACTGAAGGACAATGCAGTAACATCAGTCTGCTTCTCAGTGTATTTTCTTGCTGTAGAATTAAATGCAGAGAAGACTGCATGAGCACCACAGCAGCACACACGCAGAGAGAAAAAAAGGGCACTTTCTTCAGAAATTCACCTGATTAATGATGCTTTTGCTTTAGTTGAAGTAATCAGTTTGCATAAGCAGATCGCTGATAAGGTGATAATTAACAGACGCAATCTGGTGCCAGTCAAAGGCAGAAAAAATGTTAACATCACTTCCAGAGACCTCCACTTATTTGATATCACTGAGATTCCACCTCTCACAGCTTCTAACGAACACGGGACCATCAGTCACCCAGCAGGGGTGAACCGGTCAGCTAAATATGGTGCTTAATATTTTACTATTCAGCAGCATCATACATTAGGGGAAGGCCTTTTGTGGACCTAGTTTCAGGGTCCTGCTGTGAACAATGCACTCAGAGATGGGGGAAAGGATTTAGCAAAGGCAATTACTCAGCTATGGATTTGTCTGATAAGGTTCATTTTTCTAAAGATGATTACAGAGCTCCGCTTTTTGCTGCAGCATCAGTGTTCACCTTTTACCTTTTAGATAACCTAACTAGCCTTTTTTTTTTTTCTTTTTTTAAAAAAAAAGTTGCAACAAATGATGAATCTGG
The DNA here is from genome assembly GCA_016785285.1 of Brachirus orientalis. Lineage (NCBI taxonomy): Eukaryota > Metazoa > Chordata > Actinopteri > Pleuronectiformes > Soleidae > Brachirus > Brachirus orientalis. Next base: position 12,667,198 of record JAFBJR010000905.1, read on the forward strand.
TAGCTTCGATGAGGCAGAGCTAAGCTGGTCAAGACAATAGATACGAGACGGATACTGACATGAGCTACACAATGCCTCAGATGATGTTGCGAAATTGGAGGAAGACATAGTGAGATAGCAGCAAGGTGAAACTGGCAGAGTGTGACATAGAGAAATTAAGAGTTGTTCATTATCTTTTCCCCCCTCTACGCCTCAGTGCTTCAGTCTAGCGCAGTCAAAGAGAAGGAAATGGCTAAACAAAACACTGACAATCCTGTGATGAGCTGAACTTCACTGCAACTCCACAGGAAAAGAGGGCATTCTACCAGGTCATGGCCGTCTTCAGGGAGCTGATTAAAGCCATTTGAGGAGCACTTTTGTCGACAGAAGATTTAAAGTATTAAAAATAGCAGCCTGCGCTATTTTATACAGATCAAATCAAAAATAGAAAAGAACAAAATAGAATTTCTCCCCTGAGGGGATTCACCAGAGTGAAGAGGTGTCCTTGAAATCTAACGTCTAGGTGGGAATGTTTCACTTCAGAATCCAGTCATATTTCAATCTTCTCTAACAGAAAATGCCATTTACCAAATGATTCGGTGTCTACCATTGTCACTCATTCTTCCTAAATTATTATTTATGGCTACATCCACATACTAAAAAGTGGCATATTAGAAATATGCAACTTGACTGAAATAGCTAAGAATTTTACATGTTATTGTATATCTTTATACTGTTTTACTACTTCCAAGTTTCACATGGTCATGACATCACCCATACAAATCAGAAACTCCCAGTTTGGAGCCTTGAAAGTCATAATTCGGCCACTGCCATGGTGATGTCTTGCTAACAGAAGTTCACAGATGTCAAACTACAACTAGATTCCTATTAGTTGATACTTAATGGCATCTGCTCATATATGCAGCACGTTATCATTTATTTTCCTCTAAACAGGAAAATTGACACCATGTTTTATTGAAGAAAGGTCAAAACTAGTGGTTGAGACAATCAATTCCTCAGGAAAATGCTTATTGATGTTATAAATCAAAAGGGAAGTAGGCCCATTTTCTCAGAAAATTCCATTCAAATAGAGTTCTTTTTGCAACCAGTGAAGCTGCCCCCTAGTGGCTGTTAATACATTCTGATTTGCTGGCTGTCTTCAGGAGGAAACTGGTTGTCCATGTCCATTTTCTTTACATATGGTCTATGGATAAAACATGTAAGAATGGCTGCTGAGCAAAAGGCCTCTTGGCTATTACTGAGCTACAATAAAACATTCTTATCTTTTCCTGCTAAGTTGTCGCACATTAATGTTATAAATGCTACTTTTGAAGATGATGACGTTCAATCATATAGTTCACCTCTCTCTCTCTCTCTCTCTCTCCTTGCCGCAATTAACCAGAACTATATCTTCACAGCTGTTGCCAAACCCCCATTGCCTCATAAGCTATTCAAAAAAAAAAAACACCAACACATCAAAACTGCAGCATTGTTTGCATGTCCTGCTACTGCTGCATCCCTGCTGGACGTCTAATTGAAGCAGATTGAGCTGCCGTCCTGTGGCATATGGTTCACAGTCCTGACAGTGTGAGGGCCCCAATCACAGACTCACCAGCTGGGACAGACAGCCGAATACACACACACACAGGTTTGTGCAGCCATTCTTCTTAGACAGCATTTGGACAGCCTCAACAAAGTGTTATGCCTAACCTTAACCATAACCAGTTAATACCTAAACCTAACCACAACCTTCAAATCTTGGCCCAAAACTTAACCAGTTATTCACACCAGGTCTCCACGATAGTCTTGACAAGGTCAGTGTGTTTATGCCAGAAAAGAGAAAAATAGTGTACACACACGTGTACACACATTCACACAAAACCCTCCATCTTTCAGGCTGAATTGCACATGAGGTCAAAATGCAACATAGAACTATGGATCTTTTTGCCTTGTGGGCAGCAGTTTAACACAATGGTTTACAGGATTTGGGCTCCCAGGGCCTCCACGTTGGTCAAAAGCATCCATTAAGTATTTATCTGTCCTGTCAGTAAGTGTAACAGCCCCCTTTGTGTGGCTGTCAGTCAGGGTGTGCATGAGAGTGCGATGTGTGACTTTGGACTGGGCTCACTGACGTTAAAAAAAAAAAAAATCAAATTATTGTTAGTCTGAATAAAACCAGACTTTCAGAACACGTGAGTCCAAATGAAATTGTTCCATGTCTAATTTCTCAAGGTTGGACTAAGAAAGCCAGTTAATGATGAATTAATTTTAGGGTGGCTGTGGCTCAGTGTTAGAGTGGGTTTAATCCCCAACTCTGTTTCTCAACGTGCTGTGACAGCTATGTTAGAAATGTGTGATTGTGTACAATAGATGTGCTAGAAAGGCATGGGTGAGAATGGGTGAATGGCAAAACTGTAGTGTAGCGGGCTTTGAGCGGTTATCAAGTTATCTCTGTATACAGTAAATACAATTTGCACAAAAAGTATAAATGATACAACTGCCAGTCATACTGTACAAATGTATTGTTACTTAGATGGACTATAGATTTAAGTAACACCCAACAAACAACATATTTGATTTGTGCATTATGCAAACTAATGTACACATAAATCACATTGAGTAGAGGCTGACTGTGATTATGGTTAAAAGATAATGTGAGTTTTGCTGCTGCTGCTTCTAAAAAAGCAGTTTGCCTTAAGATTCCCTGTTTTGCTTACAGCTTTGGGAGTTGGAAGTACACCTCATCTTTTATCCAGAAAATTCTCTGTTTGCAGAGTCTGAGTGTGAGGTGAGATAGAGACGTGGGTTAGAAAGCGGCACAGGGCTGCCAAGTCGTGCAGGTCTTTTCTCCTGGAAGGAAAAGGCATCACAATCAGCCGAGGAGTTATGGCATCCTCACATATCTCAACGTTCTGGCACCACTTTATTTCATGTGTTGGCTTTTGGCTTTCTGCAGATGGTGGTAAACACAGTGTGGCAATAACAATTAGTTTTAGCCTAGTTAGGTTCTATTTTCACTTTTGCAGGGACAAAGACTAATGTACAGACATCAGTCACCCATGAGCAGCATATAAAGTTAGGAAAAAAAAGGGCCACAAAACTAACAGCATCTCTCAAACCTGTCATATCCGTGACTGAGACTGATTGACTATTTGTCCACAGCAGTGGCAAAGATGCTGTGGTTTGCTTATATTTCTTGAAACCTATCATGATTGTCTTGGGTGGCAATAAGGCACGAACGGGTTCTGGCAAAACAGATAAGGGGCAAGTCTATTTGAGAGAAAATGTGCATGTTGAGAGTTCATCACTCTTGTTAAAATGACTAATTCACCTGGTCCTTCTGTCACTGTGCATATGTAGCTACTGTATATTCTAAGTTAGGAAAATATGCTAGAATGTCACTTGTAGACAACAAACCTTCATACACTCTTCACAACCATTCACCAAAAACAGCACTTCATAGGAACCTGGCATTTTCAACTTTAAGTTGCTGTTTTGGAGGTTGTTTTTTTGTTTTTAAAACAGGGAGAGTATGAAAGGCAGGAGAAGGTCATGGAAAATACAATGACAGGCAAATATCTTGTGTCAAGACTACAGAGACAATGGAGATGGTTGAGTGTGGTCAATGAATAAGCATATATTTGAACAACTTTGCATTCTATTTTGTTTCAACCCTCTCCATTTCCTGTAGCAGTTGAAGTCACAGTGACTTACAGCTCCATCACGGGGAACATGCATATCTTTGCAAGCTCTTCCGTCACTGATTCTTAAAAAGTCTTTTCAGTTATTCCAGGTTATCATTTGCCAGTGACAGTGAAGACTTTGGAGCATTTTTCTATGTTAAACCTTTTCTGTCTCTAAATGCAACTGCAGCTAAATTCAAATGAAAAGGGACAATAAAACCTCAAATTAGTGTTAAGCCCATGTTTTGCTACTTGTGTCGATCTTAGTTCTAGTTTGTGAATGAATGATAGACATTTGCTTTGTCATTCAAGCTAAAGCATTTACGTTGTGGCAGCAGCTGTCAGGGTCAAACATGAAGTCTCATGCTTGATTTCACTCTTATTTTTAAAAAGACAGAGAGAGATGTTTGAGTTGCATCATGCCTACCTCTCTTTTCAGTAGGGCTGGGATGATAGTGCTGTAAAGAAATAAAATAGGATGCTGGGGCGAGGCTCTCAAAACAGTACATCTCAAAATCTCAAAATGCCAGCCTTGCATTTTGTGTATACAAACAATACCCTACACTCACTGTCACCTTTATCTTTGTTGTTTTCCTCTTCTTGTGTTTGAAGATCGTTTGGTCTGTTTGCTTTGTGATAACTTTAATTTTCTTTCCTTATTTGCCCTGTATTTCTTCATTCTGTCTCTGTTTCTGTGATTTTTTTTTAAACCTTGTAATGTATACTTATTTGAATAAAGCTTTATTTAAAAAGCATGCCTACCATCTTCTTCTCTGTCTGGTGTAGCAGCACTACAGTGCCACATACAGGCCTGGCATATGTACTACAGTGTTTAGAGTAATTTTGGGGGGTTCTGTGCGGATGAAAAGAATATCTTTGTCATTTTAACATTAAAATTGAGTCCATTACTTTTTAGTACAAAAGATAAAAACAAGTAAAAATTGATTACAAAACAAAAAAATATATTGCTAAATATCAAATATAAAAATTAGACTCTACATCAAAAGGGTAGAAATTTAACACAAAAGACAAACATCTACATTCAGCATTATTACAAACTCCCTTCAGACAGGTTGGTGTGAATTATGGTTCAATATATTAATGGCTGTGGAGTAAAAACAATCTTTTTTTTTTTTTGGTCTATTTGTTTGTGTTTTCAGAGATCTGTATCGTCTGTGTGTGAGGAGTCCTACAAAATGTTTTGGGCTTTTTTGAGGCAGCAGGAACTATGACGTTCTTCAAGAGTGGAGAAAAGGTTTTCATATAACCAAAGAAAAGGGCTGTTCACATTTTGTTCTGTTTCCATGTGGATAGGGCTTAAATTAACATGTCTTTTCAAAACCCTAGATTGCAGACCACACTGATAATGAGAACTTCCTATACCTTTGAGCTATATTGGCAACTGCTACGTTTACCTGTTTCTGTACATCAGGCAAGTAGAAATATTATATTATTATAAATTGATTTCTCCCCCACCCTAACCTTTTACCAGTACACCTCATCTGCCTCTTAATAAAAGAAAGATTTGTATAAGTAGTGAGCAGAAGAGTGATGGATGTTTTTAAGTGAGGACATGAAAGGATGAATAAAGAAAGCAAGTCAGAGTAGAGTTAATGATTTGTGCTGTCATTTGTGTGACTGCAGAGAAACAGCCACTGGCTGATGATCTAATCAGTCTGGCTTGATCACTCCATCAGCACATTTCATCTAGATGAGTGAGCTTTACAATGCTCCCCCACCCTTTTCTGCTCGCCATCTCCCTCCTTCCTTCTCTTTGAGGATGACACTAGGTGACAGGAGAGCAGAAGCTCGGTCACATTTTTTGAGCAACTAATAATTTCATTCGCACTAGGACAATCACTTACATGGTGTAAAGTCTCCCATAACATGATCACAAACAGTTCAGCAGGAGTGCAAAGTGGAGGCGAGAGAATACACCAGCAAAGAGAATTACTCTTGTGATGGTCAGTCCAAAAACACCAGAGTGTTGTGTTCTTTGTGAGCTGCCTGCAAATGACCGATACTCCCAGTATAGGCTTGTCTGTTTCTGGTTGACAGAGGTGACTAAAAATCATTTAGTGCTGCTATCACCATGTCCTTCAAACTGGCAGATGTCCCTCAGTGAGATCTATGAAAACAGATTGATGAAGAAAATTTGGCCAGATCTAAAATATGTTTTTCACCGGAATGGGCCAAAACATCACATTCCATTAAATGTAATGAAGACAAACTCAATACATTTTATTATGTAACTTGTTAAATATTATTAGACATGGTTATGAGACTGCCCCCATTGAGACTTCTGCTCATACCTGAGTGCAGTAAATCCTAATACAATTTAATGCATAGAACTATAATTGTTGCATTGTAACAGGATGATATAAACTTATTTTAAAATCAACATTTGTGACTAATTTCTTTGGTTATTGTTGCAAAACAAATGCTTCTTATGGTTTTCAAATCACTCAACCATCAAAAACCAAATACATATATTATATAAAAACAAGACTTGGAGTAAGGACATAAGACTTTTCATTTGATTAAGTAAAATAAATAATGTCAGGCATATTTGTCACTGGGTGAAGAACGTAAAGATTTTTGTGGAGAAGTGGATTGCGGATCAGGCCACTCATTCATTTCAGCAGCTGTTATTCATCTCTCCAGGGTAATTTTCACTGTTTTGTTGAGTGTTTTAGGATGTCAGCATGTGCACAGCAAAAACACATAGATATATTGCATTTCAGAGCATACAAACACATTGTCGGTGGAAGACGGGTTTATTTCCATTTGTGCCTTCAGCTGTCAGCAAATGGATACTATATATTTGTACAAACACAGACTCAGTGACTTACAAGAGCTGACTGCAATGTGCCTCACCTGGTGATCTGAAGGTCCACGCCTCGTCATCATCAAAGTGTGTATCTCCAGCAGTGAACCTCTCTCCAGGGAAAAACGCATGTGCCACGGTGCCACCGGGCCCATCAAAGGGATATCCGTCATTGTGGTCAGCCTTAGTGAAGTCGATTTGAATGTCCGCGTCACTGCCAGCCACCTCGTGGAAGTTAAGGGGTGCTATGTCACTCCAGACCTTCAAGGCGTAGTACATCAGGGCTCGAACAGTGTCCCTGCCCAGTAAGGCTGAATCCTTAGGGAAGGTTCTCACTCTGAGGGAAGAAAAGGGAGAGAGGGAACACATTAGGAGAGAAAACGGACATTTGAAGAAGTGGGGAAGGACATGGAAGAGTTAAGAGAAGACTGGAGTCCTGACAGAAAAACAAAGCAAATCCAAAAACGAGAGGAAAGTTGTTGCAGACAAACTGAGAGACAAGAAATTATATGGCAGTACAGAAGAAACATGAAAATTAAAGGAGAAAGGGTAATAAAAAAAGTTAAAATCTGAGGGAGGGGGAAAAAAAGAGGAGAGAGAGAGAGAGAGGAGAGGTGATTTTAAGTTCAAGAGCAACAAATCAGATATGACCACAAAAACGACCTGCAGGAAAAGCAAAAATACTGTTTGCATATTTGATGTGTTTTTGTATTTCATGCTTTGCTGCTTGTGCCGCTCACATATACTGATAATTTGAAAGTAGAATGTGGAAGAGATCATTGCATCAGCTTTAAGGAGCAACTCATCAACTTTTCACTGTCTTCCTTTTTCACACCTTCTTACTTCATTTTCCTCCTTTTACATCTCTTGAGATGTTACTTTTTAAAGCCACAGTGGGAATGGTACGAGTAGAAGCAGAAAGCTAACTTTGTCTTCCTCCTCCTCTTCTATTGCTCACTTTGCTTTAATTTTCTAGTTGTCTGTGTCTTTACCGTTCTCTATCCATGAGTCTTGGGTCCAAGTCCAATTCTAATTTTTACTCCTATGCCTTGCCCTTTGCCACTGAGTTATAAGTGGTAGTTTAAAATCTAGCCCTATGAAATGGGACACCCCTTCAAGAGCACAACACATCGTCACATAAGGAGACGTGACATGTTTTTGCCAGAGATTTAACATACCGTCATCAAAAAATAGTGGGAGTGTGGGAATATTATGCACTTGTCAGCATGTCTACGGTTTGTATAAAAGGCTGTTAATGAGTTTTGTTGCCTTTGGATTATATTAATCTAGGAAATACTGCATCTTTCAGCCCTCTATTTGAAATGTGGCCCTGAAAAATCTCATTTTGAAGGGCTAGTGAGGCCCTAGACTTCACCCTACACAACTTTCTCAACAGGAATTGGGATGCCCTACAGTGTACATCTACATGTGAAGGTCCAAACAGGGGAGTAGGGCTAAGTGGTAGGGCAAGGGTTAAAATGGAATTAAGCCTTAAGCTCCTTCCACCCCTCTTTCTCCGCTCTGCTTTTACATGACACATACCAATCTTTACTGAACAAGACAAATTGTCAAAATACAAAAAGCTATTTGACCAGAGCAGCTTTGAAAATTCAATCAATGCTCATCTAAGCTGAGCTCTTAGTCCAGAAAAAGCTGCCTCCTTTCACCACCACAAGCTTACAACCTGCAGAAACTGTCAAAAAATGAACAACGGAGGAAGGCACTTCCTTCTTATTTACATTATTGTATGTACAAATCTAAAGTGAGCATATGAATAACACTGTAAGATTTGTATTACAGATTTAAAATGATTTTGGGAGCCTATGAAGCTGGGGTAAACTTGTACTGCACAGCGAGACTCCACTCACAACCTTCATATCTCTCTCTTGAGCGTTTTGACAACTGGTACGCAAACAACCTGCATTGCTAATTTATGCTGCAGCTCGCAATAAAAGCAGAGGAAAAACTGGGTGAAATGCTGAATGTAGAGCTGTTACACCAGGAATAAAGACTGTTGAACATGAGTGCACTGACTTCCAGATAAAGTGTGTTATAAATTCATTCTCTCCTACTTAAGGGATACCATTGTTTATCTTTACACAGCACAAATTTGCTCACTCGACTTGACCTGTTTAAATGAAAAGTTTCAAAACAATCGAACTGGTCCCACTTTTTAATGTGAATAGAAAATGTCCCGGAAATGGCCAACTTGGTCTAGAACAGTGATTCTCAAACTGGGAGATGAGGACACGACCTGCATGTAAATTGTGGAGCACAGTTAATATTGAATGAACTGGTTTATTAAGGAACAGTCGATTGTTAAGTTATCTTGGGATTTGGTAAGAACTTGGCACTGTGGTGCAGCAGCACTGATGTCTCACATAAATTTGAACCTGCCAGCCAGACCAGGCTTCTCTCTGTGTTTGCATGTTTCCCTTATTTCTTCAAGGTATAAGATAGTTTGAAGACAATAAGCTAATGGAGTCTCTTAATTGCTTGTAGGTGTGTATGAGCATGAAAAGCTGCAATCAGCGCTGATGTTCCAGTATTTTCATCAGCATGGCTCTACGTGAGACTGCACATATTGGCAAACTGTTTCTCTGGAGATTTTCCACAACTTTTCTTGCCAGGCCATTAGTCAAATTTCTAGAAAATGTCATGTGGGAAGAATACAGGAGGAAATTTCACAGTAAGTGAGCAGGTGAGTGTCACGTCTGTAGAGCCCAAACCTCACATGAATGTGAGCATGTGTGACCCTGACAATCTCTTGCCAGGCTCTTCATATGTAAATGGCAATCTCTCTATCTGGACCCAATTTTCCAGATATTTCCTCTCCCAGTGACCAACGAGAAAAATAATGAATGGATAGATTTACTCTGGGACTTTAAGCATTAATACATAAAAATAAAAAATGAGCGAAGACGTCAAATATAGTTGGCAAATATAAAAAGTAAAATCAAATAAGTTTTTCTATTTTTGATCAGGTTAGACAGGCTGTAACCGGCTATGCGAACGTCAAACGCAGTCTGCACCAATCATAATTAACATTCATGTCCCAGATGCTGTTTATAAACTACTGTTCTGTCACTACAAACAATCATCTTTGCAGAAACCCCACCGTCGTTCCCATTCATCCTGACACCTTAAAAGCCAGGTTCCTGTCAAAAAAAAGTGTCATTTCTTTCAAATCATACTAGCATTCTGGTGACTCACTCCCTCTATCCATCTTTGTTGATGGTCGCACAAAAAGATCATGGGGTCTGAGGCTACCTCAGCTGGATGAAATTGGAGTCCAGAAGGCTCATCCTTCTTTTGTCCAGTTCTCTGACCACTGACGCTGACCTCTGGTTTGAGTCAGCCCCAGCAGATCACAGCTCACAGACATTTGAAAGTTCACGCTCACTCCTCACAAACAACTTGCGTTATACAGTAATTCAGCTGAGACGGGCCATGTGGCTGTATGTCATCCACCATTTCATGTGGAGGAATTGCCTCCACATGTCCAGTCACCAGAGGAGGGGGGAAAAAAGGAGAGAATAAATGAAAAACAATAGATAGATAAAGAAGGAGTAGAAAGAAAGATAATGAGGCAGAAAAAAGAGGGGCTAAAGGGCAGAAAAACAGACACTCTGCTTTTACATAAATATTTCTGATGGCTCCCCATGGCCCCCATCTTCTATAGTCCTTAAAGAAAGCAAACACATGTAGTTGCATTAGAATGACAAGGCCCTTGAGTTCTAGTTTTCTCCAGGCTATTATACCCACTCAGACACATTTCTGTCTCAGACAGTGTATGAGATATACCCTTTTACTTACCAGCCAAAATATTGCCTCATTACAAAAGCATTTGAGAGAAGGAGCAGACAGAGAGTATATCCTTCTATGCTGATGACCAAAGTGTGGGAGTGGGGAGCACAAACGTCTGCCCTTTTCATGAGTGTAGCACACTCTGGACAACTGGTCTTCATGCTTTCAATTGCAAAATTACATTTAAATTTAGCACAAACCGAGAAAATATAGATTTCATTTTAACAGACAATGCTTTGTTGATTTGTTAAGTTCAAGACTCATGGTCTTTAGTGCCATCTGTGGACGATACTGTACTTTACATTGGCATCTATAAATTAAAACGCACGCACCAATGCTTTTGCAATCCAAACAACCTACATCAGCTAAAACCCAGGGGAGCCAACAGTGCATCATGCGTGAGCAAACAGTCATACTGTATACAAAACACATGATACGTATGCTGTCTTCACAGCAAGAAGTACAACTTCAAGGAAAAACTTGTACTATATGTTACATTCAAATAAAATATAGAAAATACAGGATAATAATAAGTGAAAACAATGGCAACATATAAATACAACAGATTAAAATGAAAAATCAAAAAATGTGTATATGTACACAATAATTTATGGCCAATATATTAAAATAGACATTTGGGTCTTTTGGGCTAAACAGGCAGTGTAAATCTGTTGAATAGCTACAAGGGGGCGACTCCACTGGTTGCAAAAAGGCATCAGTTTGAAAGAAAGTCTTGATTTATTACATCAGTAAACATTTTCCTGAGGAGTTAACTGACTCATTAGTTCCAAGTCTTCATCAATTGATCATGATGTCCATTTTCTAAATTATGTTTTCATTTAAAGGGAAATTGACAATAAAATAAGCCACAATCACCAGTGTGATTGACAGCTGGTATCCAATAGGAGCCTTGTGAACTTCTGGTTGCTACTTGCACTATATATACAATATATACCCATATATACACAAATAGAATACAGAATAGAGGGGTGGAATATTGCTAAATAAGATATTGAAGTGTAACAGCAAAATATAGGTAGAACAAAACTCTCATTATGCAAGAATATATAATACAAAAGCAGGTAAAACAGTGTATGCTCCATGGTTAAAGAGGTCATGGTAGATGATGTTGGTAGTGTTGGGCGACTAAAACAATTATATGCATAGGGAGATTGACTATGGTTAATAAAAACCAAATGTTAACTGCAGCTTGATGATGGGATGCAATAAAATATGCAATCGTGCATAAAAGATTGATGTGCTACAAGCACAGGCAACTTCCACGTCATAACTTTTTATTTCGACACATATGGTCCACATCATTTCCTGCATGCAACGTAAAGCTTGAACTGCAGAAACCTTGAAAATATACATCATTCGTGGGGATGCACACTCTACGCTGGAGTGCACGCTGGCTGATTCGGCACAAGCATGTTTCTACACAACCTTCCACAACAAAATCAGCTTCATTTACAGTCAGTAAAATTTAATTTCAGGCAATAAATGGTTATTAATTTCTGTTTAAGGAACAGTTTCATTCAAAGTAATATTCCAGGTCACTAAGTGACATTGTCTTTCACTCACTGTCTTCACCTATAATGACAGAAACACAAGAGCAAGACAAAATCTTCAAACCTTAGTTTGGTGCAGGAAAAAAACTGCACCAAAGACTTAGAAGAGGAAGTGATTTAAGTTTGAAATTAGTCAGAGAGAGAAGTCTGATTAAGGTAGACTTCATTTTCTCACCCTATTTAATTCCATGACATAATTTCCTTCTTCATTTGATAAATGAGACAGAGCAAACGAGGCTTATGTCTGTCTCCATGCCCCACACACACGCAAGCACGCACGCACGCACGCACCCACACACACACACACACACACACACACACATTCCCCAGCCACTTATGCTAACCTTAATCATCACAACTAAGTGCCAAACACTTACCCTAACCTAAACCCAATTCCAACCCTAACACTAAAACCAGGTCTCAACCCTGAAAAAGCCCTTTAAAGTTGTGGGGCCTAGACAAAAGTACAAACACACAAATACTGGTTTTAATGACTTCAGAGGACATTGCATTGACTTACTGTACATTCTTATCCTGGAGACTTACTCTAACCTTAACCATAATGGTCATTGGGACTTGATTTTTGTCCCAGTAAGGAAGACAAGTCCCATAATGTGACCGTGTAAACAGATTTTGGTCCCCACAATATAAGGAATACTAGGTACACACACTTTCACTAATTACTTTTTACCTGTTTAGCTCTTTCCCATGTGTAGTAAAAAACACTGATTCATTAGACAAGAGGGCAGAGAGAGAGGGATTGAGAGAGATGGAGAGAAACAGGTCAAGGAAACTCTGAGATTCTTTTTCTGTGCCCTGCCTTTTCTCATTTTCTCAGCAGGCTCTTACCTCCTGTGGCTCTGCTGTTCCACAGAGACATGAGCTGACATCAAAAGTGATGCTGAAAAGCACATGTGCACACTGGAGCTCACGCGCACAGACACAATAATATTCACCTCCTGTGCTCAGCTACTCTCTGTAGACATAAGCTGATTACCTTTCAAAATGAAATCTCATACGCCGATGCTGATTCATTCACTCGAATGTGAAAACACACTCACATATATGAAAATATTGTGCTGACAGAGAGACTCATGCAGTGAATTGCCAAAACCTCCTCATACATTGCTCCTACATGTGTCGTGTCAATCAGGCTGAAGGTGAAAAATGTGAATTAAAAGTCTCTACATGAGTATCCCCTCTTTCCACAAATCATTTTCACTGCATCTCCCTCTGCCCCGTCCATATCGACCAATACAGTCACACCAACTCTGATGACATTGACAAGGAATTTTGGGGAAAAAATGATGACGGGTCCTAAAAAGATAACACTCAATAATGGCATAACAGTTCTTAAGGTCCCTCCAAGCAATTTCACAGGTTGGTGGCTTCAAACGGCAGAAGGGAGATGAATGCACACGACTTCAGTGACCACAGCGTCAGGAAGCTCCTATGAGGCAGAGCTGCTTTGTGATAAACATGCAATGATGCATCTGTGATTGACAATAGACAAATCAAAAGAGGTAAACTCATGGCACAACAGTGTATTACTCAAAATAGCTCATAAAACTCAAATTCAAATTGAGTGAGGCAGTAATGTGATTAGTTCAGTTTACGCAAACTGCATGTAAACATGGGCGTATTTTTGGAAAAGGCAATTATGTCAAATAGGGATTTAATAACAGCAATTCCTGATTCCCGTACCGTTCTATATCTACTCCATTTTTTTCATTATGAGCTATGTAGCAGTGGAACCTTCTATTTACGAATGGTGAAAAAATTATTTAAGAGCAATTTCTGCATTAAATAGCTTTTCTGTGCGTGGAATTGACAAACATTTTCTGGATGCATTTACAAGACAAAATGCTGCTGATAGAAGACACATTTTCAGCCACTTAAAATTCCACTGAAGACTTTTTCATTTTCTAATTCAGTGGACATCATGTCCCGTACTCTATGTTTTTAGGATTTGTTATCTTTTAATTAATATACTGCACTAGGATTATATATCAAAAAGTCAAGGATGTATTGCTGTAAACTTTTGCACAGATTAGGGCTGCATCTAATTACTATTTTCACAGTCAACTAGTCATTAATTATTTAATGATTAATCAACTAATTGGATAACCTTAACACCCATTCAAGTTCTAAAAGCAACTCAGACTATTTGAAGTAATTACCAAGGTGTCCATGCCTTCTTTGCTCATCAGAAGAAGACATTGTTTGCTGTGACAGTGGAGGACAATCATGACACCAATGCACGCAAAAAGCAGCGCGCGGTGGTATTTCTGCTTTAATGCCACAGATGTTGCTGAGTAATGAACAAATTTGTTCATTACTTAGCTGTTCGCTCCCACCTGATGTAACTGCTAAGAGTTAAGCAGTGGAATTAGCAGAGGCATCACACACAACCACCTGTTCACACACTTGTCACTCTCAGCAGAGATGGGTAGAAAGCGAGATGTCTCACTCTGTAAACAACATGTTGCTAGCTCCACAGCATGGAGCAGGGTGTGCAATGACCTACCTGACTTTAATTGATAATTCATTTTGTCTGCAACTAATTATGGTAGAGATTCTTGACTCACTCGTGCAGATGTCCATGATCCACAGATGACGTGTCCTTCATTGTTCCCTTATGTATTTGTGGTTTCTCAACCAATTGGGGCGTAGTTTGGTGCAGAAATTCTGAATGTAATGTAAAACCCTTTTCCTCTCTAGTGTCCCAATATAAAAAAAAACCCATATTAATGTGGCGCATAGATATAAAATGTAATGAAAGTCTCAATATTTCATACACACCAAAGGGATGAAAGAATTAAAACACATTCGTCATGTCTTGGCATGTCTGACCATTAGGCCTACTGAGAGCACCTTAATGTAATTACTTCTTATTTTCCTGAAGCTTATTTTATGACTAAAACTCCTATGCCTTAGATATAGCTGTGGCACTTTACCATCAGTACTTTGAGTGCTGAGTTATTACTATGGCTACACTAAATACTCCTATTACAACCTATTTCCATTTTTGAATACAACTCACTCATTTTAAAATAACCCTGACCATGGCAACAATATAAAGGTCTCCAAGAAAACAATGGCTCAATCAGTGAGCATACTGCCTGTGAAAATTATTTTATGCATCTATTTATTCTTTTATTCAGTTCTTTAAATTCATTAGAAAGATAAACAAACCAGTGTCAACAGATAGTCGGTGATCTCTTAGCAATCTTAGCAATAAAATTAATCTGTAAATTCTATCTGCTTCAATAGATTGAACAGGCACAGACATAGAAGATGCAACACAACTTTTCATGTTGGTTATTTCATTATTGTTATTCATCCTCCTCTGTCTTTTCTCTCCTCCATTTAGCTCGCTACACCTATCTGTTTGAGTTGTCGGTGGGCCTGCTAATGACTCCAGACTGTCTGCTGTGATAATGGGCTAACAATATGAGATAATGAGCTAACAGTGGGACGATACACAATTCAGTGTCTGTAATATACTTGCCTGAGTGCAGTGCGGTAGATCGGCAGAGGGAAAAAGGTGAGCCGGAGTTAAATTGGGATGGAGGGCTCCACAACTGCCATAAGCATCTTCTCAAAAACCATTTACTCATATTTGTATTGTGGAATAAAAACACATCACCTACTCTGCATGTTTACCAAACATAATGATGTGACTAATGCATGTGAACAAGCAGAGGAGAGTGTGCCAAGTGCCAGTCAGTCACTCTTTTCTACCACTTTATCCTCCACATGAGGGTCACGGGGGTCGCTGGTGCCTAACTTTAGCTGACTAGGGGGAAAGGGGGGTCACCCTGGACAGGTCACAGGGGGCAAACAACCACTCTCAGTTACCGTCACTTCAGAGTGTCCAATTAAACTTAAAACAAGAGGGAAAACCCACGCAAAGATGGAAAGGACATGCAAACACAGCAGAAAGGCCCTTATTCCAACTGGGTCGCACACCTTTTTGCTGCATGGCAAGAGCAATAAACCACTATTCTGCCATGTGGCCCAGAAAAGTGTCCAATCTTATGCACAGACATTTCAGGGACTCTGAAAACCTGTTGCAATTTCCATGTTGCAGATACTGAAAGTCTCTGTCATTCAGCATGTTAAATGACAAAATGACAAACATGAAATTATGCAACTGGGAGTTGAATTGTTGTATGTAAATGTTATTCAGACTCCGAACAGGCAGCCCTTGGTCCTCTGTACACGTTCCACAGTTCCCACCCCATGCACTTTTTCTACTACAGAACATACAGAAGACAAAGACAACAGTTAGAAAAACATGGAGAAATCTAAAAGCAGTGCCTTTTTGGACTGACGAGGCAAACAAATTAATGTTCCTTCAGCTTAAAGAGTTAAATATTGTGAAGTTAGTTGGATGATAAAAAAGACATAGGATGTTGCTCGACATGCTAATAGGTCAATGCCTTATACTAACAAGATGAAAAAGGGTCAGATTGCCTCCTAGTGTAGCAAAGGCAAACCTTATAATCAATTTACAGCTAGTGCTCGTGTAATTAATCAGTGTTAGTCTTAAATTTAACATCCTTAATCTGTCATCCTTAATCTGTTAACATCCTTAATCTGTCATCTTGTGGAGCCGCAAAGATGCTGCGAAGGAGATCGTGACTCTTGGACTGTGGCTAATTTCTTTTCTGGATGACCACACAAAGTGCTTCTTCTTTCAATTTTGCCTTCCACCCATTCACACAACTTTAACCATCACATGTCTATGATGCGTCTGCATTTTTGGATTTTCCATTCTCTCATCACTTACACCAATTCACACACTGCCAGCATAGCTGTCAGGAGCAGTTTGGGGTTCAGTGTTTTGCCTAAAGATACTTCAACACACAACACAGAGATGAGACCCCGGAATTTGCATTGTGATTCCGCTGAGAAAATGTTGAATGAATAGGAACCAGTGCCATAATGGAATTGCGTTTTGGTCGTCCCTATAGTGTGACCATATCAATTATTTTGGTTCATAATTATGGTGGGCAGGACTGAGCACCCAAAACATTCCTTAGTTGTGATATTATTGGTCAAATCCTTTGGGGAAAGTCCCATGATGCATCTCTCTCTCTCTTTCACTCTTATTATAAGTGCTCTGATTATTGACAACACAGTTACACTTGCTGGCATAGCTATTATTATTGTTGCTCTGAAATACATCAGTATATACAGCTGTCCCTGGCCTCTCACTCGTCTGTCTTGTCCCTCAGGCAGATGATGACTCAACTAGTCTGTTGTAACAAACAACCTTTTATAAAACTCATCATAATAAACATTTGTGGGTTCTTGGGGAGGGGATAGTGCCGCATGACTATTTTGTCAAAAGTGATTATGTATGGATTATGAATATGTAAACCTTGGTGTTCTGTGAAAGCCCGCATGAAAATTATGAGACACAAAGCCAAACTTCCAAATCTCTACTGGGTAACAAACTGTTACCTGCTCAAATTAGAAGAGAAAAAGTTTATTTATTAACTGTTTAACACGTGTATGTCTTTACTGGCTGTACAATAAAATAATTAAAATGCATATATTTATGTCAGTGCATGTTGAACTGTAGATTTGGCTCTAACATTTAATACCCCTGGCGCATTGCGTCTGATTCCTTCGCCACTTTACATATGATCCAAGATACCATGAAATATTTGATGATTAAAATATTTTTCTGAACCAAGCAGTGAGGGAATTGCTACATGAAAACACTAGCTGAAGACATAAAAAGCAGACAGCATGGCCTGAAGTGAATTACAGTGGGGGCCAATCTATGCAGAATATGAATGTTTTGTTATGGTGCTTTACTGAAAATCTCACAGGATCTGAGGTCTGCACATTATCCACAACAGTGTCTGTGCCCTGTTCTACACATCTGAGTGCAGCGAATAAAAAAAAGGTGGACTAAAGACAAGTCTGTCTTGTTTCAGAGTGAGGAGAGAGCTGACAGGAGCGAGGTGTATGATTAGCAGCCGAACAAAGAAGAGAGAGATAGCTAAAGCCCACCAAGAGGGACATAATGCACACACACACACCTGTGTGTATATATATATATGCTTGTGTGCTTGGCTGTCTTTATTTCTAAATCCAAGAGTGCATTCATATTCTGCATGCACACAAACACTGGCCCACACAGCTTGTGGCAGCTCCAGGACTGAGAGCGTGTGAATCAGCACAGACCACACTATGTTTCACTGCTTCTACTGCTCGCCTGATGTCTCAGGCTCTAACATTGGTTTTCCACATGGTCACATAATCATATGATCAGGAAAACCTTTGTATAATTTTCTACAATTAAAGCTCCATAAATCTAACCTTTATCAAACCCTCAGCATATTCTATGACTGAGGACTGTTTGGAAAGTAGCAGACATTTCGTCACTGGAGAAGAATTTTTTTTTTGTTTTGTATGGTTGATCGGTGTCTTTAAAAATCCCTGCACATCCTATTAGAGGACGGAATGGTTTGTTGTAGGTCTCTCTAATCACCTTACCACTTTTACAAGATCTCATATCCTTTGAGTCAGAACTGATCACACTTCTGTCTAAAGAAAAGGATGAGCAGATAAATGGAGAATAGTGGGATTTGGGACTTGCTGGTATGAAAGTGACTGTGCAGACCTGCACTAGCCTCACATTAACTCATGCCATGTGAAACTGAGAAGTACTCAGAGAGCACATACCTCCACCTACGCAACGGCCTGCAATGTCCATCCCCTTAATTGGATCCACCCCCAAATTTAATGTGTCCTTGGGTCATGACCCACCCTTCCACAAAATCAGACGAGTCAGACAGACAGGTAATGGCACCGGAAACATGACCAGATTGGTACAGATAAAAAAAGCTAAACTGAAACACAAATTTTCCAAACAAAATTTAAAATTCAAGTGGACAATTCCTCTCCGGACTCTTTGCTGTATCTCATATGTTCCCTACCTCCAGGATAGATGTCTTTTATTCCATTTGTTTGGAGGAGACAGGCTTCGTTTCCTGCGACCATTTGTCCCCTCAGCCTCAGACACATCTGGCAAGGAACATCTGGGTGTTTTCATTAGTCCCAGTGTGGCTTGGTCTGGAGAGGGGAAGAGAAAAAGAGTGGCGGATCATGTCAGAGAGGTGCTGATAGTTTGTGGTTTTCTTAACTGGATTCAGTTATATAATTAGCTCTTTCATATCGATTAGCCTCAATACAGCAAAAAAATAAAAAATAAATAAAATAAACCATCCCGCATGTTCCACCTAAACAAACAAAGCCACATACCTAAGACCCCGGTCTCCTTCAGGCCTCCAAACCTCTGCATGGCTTTGATGGCCTTGGTCAGGGCCTCCTTGGTCTGGAGCTGACCAGTCACTGGGTCAGGGGGCGGGAGGTAGCCAAACCTGCTCAGCCAGTCCTGAAGGGAGGGAAAGAGTAGACGAGGAGTTCAAGAGTCATCGCAGGCATTTCAAAGACTCCGAATATCCTAAAGCTGCTGAGAGGGTCTGACACCTGTTCGTGTTTACTGTCTGTGGATTCTGTGTCCATACACATACGTGGTTTCATGTTCTAAGTGTGTGTGTATGTGTGTAAATGCAACAACAGAGCAAGTGACACAGATAGATCAAAAGAAAATGATGTTCTTTCCCAGTGACCGCAACCATTTACATAAAAACCTGGAATTCCTACCTCCAATGACAAAATTTCAGTCTACACACTTCTTTTTTTTTTCTAGATTCACATCTAAGGCCAAACACTTTGCGAGGCCAGTGTGACCTTGACTTTTGGCCATTTACACCTAAGCAGTTATTCTATGAGTCCAGGTTTGAAACGATTCTCTTAAAGATCTACCATGTAACATATAGAACAGTTTATTAGCAGAAACTTAACAAAGTACCCATAAGTATGTTTATATAAGTGTATAATCACTTTGAAATAAAAATTGTTTAGCATTATTTAGGCAAAGTCCTTGCTTTAACTTCTTGCCCACCATGTCTCTACAGCCACCCAAACATAAACATAAACAGACCCACCCATACATAAACCAGATTCATAAACCAATGAAGAAGACAGAAGAATGACAGTAAATGCATGTTTACATCCTTTCTGCTATGTGCCATAATTTTCTGACTCACTTGGGAAAGGGAGAGGTGACAGAAGGCATCCTTGTCCTCTTCAGTCTCACCACTGGGTTTCACTAAATCTCACTAATTTGTATGCACTGGACTGATTCACAAGTCCAAAAAAATAAAAAATGGTTTGTGTGGTCACACCTACGTTGAGCTTTGACCACAACACTTAGTTCGTCACTAAGTGAAGAACCAATGAATCTTAGTTTGTGAACATTTGTTCCAACTTTGAAAGAATTCCCTCAAGATTATCTTGTAATATTGTTTTCACAAGAATGGATGAGGTAAGTGGACAACAAACCTTAAACATGATGCTGACCGCAGCTGTTGACAGTGCAGAGGCAAATGAATTCTAAGAAGATGCACTGTTTTTGAGCTACAGTGGGACTGAAAGGAGTGATATGATACATATCCCAATATAGTGCAATATTCTGGGACACCATAAGAAAAGCTCTCATTGTAAAAATAGCAATGTTTTTTGGAGGCTTAATTACAACACTAAAGCACTGTCAGAAAACCACTGTCGAAAATATTGCCATAACAACTTCAAAAACACAATATCAGGCCAGAGACAAATGCATTCAAATTCAACATCTATACATTACTCTCAGGCACAATAACATAGATTTGTAGATCAATTCAAGATGGATATGGAGAAGTAAGGATACACAGACCAGCAAAAATAGCAGCTATGTGTATATTAAGGGTGACTCATTTTTATTTAGGACCCACGAAGTTACTGCCAATCAAAGCAGCCCAGCTGAGTCTATTGATCGGCTTTGGAGCATATAAGATCTGACGGATGAAACGTCTGAGCTGCAACCTGAGCCCTGTGCTTTTCTTCTCCTCCTGTAATTCTTCTTTTCCCTGAGGTCTTTATTTTGGTCTCCTTTCTCTTCTCCTCCCTTCCCTTTCTTTGACTTTAGGACTTCGATCTGCACTCATCAGGGGTGAATGACACTGATCAATAGCAAGGCATCCCAACTTTATTGACAAAGCTGGTTAAATCCCATTAACTAAATGACTAAGCTTTAGTGAGGCTCTCTGCCATCTGATGTTTGCCTCCTCATTCTGTGCTTTGTCATCCCTGCAGAGAACTCAGTAAAAGTGCAAGTGTTCAGGGGAATTGAATTGACCCTTAGCCTCACTGGAAAGGACAACGAGCGCCCATTTCCTGGCTAAAACTGAGCTGAAGCTATAATGCTGGGGTAAGTGGGAGAGGTCAAAGAATTCAACAGATGGCGAGGAAGTTAACGTGACTCCTAAGAATCATTTCTTAGAATACAAATCCACAAATGCAGCAAATGATAATTTCAGTCTACGGCCTTATTTTTGTTTGTACACTCTAATCATTGGTTGCAGTGTCTTCACCAATTATGTCTAACAAGAAGCCAGATTAAGTAAGAACCATGAGCAAACACATGCAGGTTTTATCCTCCAGCTCAGCTCAACTTTTTTTTTTTTTTTTTAAAGAGGGAGCAGAAATGCACGGTGACTTGGAAAACACAAATGGCTTATCTCTTGTAAACAGATAAATCTGCCTTCTGCTGCTCCCCAAAAGTGCACTATTCTAAGGAGAGTCTGAGTATTTAATATGTTCTGCAACAGGGATAAAGTTGTATATGCCATTCTACAAACCAGACAGCATGCACAGTAAATATGGTAGGAGTTTGCAACACAATGCAGTGCAAAAAAAAAAAGGAAATGGAGGAGGGAGCAGCTCATAAATGAAAAAATAATGAAATAAATTAAGCCTATACATACATCACTTGCTTAGAGCAAATTTTTAATGTCATTTTGAGAGTTTTACTCTTTGGAGTTTAATGGTATGAGCCCCATAATGGTTTTTTAAGAAAGAAAATGCCTCATCAGCTTACGCAAATATCATTATCTGTATGATCACAATATGCCACCTAAATTGGCAAAAACCCAAAATAAATAAATCACGTGTAATCACATTTGTATGCAGTGAGTGTGCTTGCATCCATATGGACACTCTGATGTTTATGTTGTTCTTCTCTATAGGTGAGGTGAGTCTGTGATGGATTACATCGGTGTTGTCTACACAATAGCAACTCCTTGTTCTCACACAGTGCCCATAAAGTCACTACATAAAACTTCCTTTTTTTGTGGAGCCAGCAGCTAATTTAAGGCTCAGGGAGACAACAACAACAACAACAAGGAGAGAAAAGCCATACCACTTTCCAACACATTCAGTAACATGCTGAACACTTCTGAATTACAGTATATACAGGCACCTCCTTCTGTTCAGCTAAGATTAGTTTTAGGTTTGAAAGTCTACTCACAAAGTTGTACGGGGTCAAATCTGGAAACAAAGTCAAAGCTCATTTAACAGGTATATACATAAACACCTGCACATGTTGAACAGTGACATACAGCATCCCAAATGACAAAGATTGTTTAAAGCCACTGTGGTAACTTGTCCTCAGTGATTGCAGAGCTGTGTTTTATTGAAGTGTTGTTTTCTGCCCAAGAGCTCACTCTTACTTTTTTTTTGTGAAGACTTGTTAAAAGTCTTGTAAAAAGTCTAGACTACAGAACATCTTGTCTGGCACAGAATAATTTTGAACCATTGATTTATTGTGTGAAATAAAAAAAATGGACAGGTGAAAAATAGCCTTCCCAAAAGGACAGATAAAAAAACCTTAAATTTGACAGATTTTTTGGCATACTTGCTTGAAGTTTACGTGTAGATTGGTTATAACATGCCATTGTTCTTGACAGACAGCCAAGAATCGACTGAAGGATAAGGGCTTTAAAGTAACAGAAAAGTTGAGTGACGACACTTAAACTGTGCCTTTCATTCAGTATTCACTTCAGTCCAATACTGTAGACATTGATTCCCTTTTTAAAATTACACACTCAAATGTGTACACACGATGTTCAACTTTTTACACAATAAACCCAGTGTGTGCAGCGCTACTTAAATGAATAGAAATTAAAGAGACACTTTGTATCTGACAGGAGAGCGTCAAGGTAAGTTCTGAACTCAGACACCAAAACTTTCTCCTTTCTTTCAGTTTCTTCCAATACTTAAGTTCAAACATTGGCTCGGCTGCAGTGAAGCAGCCCCAAAGCTATTCAGAGACTTAGTAAATGCTTAATGACATGAGGGCTTGACCTCATGTTCTTACCGAGTCCCTGGCCATCCGAACTACTTGGCTTCCTTGCTGCTCAAATGCTGCTTTGATTTCAAATCTAATCAAAATCAAAATAATCAGTTTTTGTCTTTTCTACTGTATGTTGTTTGTACTGTTGCCTTTCACACTGCTTGGTGCTGCTTAACGCTCTCTTGCCTGTTGATTCAAGTTGCCACTCTCACTAGTACTGTACATGTGGCTTAATGACGTGTGGTTGTCCGTTATGTTTAATTGTGTGTTCTACTTCCCATTCGCTCTCAGTAAATGTTTTGTCTTGACTTTTATGTCAGTGATTTTGAGACGTCATGCCATTTCAACCGTAACATTATCAATGTTAACATTGAAAGTGATTTTACTGTTAATGTTTAATCTAATTTCTGTTGTGTTTGAGTATGTGTTGTTTTATTACTTTGCTTTTTGGGAGCCTTTTGCAACATCTGTCTGTATTTAAGTAGTGCTATTCTAGTCTAGTCACGTTTGCAGCACATTTTCTATCACAAATCTTTCATAACCATTCACACGCTGCCGGCACAACCATCAGGAGCAAGGTGGGGTTAAGTGTCTTGCCCAAATACATAATGGCATGTAGACTAGTGGAGCTGGGAATATAAAGTAAATAAGTAAATAAACATACAAATAAGTAAAATAATCAGAAATAACAGTCAGGCAGCTGTGAAGAAATACAATACATTAAAAGCAATTCTGTTCACGCAGGAATCCAAACGAAGTACTGAAATTACTGCACCAAAAGACCAGGACCAGAATTTGCAGATCTACCTAATTTTTTATTATTATTAATTTTAAATAAAACCAGCATCAAATAATATCACTAGTGCTACCATGTGACATCAAATGGCTCTCCCAAGAGAAACAGCTACAGCTCATATTGGTAAGCCTATGTGTTCAATAATTGAGCATGGTCCTCAAAGGATGTACTAAAAATCAAAATGGTCCGTTGATGGCACCAAAGGTTCCCCAAGCCTGTCACATGCCAGATGCAGCTCATTAAGTACACACGCTCATGTAAGCACATGCTACAAACACACATTCAAACCATTTATTTATGTCCACATTGGACCATTAATTCACCAAGGACATAACTCACACATATAAACTCAATACCCTTCACTTTTTCACATACACACATTACCGAGGTGTGGGGTGGGTTTTATAGGGTCTGCAATCCTCCCAGCCTATGCTACAGTATATGGATGTGAAGGCCAATTTATCACCGTGACCTGGTCAATGTACTTCTTCTGCGAAGAAAACCGTAGAAATATAGACAGAAAAAGATTAGTGGCTTTAAAAGGTCCTTATGGCGTATTAAGTCCAAGGATCAAGCAGGGCGACATCTCTCCTCACCTCATTAGAGCTGATATTTATGGTATGATATAGAACTTGCAGTATGGTATATTAATAGTATGTATGCGTAGAGATCTGATTAGATCATCTTTCAAATGAATTGTTTCTCATGTGGCAACGCTTGGATTTGAACAGAGGATATATATATATACATTTATATATATGTATATACACACACACACATATATATATATATATATATATATATATGTGTGTGTGTGTGTGTGTGTGTGTGTGTGTGTGTATATGTATATATATATATACATATAAATGGTAAATAAAGTCTTAAGTCCACAATAGCATAATAACAACAGCTGACAACAGCTTTTTTTGCAATGCATGTTGACTCTTTTTAAAGGGGTAGAATGTAACCACTGCCTTTGTAACGTCAGTTCGAAAAGGCAATGGGTGAAAATGAGAAATGGAACTGGGCCCAGGTATATACAGTATGTGGGAAATGGCAAACTGAAGCAGAATGAATGGATCGATGAGCATGCCAGCGAGACCAGAAGCGAGTTTTAACGGAAAAGGCACATGGAGAATGGCAAGACTTGTAGGTCAAAGGTCACTCTTGTTTAACTTTGACCTACACAAAGAAACAACTGCTTCTTGTATTGGTCGAATCCGTGTCACATCTTTTTTTTAACAGCTGCCACACATAGAGGCACACAAAGAGTTCCGCAACTATGGTGTCACCACGGCAACGTTTCTCAAAAGCATCATGTGACCTCCCCTTTCCCACAATACCTCCCTGTTTGGCTGTGATGAACAGCTGCTGAGTCCCTTCATCTTTAGCCTCATGGACAGGAAATGAGTCGCAGGGAGACGTTTAACCCCGTGACCTCAGTGACTCTCAAGGGGTCATGAAGTAGCACAGTCCATTATAGTGTTTACATTGTTCCTTACTATGAGGTCAGAACTGGAGCGGACCTCCTAGAATAAAAAGAGAGTCTGAGAAGTGAAGTGGTGAGTTGTGCACCATTAAAAGTTTTTAGATGCCATCGTGTACGTCTGTTAGTTAAAGATAGACGAGGTTGAAGCTTCTCATGCATCCTGGCTGAGGTAGGCTGTCGACAAAACACGAAGACGCTTGTTTTCATCCATGGACAAAAGGAGGTAGAGCAGGAAACATTCATTCTACGCACACAATGCAAAAAATTGAAAAAATGTGGAAGGATTCCGCAAACTATACAGAAAACATGCTGCAAATAAGGAAACATTGGAGAGAAAACAAAAATCAGCTTTGCTTAGTTTTTTAAATTAGGGCTGAAAGATTGCCAAAATATAAACACCTATATCAGTCGATATTGATATATGTTAAATGATGAAAGACTGATTTTCGCTCTTGCGTGAAAGTTGCAAAAGCCAATAGGTTGTTTTTAACTTTTTAATACAGAGAATACAAACACAAGGTAATTTTTTTGTTATATTGTTAATAAAGAAAATTATATGTGATATACTGTATATATTGCTATTGAATTGTTGTCCAGTCCTATTTTTAATTATATCTTTAAATACATGATATTGTGTGTCCACCATTATGTGAATAGGTGGAATTTTCACACTCTTACATCTGAACTATGTAGCCAGGATGGTAATCAATAGTCGACACACATAACACATTAATGATGGCAACAAATCACTGGTGTACATGGGTTCGTCGTGTTTTAGTGACCCCAGGAAACATTTTTCATTTTCTGTGTGTCCTGTATATCTTTCACTTTGCTTGAATTTTCTCATTTTTTTCCAGTTGTAGTATAATAATTTCATATAATATTACTATAATATGAAATGAAGCAATATCTTTGTGTTTGCCACAGTTATATCGTCCATGTTCTTAACCGCCCAAATAATGATTAGGTTACATAAATTAAATCCCATTTATTTAGTTTGACATTTCCAAACTTACTGTACTACAACTACCACTGTTCAACATCTAAGCGCAGATAAAGATGAGACAAAAATTAAACATGAAGTCCTCACACTGACTTGTTACCTTCAAGAAACATATTTGCCTTCACGGAGAACTGAGACCTAAATGACATCAAAACCAGTAAACCCTTATCACACAAGTGTAAATGTTTCACATCATTTACAGTCAAGCCAAGATGTTGTTATCACTAGTCAAAGCAGTTGTAGCAGCTTCCCATTTCACATTGCCAGTGTTTTCAAAGAGAGTTTACTTAAAGTAACACCCGGTGCGTGATGTCGATTCCATGAAATGAAAGCTCACCCAAGTGTGTTTGACTGAGAAGCTCCTTAAATCATTCCAATGGCAAATACTGAGCGTGAACACAATTTACTAAAGAAATGAAGGATTTAGGCTCATTTGTGCAAACAGACAAGATCAAAGAGGGAGAATATAGGTGAATAGGAAGAGGGGAAATTGGCTCTGTCATAACACTGGCAGGATTGCAGTGCAGGTAGTAAAGGAATGGGAATTAATCCATGTCTAGAAATCACCAATCTACTGTGATGCAGTTCCATCAACTTCATGGTCAAAGCCTTAAACCAAACACAGCCTCTCATTATTATATCACTTGGTGTAAATGTCTTCATGAAGATCTGTGTTCAGGATTTCTGTGGACTTTACTGGTTTACATTTTAATAAAAGCAAACGTAAAGTGTCACCAACTCAAAAATCACCATGTTATTTGTACGTTTATATTCTACAAACAATTCAAGAAACTACTTTATTGGACTCATCACAACATTTACTTATTAACCGTATTTTGATTAATAAAAGGGATAGTTCTTTATAAGCATGGTCATGTCTGTTTGCTCAACCCTTCGACATCTGTCCCTACCACAACATGTAAATTACATGATCTTTCTCTTTTTTTGTGCATGCATTACATAACATTTTATGACAGATTTGGTGTGAGAAAGAATAAAATAGACAGTACAAGCTCTTATAGTCTTTAGAGTGGACACCAAAAAACAAATGATCAACATGTGGATTGTTGATAAAAATGGTTTTTATCAATGTTTGTTCTTGGTCACAGCAAAAATAAAATTAACCTCATTTTATGCCAGTCATCATTTTACTAAAAAAAAAAAAGATTTTTCATTGAGGCAAACTGAGTTAGGTGAATACTTTTATTGGATTTTATTTTTATTAGCTGGGACTCTGATGCAGACAACGGTGATAGAAAAACTTAAATGGACCAATCCAAATAAGAAATTAACTGGGGATCCATTTAGAAATGTGATTTTTATGGATGTGTTTTAATTTTGCAGTATTATGACTGTATACTCAATTAAAATTAGTTCTGATTATTACAATTTTCCTCAGATTGCTTGCAATGAACAGGAAAGACAGATGATGGAGGAAACCATTGTGTACAAAAAGAAGTCATCAGTTAGATTCCAGCTTGCTATTTTACAAGCAGATGGCACACGCACACCCTGCTGAAACTCTCAATCACACAGAGTATTTTGCTCTGCTGAAGATACAGTGCACAATTTGTAATAGGACACAAGTCTGACATGATGAAAAGATACTGTACAAAATGATGGATGTGTTTTATTCTGACACCCGGTTGTGCTTGCATAGTCAAACAAAATGACATCCTTTCCTTGTCTGTTCCATCCACTTTTCCTTGACTTTGATGGAAAATGTAAGGATAAAGTATTTGTGCGCGGGGGGGCACAGAGCGGAGACAGGCCAACGGCATTTACACAAGTTTACAACAGCAGCCTCTTCGTACTACAATCTCACATTCTATTCCAGTTGCACCGATTTTCACTGGGTATTTGTCCTGATTTGTATTTCCTTGAATTCTTTGTCCACTGAGCTGTATAGGTGATGCTACTGGCTGGCTTTCTCACATAAACTTAAGCAAGTTTCCATGGTTACTGTCATCTTCGCCCTGTCTTTTGACCAAACAAAAGCGCTTCATGAACTAAACTGGAAGCTTTGTTGATGCTCGGACGCTGAACGTCTCCATCATCTGTGCTGTCTTCCGAATGTTTGGAAACTTGGCTTCGCTTAGTGAAGCATAAAACTCATCTGTCATGGTCCTGCACTGGTTTTGTTGTTGGGTGTTTTTTCCTGAGCTGTGAATTAGGTCGAGCAAGTTAGAGATCCCTCCTCCGAGGTGGAGTCTGGTTCCTGCTCCCTGCTGTGACACCTGCATCTCATTGAGCCTCATTAAGGAGCTGCTCTTAACGACCTGCAGGAACAACCAGCTTCTGTCAGGTGGTCTATGTCTCTAGTGTGGTAATCAGGTCAGTCCTTGCTAGCGCTAACATAATTTTGTTACTTGCACTTACCACTCTTTCCTTGCGCATTCTAGTTCATACCTCGTGTTTTGGAAAGTGACGACTTGTCCTGTGCTCTTGGTCTGCCAACCTGGTTTGAACCTGCTCCTGTGGATTGCTTACCTCTGCTCCAAACCAGCCTGCTCACCCTCTTATGGCTCAATCACCCACCAACAACCAGTGCCTCCCTCAAAATCCTGTTGAAAACCTACACAAAAATCATTTCCTGCAATTATCTGTGGACAATGATCAACCAACCTCTGGAAATAATATACTCTCCTTTCTTCCAGAAATTTCTCACCTCACACCTGGACAATCTCTCTGATCCACTGACCACTCTCATACACCAACTGTTCAATAAACAGTTTATCCAAACTCAGTTTTGGTGGTTTCTTGCTCCAGAGTCTTCTTTAACGTGGCTCTCTGAGCCGAGTTGAACCTCTCCTTAAGATGGAGTCACAACGCACATCGATCAAATCCAACTGCAACTCCTGTGGCACTGTTTCAAACCACAACAGTTTCTTGGCAAATAATACAGAGAGCCTTTAATTGAACTTCAGAGACAAATATTTAGCTGACCAATCCAATTAAACACTCGTAACTTACTGTCAACTTTTCTCTTTATGGTCCACTCATTCGTACGGAAGGGATCATTGCAGTTGCAAGGTGAAATGGAGAGGGTGGACCAGACTCCAGCAAAGGTCAATGTGTCATGATTGCACCATCTAATGGAATTAACTGAAAAGCTGGCTATTGCAGGTAAAAGGCAGAATGAATGCAATCTTTACTATAATTTGGACAACTTTACCAATATTTGATGAGCCGGATTAAAAAAGCCAAACACTGTAATTCACCTATGCCTGGGTTAGAGCCTATAGCTTTAAGGGATCTTACTACAATAAAGAATCTAAGGCTGCTTAAGCTGGTAGCAAGGTGACTTGTCCGGCTCCTGACTGTCTACATCTCAGCATCTATCCTTCTTCCTCTAACACTGTACTACGTGGAATAGCCTAGGACAATACAGCATCAGCCGCACCCATTCACAGCTCATCTCTCACGATTCAGGCTTTTCTTAGTTGCCAGAAAGTTAAGTGGCCTTGACAATCTTTATGAAATGTATTTGACATGAACAAAGCATACCTCTATGCACACACTGACAAGGAAAGTTTGACGAGCCTGTTTTCCACTGGTAAAAAGAAAAAAGCAACAACAAAGGTAAACACATACCTACAAAAAGAAATACTGCATCACACCGAAAATCAAATGACACTGCGAAAAATGAGGGTTTTCATCGACTCCTGCTCTGATTGGGAGTGACATAAACATTAACTGCTTTATAATATGTGGTTTTCTAGGCCTTAGAATAAGTCTGTTATGTGCACTTTAGTCAATGGCTTTGCTTTTGAGAGGCCACCATGCTTCTACAGGAGCCTGAATAGTCAAACTAGCCAGAGTGTGTGATTCCCATTTTTAAGCAAAAACTGAAGAGGAATTAAATCTTTTCTGGTACAGGAAGTCCACTACTGTTCCCTGACATGCTTTGGAAAGAAGGGTAAGCAGAGATTTATCTGTACTTTCACCATTAGATGCCACTAAATCTTACACACTGGAACTTTGAAAGACACTGTATAAAGTATATAATGCAATAATTTTGGTGTAAAAGAAGCAAAATTGTAGGAATTTCCTTTTCTTTTGTAAAGGAAAAGATTGTTCAACAGGTGTGGCCTTTGCTCAGTGAGATGTGAAAGGAATGATTGAAACACCTTTCATTTCCATTTAGGGAGTTTGTTCAGCCTTTTAATGTCTACCATTTACATATATCTGGGTCATTTCACTCAGTAAGGACACTTCCTTGTCAAAAAAAAGACATAGATTCAGCTTCCATTGAGGTTGAGACATGATTTCTTCTTTTTTACTTCATAGACACGGGAGGAAAAATTGTCCTAATTTGCATGTTTATGAGTGTGGCAGTGGAACGGTGACGGTTAAATGTGAGTAAGTGATTCAATTAATCCCTGTCTTAGGAACAGCTGGTTATACAGGGAGCAACGGCATTCTCGCATACTTTAACTTCTGTCTGTTCCTGTGGGCAGCGCTGGAGGAAGGTGCTGAGGAGTAGAGGCGCAGAAATGACAGGAGAATACAGGGGGGAGAAAATAGAAAATCTGTGGTGAGTGAAATAAGACGGGGGAAACGTTAAGGGCCATAGGACAACATAATACAGAAAGAGCAAGAGGACAGAAACAAATGAAAATCGAGAATGAGGGGAGGAAAATTAAGCAGGGCATATATGGAGAAATCAGGCTGAGGACTTTGAAAAACATATTTATCATGCACTGTAATAAGACAGGGCAGTGGTGGGGAACCTTTTTCCTATTAAGGGCCATTTCAATTTTTATAACATCCTTCTAGAGGCATACTACATTATTGAACACATACTTTATATCACAGTAACCTCTAATATGATGGCTGGATAAGCTTCTCTTTGGAAATGGACCTCAGATGATGTTACCAAATAACAAATTGTTTTTTTTTTGCCCACAATTTGTTTCTAACTTAGGGATAGAATGAATAGATCGAATGGATGGGTGTGCAGTGTGTGACGGCTGTTTCTTGTGCAAGAAGCATGTCTATTGCTATGTTTAAAGCAGAAGTATGCTTTTCATCCTAATGTAACAGCTTTGGAGTCATTGTGATGGTTAAATGGCTTGTTTTGTGGGGAGATGGGGGGCTGTCTCCTCTTCCTCTTTTAGTGGAAAACCAGCCTTGCAAGATCAGAAAATCCTCAAAATCAGAGGTCTCTTGAAGTCTTTTAGATGTTCATCATGGCAGAGCTGGCGAAAAAGAAGCAACAAAAAACATTGTTGGAGGAAGTGCGGAAGAGGAAACAACTGTGTGACCAAGCGGGAGTGTCAGCGGTGAGCTTTTACAAAAGTTAGAGTAAAGCAAAAAAAAGCTTTAATACATGGTTTTCCCTTGAAAATGGTCATAAAACATAATATAAAATACTTTCCTACAAATATTTCACAATAAAAGCCTTGTGGGAAGAATGAATATATTAAAGAAAATTAAATGCAAGAGTGCTTGGTAGGACGTGTTGTGTTTGTGACATATGCGACATATGCGACATTAGAGACATATTTTCCAATGAATGGTAAAGTGCAGTTCAGCTCAACACAGTGCAGTTTGGAACAGTTCACCCTGGCCTGACCTGCATTTCCACCACCGTGTTTGTGAGCCAGATACATAAATGATTTGGCCATTTATGTAATATGTGTCACCTACATACATAAATAGTATAACATCACACCAGCACAACACAAAGGAGAAGACAAGACTGCAAACAAAGAGCAACAATGGATTACTTCCAGCATTTGATGTTCTTTCTTCTTGACAAGTGGCTGTTTATCACAAGGAGAGAGAGAGAGAGAGAGAGAGAGAGAGAGAGAGAGAGAGAGAGAGAGAGAGAGGGATGCAGGCTGCACAGAAAAACACAGCTGTGTTATTCTCTCATCGCACGTAGGTGAAAGTCATAGGGCTGCGGCTGCAGTGTTTTCCAGCTGTGCCATTTAAGAGCCATACTACTATGGGAGATACACCAAGGGAAGGGGGGCAAAAACTGGGATGGTACAGACTGGTTATTTTGGTAGGAAACAAATAATTGCATGTAAGAAACACATTTAACCGCTTGGTGTAAACAGGGGCACTGAAGGATAATATTTACTGTTTTTTTTTGTTGTCAAATATGCAAAGCTTGCTTTTTTTCCAGAAGAAAAAAAAAAATCCAAAATAAAGCAATGCGGCTGCTGTTAACTAAATGAAAAGCATTCAGGGATACAGAAATATGAGCAGTACACCTTTCTAAGTTTTTCTTGATTTCTTTCTCCCCAGTAAACTGGGAGAAATCCCACCGCATCTGGAGGCCGTCAAAAACATCCATTAAGTCTTTACCGTCCTCACAGACACACAGGCCTAGTCATAGTTTTAGCTGTGCACCTTCCCAAGAGGAGTGTGAAGTTCTCAGCTGGCACACAAATGTAAGTTTAGCTGTCACTTGGGCTCTTTGATAACCAAGTGTCCTCTATCACAACACCAGATTGCTGCAACTTCAACTTTGGCTGCATGGTCTGATGTCAGAAAGTGGATTTGTTATCACTGCAAGCACATCACCATAATTTAGACAAGCCTTGGTTTAAAGAAAAGGTAATTTGCCAGCTTCTCTACTGCTTTTTATTTCCTGACTGTAAAATGTGGTTTTTCTGCATTGAAATGAATGCAAAGGGACCACCCTGAAAGGACGTCTGTTATTTTATCACAGGAATTATTTCTGCTATTTGAATTTTTACATTTTTATGGTATTTCTGAGGCCCTTGGTTTAGGGTCTTGTTAATCAAGCATGTTAACTGCAGGTTCATGTATGAACAAAGGAAGCTCAAATTTCCACATTAATCGTAATGTTGTGCAATGGAGCGTGTATCTTTTAAAAGGACTTCCAGCAAAGGACTCGCATAAGAGTTAGAGCCACAAAACACAATTTTAAACTGAATCAGCAAATATGCAAAAACTACAAATGCTTTATGAATGGTTGAAATGGAAGTGGTTGAGTGACTTTGTTCTTCTTCTTCTTCTTCTTTCTTAGCAGGGACCATGGTAACCACTTTGCTGAAAGTGCTAATCACTGGTTCAGAGCATTTTGCTTGCAAGTGGTAAAATTTATTCCATCTCTACCAGCAGCAGCAGCAGCAGCTCACCTCCACTTCACAGATGCCAACAAATAAAAGCATCACAGTGTATATTTAAGACCTTCATTTTGACAACTAACATTTCAGTTAGAAAATTAGTGGCAACCCTAAATTACTATGGCAAGACAGCATTAACCTGCACATTACTGCAGGAGACAAAAGCCACAGGAGCACGATGCGTGCACAGAAGACATAAAAAGCACAAACAACCATGTAAATACTGCATGTCGCCTCACATTCTTTCCATTACAAAGCCCTTTTCATGTTAAGGAAATAAAATCAACATTGATGGATGTATGGTAATTTTTGTGACTGAATGAAATGAAGAACCTTGAGAAAATTTGCCTAGAGATTAAAAATAAACAAACTGATGGAGCCAATTAGAAGAAGCCTCTGTAACTGGGGCTCAACTTAACTGGCACAAGTTTCAGTAGCTCCATTGAAGGAAAAAGCCTCAGTCCTCCTTTGATGTTCCTCTTCTCTGTGGGTGGTAATGTGTCATGGCACCCAGCCAGAGTCCACAGACACAAGGACTGAATAAAGCATGCCCACTGTCTCTTGATAGTGAGAATAAAGAAGGATACACACAAACACACTCACAAACACACAAAGACTGAGAATGTGTTGTCTTAAAACCTGTTTAGCATCAACTTGTGAATTTATGCAGATAATGTCTAACTGTTTATGACCACAACTGTTTCATTCTTACATGTTTGAGGGTTATATTGACAGATATATTATTTATTTGGCAGCACAATCTTTGAGATATTAAGAAAAAGGTCATTTGTAATTAAAATCATGTTTTTCTGTCACAATTTCAGGTTATCAATATCACATGGTGATTGCTTTTACACTTAGTGACCTTTGGGAATATGGGAAATGTCATTCAAATCCACCTTGCAGAAACCAGGGTCAATACACATGATAAAACTGTATTCTTTCTCTCTATTTCAATGCATTTTAATATTACCAGTATTAATAATAATAGTCTGGAGCTCAGACTTTAAAGCTTAGAGATGTTAGGTATCACATTTCATAACTTTTTTAAAGTTCAAAGCTTTAGGTTGGAATACATAGTAGACATGATAATGTATTTATGGGCTATCCTTGTATATGGTTCATAAAAAGTCCACAAAATAGTTGCCATTTGCTACTCTAGCAATCCTTACAAACAAGACAATGTCTCTCTGGTGTTAACTGAGGAATGTTGGCAACTGGCGTGTCTACAGAGCACATACAAAAATACACAAGCATGCATGTAGCCGCTTGCGTGTGTCTCTGCATGTGCTTGACTCTATTTTTAAACCATAAGTGTACGGTCTCCTATGGATTCCTGCCATTAACCCAACAGCAAGATTAAACCTTGACAAGATTGTTCCACTTGAAATTCTGGAGACTTTTAGTGGCTCATTATATTCACTTGATAAGAAGTGGAGTATCAATGCTGGGCTAAAAGAAAGTGGCTCTAATTGCCAGTGATATGAAGGAGCTTATCTCTGCCACCCAGTCAATCTCTCTTGGTCCTCTTCCCCCTCGTGTCTACTTCTGTTTATGTCACTTGGAACTTTCAGAGAAATGGGATCATGAAACCACAGCAGTCTTGAAGTTCACTCCATAGATGATAAGCAATCATCGTCATCCGTTTTCTTCTCTTTTTTCTGTCAGTCATCATCGGCTACACTGTGACTTGTTAGGGTTGGACAAATACTGATGAGGGACAATCTATGAGATCACCAGAGTGGCTAATGGCATACACACATATGCAATCTCGAAATGACACACAGACAAGAAGAAACTGACTTGAACACACACACACACACTTTCACATAAACCATACTTATTATATTTCTGCCAATTTCTGTAAGCAATTTGAGAGTAGCTTTGTTGCTGCTTTCTGGTTTTCTTGATCGTACTATTAAAGCAGTCTATTGGCAGTTCACTTGGCAGGGCTATAGATTATTTTAGGTTTCAGCATTCAAGCCAGCACAACACCAGAAACCACTGTAATTACAAGATTTAGTTGGTCCTTTGAATAGCAATGGCAACCAAAAACCTTGATCTGGTTGAAGACAACGAGGAGGGGCCAGGCTCCTCGGGTTAAAATAGAACTGTCCACATGGAGCTGATTTGAGGTTTTCTATATGGGAAGCCCTGAAGAGGTCTGCATGAGTAATGAAGTCAGTCCAAGCCAAAGGAATACAATACTATTGCGTGCATTTCTGTAAACATCACGGACATGCCCTTGATCTTAAATTCATCACTAATGTAAAATCAAACAGTTTAAGACGGGGTATGACTACTGTGCTGTAAATAAAAATGCTCTTAAAAAAAAAAACTATCCACACTTTTCTCTTTAAATAAAAAGCAAGCAAACAGAGTTCTTGTGACACAGCATCATTGTTCTACAAATTAGTTCAGCCATATTTCTATTAAATAAAGTCAGTCAGCAGAGAAATAATAAATTGGTATATTTGCATATTGCACTGAAATGCACAAACAAATATCCCTGGAGCAGCAGTTTAGCCATATTCAGTAAGAAACAAGCGCTTCCCACTTTGATCCAGACGAAGACCCGGTTCTATACAATTACATGCTATCTAAAAGGGTCTCACTGACCACAACACCTTCCCTGTACATACGGTAATTAATCTCTTCATTTGAACTTACATGGTGGTTGTCACTGACTTAAAACATCATGCAGAAGTATAGCAGCTGCCACACACCTACCCCACACCAACCCTGCAACAATGGCAGCCAATAATAATAATAATAGATGGAGCCTTGGAGGTCATAGCTGAGTTGACCTGTAAATACGTTACAAACTCTTACAAGCTTCACAGAAACATACAAAACTGTAAAGACATGTGATGGAGCAGACTGAAAGCTTAAATGGTTTCCACTGTATTTTTTGTGACAAGCTAAACTGTCTCTTGTGCTACCTGTCAATCACTAGACAGTGCTATATTCTACCCCACTGTGTAGTCATCTACTACTTGACATCCATCCCTGTGATACAAAGCCCCAGACAGAAAGGTCACACAGCTTGATGCATACACAGCATTGTTGAGTGTTTTCTGGAAAGTCAAATCTGCTTAAATGAGGAGAAACCACAGATAGCTTTTGTACTTCTCTTTGTGCTCAGGACAAACTCACTCACTCATATTCTACTTCTTTATCCTCCACATGAGGGTCAGGGGAGGTGCTGGTGCCATTGCTAGCTGACATAGGTCGAAAGGCAGGGTACACCCTGGACAAGTCCATCACGGGGCCACACAGGAACAAACTCACACCAACGATCAATTTAGAGTGTCCAATTTGCCTAATTTGTTGGAGAACCCGGAAAAAGCCAACACACCAATGGGGAGAACATGCAAACTCCATGCAGAAAGGCCATTGTTTCGACCGGGTCGCAAACCTGGGTAACAAACCTGGGTCTTCTTGCTGCAAAGGCAACGGTGCTAACCACTACACCAACCGTGTGGCCTCCCTGCTAAGGACAGTCATGCAGAAATGTGAAAGAAAATCTCATTCGACTGGTAAATTTGGGGAGCAGTGCTCCAAATGATCAACTGCCTTTTCATTCCATATGCAGTTCTTTTCTTGATTCTGCCTAACTGATTACTCATTTCAGGGCAACAACCTCTCAGTCTCAGTCTCTCTCTGCAGTTTGAGCTTCTTTTTGTCCTTGAGCCTGTGGGTGCAATCAGAAGAACTATGATGTTCTGGTAGAAGAAAGGTTTCGTCTTTTTGATTGGAAGAAAAAGTAGATTGAAGGAAGGAGCCTGAAAGACTGAAGGAACAGAATATGATACTGGCAAAATATGCTCACATGGGAGGCAAGACAGAGGTAATAAGGGCTGGTGGTATTGGAACCAGACAGGCCGGTTGCATGAGAACTCAGTATTATGGGGTACAGCGAGGAGGGAGAATGGTGGTCGGTGGGTGGCGACCACCAGGCACTTTTTTTTTCTCTAATTCAATGGACAAAGGGCCAGATGGTGTCCTCATTGAAGAATTTTTAAAGGAACATTTGAATTAAAAGCAGACTGGCAGGGTGTAGACTTCCCATCATACATCTGGTTTCATTTCTTCCAACATGTAAAACATGTTTTATTCTAGTTTTCCCTCACAGAGAAGGATTAAATACTACACAGGTCACCTTGTAAATGATTATCTGGTATGTAAGGTAATTTTATCAGCAATCTAGTTTGTGATTCACTACTAATGCAGGAAAAAAACAGCCAGTAAAAAAGTAAAATGACACAATGAGCAGGAAATGGTGCAGATTACAGTACATTTGTAACTGTTATGTAGCATTTCCCTCACATGCATGCCATGGAAATTAGTGGGCTATATAACAAACTGAAAACTGGAAGCCTTCAGTTTTTGCTTTAAGTCTCAAGTTTGTGGTGCATTTAATTACAGTCACAGTTTAGCCCACAGTGGTTAAAAAAGAATCAGATACATAAAAGCCGACTGACTGCAGTTCAGCGGCTCTGAAGTGTAATGGTAGTGGGGAGCAGCGGGGCTAAGGATCAGGACATAGTTCAGTGGGTAGACGGTTGTTTTTGTGGATCTAGTCCCAAATGTGTAGCAATTAAAAATGCAGCACGGCTGAGCCCACTCAAACCATGAACATCAAATTATCCACCTGCTCCCAGCAGCTGAGCATGATTTCACCAATATTGGAGAAGTCTTAGCAGCCAGTCACAGGGGAGGACGGCCCTCGTCTGTTTGTCTCTGTCTGGTTTCATCACACCATTCAAAGATGAACTAATAGAAATAATTAGCTGCATGGAACTCAACTTCTCAATTGTAAAGACTAGACTCAGATTGCTAGTTGAAAGAGCTCAAGGTTAAAACCAGGCTAATTAAGTTGAAAAGCTTTTATTTTGAGAGAAAAAAAAAGCATTTACTTTTTTTGACCTTGTTTTTTAGCTTATGTTGAGAAATGAAAAGTGCCTCATTTAAACCTGCATCAAGACATGAATGTGGCTATTAGAACATAATAGAAAGTGCTCTGAGAACATACCTCCACCAGCATTTTGAGAAAATCGGGAAAATGTGGGTAAAATGCGCCATCATGCTGTGTTAAAAAGGCAAAAAAAAAAAAAGATTCACGTATCCCTCCCATTAATTGGGTCTACTCCTTGACTTAAACCCCACCCTCCCACCAAGTTTTAAGAAAATCTGTTCAGTAGTTATCATGTAATCCTGCTAAGAGACAGACAAATGCATAATCTTACTACTAGAGGTAATGATTTCCAATAAGTGGGAATGTTTCCTTGTATATTCAGATGGATTAAGCTCTCAGCAGCTTTAAGCCTTTTAGAGCCCATTGTTTGGTTTGTACTTTCAAACAGTAAAAGGAAACTGAGCGGCAGCTTCGAGCTCATCTTACAGTTGTACAGCCTGAAAACGATGGAGAGCTATGAATTTTAAATAGCAATCAATTTCACACTTTTGATATGAAATGAGAGCCAGTAATCCGAGTGATGCCTATATTACTCTGCTTCTGTTGCATGGGAAAGATGCCAAGTGTTTGTTCACACACACTCAACCGCAGCTTGATAAGGGATGATATAGTATCAGGGCAGCTTTAAGGATTTCCTGACTGCGTGTCCATCCAGCCAACAATTTTGAAACTTCAGTGTAACAACATTAAAGCTGCCAATTTAAATGATGAGAAAATTTAACATCTATATTTTTTTGACGGATTTGCAGCTGTGGATCAGTATTTGAGCAATGACTGCCTTGTATTTGACTGATCATGCAACAATCCTTTGTTTTTTTGAGACATAAACACCACAAACTTCCCCAGAGATGTGTCTTTTCCCCGTGTCATCTTCTGCAAACATATTGCACATCCTAACCACGTCCTGATTAGATTCTCTAATGACTCAGAGTGTTCTTCGCTGTGCACTCACAAGTTCTTACACACCACCACGTGACCAATGTCCCCAATAAGAAGGGGACAATTATATCTGCTCCATCCCAGTCTATAACTACAGTGAAGTGCATGGTCCAGCAATAGAAACACTTCATTCTCAAGCTTCTGTACAATAAAGAAATAACCCAAATCAAACAATATGGCAAAGAAATAGAGACATGAAGCCTCAAGGCAGTTTTCCATCAACCTGTTTTATGCACAATGTGCGCATTAAACAACCTGAATGAAATAGGAAAATAAAATATATATATATATCGCTTTACAGTTTTAACACTCGAGGGAAGTGGAAATGTTGGCACACAGATAAAAAGGTACAGGATAATAAGTGCAATAGAAACTGAAATGATTCAGTGGTTAAGGATTCATGTGACACCAGCTGCCATATTTCCATGTACTGGAAAAATGGTGTGAATGGTGAACGAGAAAAGGCATGTGTGGACTGATGAGGAATCCACTACACTTCTCGGTGCAAGAAGCAAATGTTACTGCAATAACAGATGAAACCATTTTATCTACAGGTAAAGAAGCAAATGGTGAATAAAAGTTTCAAGAAACTGTGACATGAAGCTGGAATCTTTTCATCATCAATTTGCACCTTCTAGGGCTTAAGTCATTCTTGGTGTCATTCATGTAGGGTGACGTATCCGTGTCGCCCTACCTCGTACCAAGTTTTGAGTCCAGGCTGACCCATGCTCTAAGCACTTTCCAGTCCATTTGGTGTTGCACACTTGGTTTGGTATAAAGAGACAATGAAGAAGAGAAAAACTATGGACACTTGCTTGAGATTATGGATGGAGTTCCACTGATACTCACACGTGCAACAACTCAGCCCTCAAAGAATAAAAGAACGTACAAAAGAGGGTGAACTCCTCATGAGAAACCACTGCTACAGTACGGAAATGGAAAATGCGATTGAATGTGCATATGTGGAGACCTTGCTTAAGTATGAATGGAACAGGCATTAACGTGCTAGTGGAAATACAGAATGGGTCTCCATGAGTGAAGCCCTCCTTCTGTAGTGACCTAGACTGTAAATTTTAAGTCATATATCGGTGAACTAGAGCTGCAACCAACAATCTGTCGATTAATCTGTTGATTATTTACTTGATCAGTCAAGTATTTGCTTGGTTCATAAAATATCTGAAAAAGTTAGGAAAATGTTGTTTCCCAGACCTTGAAATGATGTCTTGTTTTGGGCACAAACCAAAATTACTCATTTGAATGATTTATTTGTTATGTGGAGTAAAGAAACCATAAAAGATCCAATTCAAAGGAGCTGAAAAATCTGATAAGACTTGTTTTTGACCATGTACTTATTTAATTCACAGATGTATTCCTCACTAAGTTAAAATTTGAGTTCAACAGATTGATGACATTGATATTTTTGCACTGATGCTGTTTAGTAGGATGGTTCCCTTTAAACTACCAAAGGGAAACCATCAACAACACAACTCATGACACAAACTCAATACATGTGAAGCTTTTCTGTTAATATCTTGTCATTTTAATTATCCAGAGTTGAATTACTGCTGGATCTGCTGCTGCAGCACATCTCATTTAACGCACGCCTTAATTTAAGGCCATCAAACTTGGCAACAGATGACATACTGGAGCAAGTCTCCCCAAAGGCATGGCTCAGAAAGAGAAAACAGCCAATAACGAGTGGTGGCTCTGTATGTCACTGTGTGCAGAAAGAAGATCGAGTCTGCTTTTGCCATTCATTACAGCGTCTGCATGCAGTGGAGCAGGTCAATGCTCCGCCAAAGCAAAATACATTTACATTTATTTCTTGCAAGCCACCGCCACTGGGAGAACATGATCCTGTTTTTATTTTATCTTTTTCCATCACACTTAGATTCACTCTCAGAAATGCACTGGAGTGTTGAGGCGTTTTAAAATTCAAGTCAAGCGTGGGGAGGAGAACGTCTGCCTCCCAAAGTAAGGGAAATTGCGCTTCAAGATGGAGAAACGCATGGTGTGATTCTAAGCGGGGAATTGTATGGAAAAGTGAGTAAATGAGTCATAAAACTTCAGAAAAAGGCTGCAATAACCTACCACTCCTGTGTCCATCTGCTCTGTAGTCTGAGGAGAAGGAGCCGCTCCAGTCACAGGGAGAAACCACAGTATGTGCACCAGCAGCAGCATCTCCACTGAAACTGTCCTCATCCACTTGAGAAGAGCTGGATAATAAACCATGATGCCCTATGACAGGCTGATCCTGCGGGGCTCGCACACCGAGCCCGACACCCGCATCCACGGGATCAATCACGCGCCGACACTCCGGTGAAAACACAGGTTTACCTCACTGTCGAGCGCAAACACATAAAACACATGAAACCCGGCGGTGGATGAGACGGATTCACAAGTTTTCCTTCACCACACAACTATTTTGTCCAAGTGGTCACAAAAAAAACAAAACAAAACAAGGCGTACTCCTGTGTTAAATCAAGTCCACGTGAGGTGATAGTCCTCCTCACTCTGCAGGTCCAGCACTGGAGCAACTGAATCAGCTGTGTGCGGGTTTGTCCCGGGCAGCGGCGGCGGCGGCGGCGGAGAGCGCGATTACGCACACAAACAGAGAAGAGTGAAGATGAGTGTGTGGCCCGAATGATTCAGGAAAAGAGGAGGAGCGAATGGGAGAGGAGAGGAGAGGTGGGAGACAGGGGGATAGGGTGGGGGTTCCGTTCCTCTTCAGCCCACTTGGCCTCTTCTGAATTCATGACGTGCGTGCTGAGTAATCTGAGAGTCTCACGGGTTAAGAGGAAAGACTCGAATGTAGGATCCGTTGCTCGATTGTTGTTGTATGAGAAATGTGTTGACGTAAAGGGGGGCATGACTTTGCCTTAAAGTGAACTTAGTTTTCTCATTTAGGTTTGTCTTCATCGTGCCAAAATAAAGGCGTGATTACATTTTAAAATATAGAATTTCCGATGCGAAGGAATCCTTTTACAGACCATAACATGCTGCATTGCATTGCATTGCACATGCATGACTTGCTGCAGGCCTCAAAATTTTTTCTTTCTTTCTTTGTCTGTGTAAACCCATAGAGTAAACATTCTTTATTTAAATTTTCATACCTCTATTGAGTTTGGGGACATTCTAAAACACTTAACATTAAATAGCTTAACAAAGCTTAATGTCCGAAAACAGCGGTCAATCATCGACAAACTTCTCATGGACACCTCTAGTCATATCCACTTTGAGCAACTTGGTGATGATTGAAAGTTGCTTTAGTGTTTTTGACATTAAGCTATGCTAAGTTGTTAAGCGTGTTAGAATGTCCCAAATGATCTAGTGGTGTCGTGGACACCGTCCACTGTCTCTCTCCGCCGTTGACTTGAGATTCCATGCCGAACAGTAAGCGTGTAACGACTTGACCAAGATCCCAAGGACAATCACTTGTCCAGAAGCAGAGTGTAATGCAAATCAATAAAAGTGGACGCCATTGGGTGAAGCAGCTCTTACAAGTTGCCCTCCCAGCTGAATTTGAGGGAATCGGTCTTGGAAAATCCTTGAAAAGTCCTTG
Source organism: Brachirus orientalis (assembly GCA_016785285.1). NCBI lineage: Eukaryota > Metazoa > Chordata > Actinopteri > Pleuronectiformes > Soleidae > Brachirus > Brachirus orientalis. The sequence continues at coordinate 12,710,198 of JAFBJR010000905.1, forward strand.
AATTTGGTGTCAGCCAAGATGTGGGAACCCTGTCCTTAATCCCATGGGATTCGTAAATTGAAGCACCTATTGGACGATACTAACTGTCAGTCACACTGGTGTCCACTCATATGGACCCTTGACTGCACATTAAATAAAATGTCCCCAGCTATTTTACTGTAAATTGGATTATAATTTACAAAACTGCATGGATTGAAGATCTTAAAGTATCAGTTGAGACCATAAACTCCTCAGGAAGATGTTTTATTATCTCATAAATCAAGAGAAATGTCATGAAGTAGAGTTATTGTCTCATAGATATGCATATGACTTGCTACCAGCGGAGTCTTCCCCTGATGGACATTTAAGAGGTTACAGGTTTTGAGGCACTTCCTACTTTGGCTTCACTTTCCAGACCAAAACTACATCTGTTTTTAATATACAGTCTTTGATCCACACTAAAATATCTAACAAGTCAATTTTATGAACCTATGCATCCGTATTCATGGTCCCCAGAAGACAAATCTGACTTTTAGAGTCTTGACTTTTAATATGTCTATTATTTAATTGTGAATCCTAAAGACAAAGTGTAGGAACTTTCTTGTAAAAAGATCCTTTTATGTTATAGCATCTTCAAAAAAAAGATCAAGATTTCAATTTGTCCAATACTTTTGACCCCAATGCTGTGACTTTGTTCTTCGAATGAATCAACAAACCATACTTACTGTCACCAGGGTAAATAAATATTATGCTATTATACAGGTTAGCTTAGGCACTGTGGCAGTGGGTGACTGTGGGATTTTAGATCAAAGGGTTTTATTTTTAATCCCCAGCTCCTCACATCCACAAGTGAATGAGACCCAAATGCGGTCACAGCTCATTTGTAAGCACAAGAACATCAGCACTTATGTCCACACTCCTCGCTGTGCCTGTAAGTGCAGCCTCGCAGTGTAGGCTCCCGGTCGTGTTGACACTGTCCTGTCCTCGAAAACAACTCTCCTGGTGCAAGTGTCTGCTCTCACAGGTTCTCATGCTTAAAACTGTATATCTTCCCTCGAATCATTAGAATGCAGAGGTGATGCATGTCATATGTAATATGAAATTCAATCTAAAACCATAATTATGTAAAATCTTCATATGATTGTTGGCAAATTAAATTAAAGTGTATTGTTTACTGTGGTTGACATGTAACCGGTCCATATTTAGTGACATGAATAAGCATTATTTTTACACTGCACAACATATACATAGAATAAGTCATAAATTATTAAATTAACCTTACCTGTGACTTAATTTGACAAAGTTAGTCGGTTTATTCTTTGCCCTGATATAAGCTGAGGCAGGGCATTAAAAGTAATGGTAAGAAAGGATGGAGGGAAGAAAGAAAGAGGAAAGTCATTTCCCAATCTTGAACCTCTGAAAGCATCCTCCAGTGAACCAGCTGTCTCAGTTGCTCTTTCACTGCATCACCAGTGAGAAATCTCAAAGTAAATCACAACAAAAGGTCATTCACTTACTTTCCTCCAAAGCTCTGTTGTTCAATACAAATACAAAACTCTTTATCATGTTTGTGCCCTTTAAGAAAATGTAAAGATGTCAATCAAAACAATTTGGAGAAGACTGGAAACCAAACATTGCTGTGACATTCCCACCCAGAATGCAGTTTCATTAAAATGGGCAATGAACATTCAAAGAGTTACTCCTAATTAAATATACAGATCACCAAAAGCTAGGTCACTGAAGTAGAGAAAACTGAGTGTGCTCATGAAATGCAAATATATTTTTGTTTTTTTTACTCCTCACTACACTTCTCTCTTCTCTATATTTGAGTAAATATCAGAGGAAAACACAAAACAATTTGCTGGGCTGTAGAGATAATTATAACATGGAACAGCACTATCCCATTCCTTGTGAGAAAAAAAAAACTAATTTCTATTTCACTTTTTCATATTATATTCTACCAGGTACAATGCGGAAACACACTGTAATAATGACTAACAATGAAAGAGGTACATGCTCCTGTAGCATATTAACCCTTGCATTGATCAGTAGATGTGCCAATGAAAGAAAAATGTTGAATAGATTGAAATACTAATCTGAGCTGAATAAACAGCCTCTTTTGAATTCTCCTTGATGGAAAAAAATGGAGAAACATGCCCACTGTGATTTTATTTAAAGTAGATCCATTACAGCTGTCAGTCTTCACCGGTCCAGAGAAGAGTGACATGAAAGTGTTGTGCTGTTTTGGTGCTGGAGGCTTAAAACTTCTGCACCTTTCCGTTCCCACATCCAGTCATGCTTGTTGTAGACACGGCATTATTATAATTGTGACACATGAGTTTTGTGTTTCTTATAGCAGAGTGAAAGAAAAATGACTCAGTCATTCAGTTGTATATGAGAAGGTTAAAACATCTGTTAACACATATCAGCCCATTGTCTGCTGGGGAAAGTGTGTCATCTTCACTAGACTGTTTCAGAGAAATTGAGCTAATTTTCTTGGTTGGATCGTATAATTATAGGAAAACTCATTTCCAAGCATGGATGAGGACTGAATTGATTTTGCTGGCTGCTAGTGTAGAACATAACGTTTTCATAAATATTTGCCGCTGGACTGCAGCTGCAGAGTTTTTGCATTGCTGAGGCCAAACTTCTAATATAAATGAACTTAAATGGAATGTATGCTTTATGTATTCCTATAGCAATGATTTGAATCATGTGACGAAGTATCACAGAGAAGAGATTTGAACATGATTGTGTCGTTTATTGGGATGCTGTTTGGACATGGAAACAGTATTTGAAAATTGCTAAATTAAACATAAAGGGCTAGCATTAATTATTGGTGATTACCAGTGATGAGGCTGTAACCCTTCTCTTTCTAGGCACACACCAAAAAGGAGAGTTTCTCCTTTATTTGCACTGTAAGCTTCTGCTTCAAACCGTAAAACACAAGTAAAAACATGGCAGCACAAGATAAAAATGCTTATAAAATGCTTATTCTCAGCCTACAATGCTTATTCTCAGCCTACAAAATTGGATTTTGTCAATATTTATATTGACAAAATCCAATATACTGGGTAGTATATTAAATATCTGCCAATAAACTTTCCTAAAAGTTACACTCCTGATATATTATTTTATCAAAACAAGATAAATACAATAATTGCCATTTTATTGTTAGTCTTTTACTTTTTTTGTGTGTTTGCGTGTTTGTGTTCATGCTGAAAGATAAATAAAGACCTGCAGAATAAGAATGCAGCCTCTGAATGGGGGATGATTGAATATCTTATCATACTAAATTTGAACAGATAAAGCTCTCTGTAGTTCTATGTACTTTGCACAAACAACAGACATTTTAACTACTGCTCATAGCCTTCTGTACTGGTACGAAACACAAGAATCAACATGGCAAATCATCTCTCTGTATGACTGTGATTTGCCTAAATATGGTCATTTGATTGACTGACATTGTGTTGGCTCTATCTAAATATTGTCCAGTTGTCACGTTTGTTTTCAGCATCCTCTTTCTGACTCTTAAATAATGTTTAGCATAGTTTATACGTTGTCACACAATACTGTTATATAATGCACGACAACTAACTAAAGGTGATTAAAAGCAAATCCTCAAACAAAGGAAGCTTGATATGAAGAATCTGCCTCTGTCATGCCAGAGTGCAAAAGCTTCACTCTAAATAATGTTTCCAATAACATTTATTCAGTTTGGAGGATGTGTCAATATCATTCTGCACGGTGAAATCAATCTTGGGAATGCAGGGGTTGTGTTTAATCAATTGTACATGGTGTGTGTGCGTGCGTGTCATTGCTCAAATGCATCCCTCCCCCTCAAAGACAGTCTTGCCCACACAGAGAGAGAGAGTCACAAACTTTTCTTGTCCACGAGAGCTCAGAGCTGCCCCACCATAAACTCCGCTGTGGCGACGCATGGAGGCTCGCCCATAGAGTTTCTCTGGCCTTTTTTTTTAAAAAATATGCTTTTCCTTGGTAGACTGCGCTCAAGGATATTATCCACGACTCATGTGATTGTTTCTTTTTAATGAATGAATAAAATAAAATTGAGTAAATAAATATGAATGGCTCTTGAAAAATTACCTCCCTACACGACTGAGACATATTGTGGAGTGATTGTGTTGTGGGATGTTGCTTGAAATGAATACTATTTTGATCCAGCTACCTACAGCAGCTGGATCAAAATAGTATTCATTTAGCTCCTTCCCTTCGGTCCTTGGTCTTTCATGTTTGCTTGTGTTTGCACATGCTTGTGTTTCTGCTGAAAACTGAACACAGTAACCTGTAGAATAAAATAGGCAGGCTCTGAATGAGAATGATTGAAGGTAAATAAGCAGATAGATTGTGTGCTGTATATATTGTGCAGTCTGAGAATAACACTCATTGCACCTTCTGGGGCCAAGGGAAACTTGACTAAATACATAAATACAAACAAAACTAAATGCATTTTAAAGTCTAAGGAGTGGAAAAAAATATCGTATAGAAATAAACAAAAGAGCAAGCTACGTCCATGAAGGTCTGGGGGTAATTCAGGTTAGGAACCAGTACCTCTCCCAGCAATGTGCACCTTTCCTCTCATGGATGGACCGCCTGCCATCCACCATCACCAGCAAAAAATAAACATACCAACTTAAATTTTACTTAAAGCTGTAGCGCTTAACTTTTGAATGCAAGTACTGCATATCTGTTACATCCAAATCATTGTCAAATGAGTTCCCGCAATGTTAATAAGGCCTATCAGCTGCACACATGCGACGCACAACGTTGTAGCAGTGTTTTCGTATCATGTCTCAAGCAAGATTATCGCACTGCATACAGAGTGATGTGTTTTACATCACAACAGATGGAGGGAGGGCACATGCAGATGCTTTAGCAGACGGCAGTGAACGGTTGGAACATCCTTCCAACTGAGGAGTGGGCAAAGTGTGATGCCATTGCCCGTCTCCTTGGCCAACAACGCCAAGAGGCACACGCGAAGAAGTTTCCCCCCCCCAATCATAAATCTAACTTGTGCAAATAGCCGCTCTCTGTGTGTCTGAGAAGACATGCCTTCCTCACAGCAGCAGCTCAATTCATGACTGTTTTTAATTCCATCATAACTGTTGAGAACTTCTTAGAAAAATGTGTTCATTGTCCTCACTGAGAGAGTTGTGTTTGGTGACAGAAGTTCCACACTGGTGCTTGAAAGACACATTTTTTTCCCCCTATTTTGCAGAGACATATTTTCTGTATGTCATGTCTTACACCAGTGTTACACACCAGCTGACTGTATACACTGCAGGTGCAGCTGAGACTCTGAGTTGCAGGTACTGCTGTTTTATTCATATCTAGGTTGGAGAGGCATTGATGAGCAAAATCTTATCACCTTTTTTTTCCTCTGACTTTGCAAAAGTTGATGTGTAGTTTATACGCAATGCCTGCATTAATCCTAAGCTGCTCCAACATAAGTTGATTAAATGCAAATTCTGTAACCGTGGAAATTTGGAATATGGTAAACCACATTGACCATGCCAGTCCGCATGAGCGTCACTGTAAATAATGTTTCCAATAACATTTAGTCACTTTGGAGGACCATCCGTCTGGACGGTGAAATCGATCATGGTAATGGGTGAGTTGCAATTAATCAATTTTACACGGCCAAATGCATCCTTCCACTTCGACGCACCCCCTTCACTCTCTCCACCCCCTCAAAGTCTCTCCAGCCTGCACTATCACAGCCTCACACACTTTGATGTACAGTTCTTGTAAGTCCTCAAGAGCTCGGGGCTGCCTCGCCATTTAATCTGTTGTCAGAATGTGGTGAGATTTTTCCCCAGACTTTCTCAGAACACGCGCTTTCTGTGGGTAGACTGTGCTTGAGGATATAGTCCATAATTCACTTAATTGTTGCCTTTAAAATGGTCGAAGAAGACCAGAATTAAATAATCATAAAGAAAATGGACAGAGCTGACCAGGCGATGTTTACGTCTGTGTCAGTACCTGTGGTTTGTTGTTTGCCCTATGTGATGGCATTATTAACCACAATTGTGGAAATATAGTATTTCAAGTACTACAAAATATATTAATGTTATGGGGACCTAATGCACAGAACACAGACAAGCTAACTGATCTGGTTTAAAGAGTTTATTTAACAGAAATAATGAAGAGTTGCTTAAAGTTGGCTGGGCAGGAGGCAGAGACAGAGTCTGATCAGGAGGACAAGTGCAGTGGAGTGGGTTTCCAGGCTGGTAGCCAGGCTGAGGCAAGGCATGGTGGCTAAACAGGAACTGGACCAAAAAATTGAACCACACTGGGTAGCAGATCGATCTGGAGAAGACTGGTGCAGAGAGCTGGGTATAAGAGCAGAGCTGGATTAAGCCTTGTTCACACTAGAGGATAATTGGCCAGATTATGGTCCCAATCTGGCCCTTCCAACAATCGTGGGTGCCTTTCAGTTTTAGGCTGATTTGAACAGATTATCTGGCCAAAATATCCTGTAGTGTGAGGAGTCTTCCTGATTTCAAATCACAACAGGGACTGGGGGCGTGAGCAGACCCCTGCAATAACCAATGAGAGCGAGTTGACCAGGAAACAAATGTTGCATATTTTTGTTTAGAATTGTAACTTGTACAAGCCAAGTTGATTCCGTCTTCTCAGCCATGACTTAATCCTCAGGTTTTTGTGTGTTTCTCGGCACAAAATATTACATATACAACAGCTATTAACTGACGGCACTGACAGTCCACCTCAATGTCCATTTATATTCTGAAGTCACGTTAAATCACGTGGGTTTCTGTGCGATACCAATTCCCTAGAGTCTGCTCCCTGAAATCGTTTGATTAAACACCAAGTGTGTGGTCCTGTGTCTTGACTGGGAGTCTAGTCTTTGCTTTCTCAGGATTAAAACACTGAAAATCGATTACAAAGTTCATTGTGTCTGCGGTCTCCCACGCTCCAACAGTGTCAAATGTTGTTTGTTATCAATTTGTTCAATGCATAAATTATTGGTGATATGTTATATAAAAAAATATTACATTTCTGTTCTGATTTTTTTGTGGACACTTTTGTGAAAAATATTTGCTTTCCCTCAAATTCTTCTGAAAGCAGGTAAAAAGACCTCAAAACAGATCACTCCTTTTCCTTCTCCTCAGTCTTCTGCAGTCTGTAAAAAAAAACTCCCTGCTTGAACTCCTTGTGAATGTTCTCATATAGCGCTTCATAATTGTTTCACTTGTTTTGCTGCTATGGATGAAAGAATGGTGGCAGATTGTGACTGTTTGGCACCCAGGAGGGCCACTGTGTCCTCTTAACAGATCCTTGCTCACGAACACTTAGCACTGTTACCCCCACAGCTGTGGCAGCCAATACTCATTAAGGGGCCGGGTGTAAACAGGCAGACACAGGAATGTAGGTTACCTTCCACCATGAGAGGGAAAGAAGCCACTATGGCTCTTCAAAGTCCAGTGAAGAACATTTGGGAGGGTTTAATAGCAGAAATCAAATAAACTTCTTTTTAAATACATATCATTTGCATTTTTGGCCATAGAACAAGCCTATTAAATGTAGTTAAGACAAGGGCCTTACTTTTTTCTTGTATGTTTCAAAAGCAGGCATAACTTGAATTTCCCCTTATGGCATTTTATTTATTTTTATTCATCTTCCTTTTCTCGTCTGTTATTCCAAAGTTAGTTGAAGCAGATTACCGGACTGACTAAATTACTCATAAAGTGACTAACCAGCTTTTTAGCAACGGGGATGGACGTTTGACTTTAAGTGTTTATATTACACACTTTCACAAATGGTATACTGCAGCAGCACTGTTGAAAGTAAAAACATGAATAAGAAATGTTTTTGTAGCCTTTTAAATGTTTCCATTCCACTCAGGGATTTGACAGATGATTAATGAGAGGCGGAAGTGTAAGAGCAGGGCAAAGCTGGACCTCGACAGCCTCTGCCACTTGTTGACCTCAGTCTTATAAGAAAGAAAGAAAATGTCACGATGTGTATACATTACACAAAACCCACATCCTCCCACATCAAACCCAAAAATCAATCAATCTATCTATCTATCTATCTATCTATCTGTCTGTCTGTCTGTCTGTCTGTCTGTCTGTCTGTCTGTCTGTCTGTCTGTCTGTCTGTCTGTCTGTCTATCTGTCTGTCTGTCTGTCTTAGGGTGGCCATTCCCATAGCACCAAAAGAAGGACACACTCCACTACAATACAAATGTGTCCATGATATGATATGTATGACGTGTTTCTTCACAGTATTTGCATTTATTCACAACAAAACGAGAACAATATCATGCAAGTCTTAACTTACTGCACCCAAAGCGACTGGCAAAAGAACAAACTGCCAGAAAGTTCCAATGTTTGGAAACAAAAAAATAGGGCTGTGCAAATTAAAAATAAATGTAAATTAAATAAATAAATAAATAAATAAACAAAGCTGCAACATAATGAAGTAAATGCATACGTCTGATTCCACTTGTTCCATCACTTCCTCTGTTCCCAGTTGAAGCTGAACTTTAATTAATCACATTATCAGTGTGTTGGTCGGTACATAAGCCCATGGTCTCTCATCCATGTATTTAAATGTGATTTAATGGGTTTATGACTGACCTGAAATAATGTCTTAGCTGTAATCAACAGTTCACATTAGTGGCCTGGGGTGTTTCCCTCAATCATTCCCTTGCTAATTAACGAACAGATTAATCCAATTCTCCAAGTCTCTAAAGTGGATTTATTTTTCCTTACAGGTTCTATTTGCTGTAGGAGAACAGTGTGTGGTTTCAGTTGTAGCACTGCTGGCCATGTTTAATTCATGGTCCTCGCCAACTGCTTGACTTCATAGAGGGTTGCAACACACAAAGCTCATTGTTTGCTCCTGTGAGGTTCTGCATGTGTGAAATGTGTTTATTGATCTCAAAATGTATTTGTGATTAGTGGCAATAGTATGATTGGGTCCTTGATTAAATCTGTGACAGCCTAGCTGCAGCGCTGCATAATGAAATCTGATATCCTGGCCGACATAGGGCTCTAGGCAGGCAGGGAACATTACTTGCTGTAAAAAAAAAAAAGATGAATGTCTTGAGGTTCAGCATTTACCTTCAGCTTCCTCTTTGTTCCCTCAAGTGTTAAAAAAAGGCCAACAGATATTAGATAGTGAAATGAGGAAGGCCAAGAGGTTTTCCAGGCAATAGATCTACACCTTTCTTTCATCAGTGTTAATCAGATGGCTACTGATGTTTTCTCCTGCCTAGAGGCTGTGAGAGTTGTATCCTAAATTGGAAATTCTTAAACTGTGCCCAAGGCTTGTCCACACCTACCCAAAGGTAATCTTATTCTTCTCAGCCTCTGTGTCCCTCCACAAAGAATGAAAAACAACTGGTTGCTACCAGTGAATAATTGTTTATCAGTGGGTCAAGACAAGGTTCTGATTTACAGGGGTTTGTGAGCAGAGTGGGCCCCTTCACTCTCGTCATCCACATCTCTAACACAACTTTTAAATTTTATTTTATAAAGCAACAATAAAAGTCAATAGAGATCTAAAATAAGCCTGTGATACGCTCTTAAAAAAAGATATGTGAGATTACGCAGGACTCATTCCTTCCATTTTTCAACACCTGAAAGAATGTTGATCAACAAGAGTGTCAAATTATCCGCATGATTAGGTGCTAAAAAGGTTTATTCTCAGGCTACAAAAACAAAATTATTTTTCTTTTAAAGTGAATATGCACTAATGTGATCATATTGTACTTATGTGTTTATTCCAAATACATACAGTATACATCTTCAGTCTCTAAACTAATTTATTAACTCATTTTCATAAGTATTTAGAAATTACTTATAAACAACAAACTTTTCATTGCTGGATTTTCAAGGGCCGTCCATCCTCACGTCCCCCTGCACTGTGTTTTTACAGTAATGCTGATTACTATAAATGAAAAACTACTTAAGTGATTTATCCGTAGTGTTTTCCTGTCTTGCTTTTTCCGCTCTGCTTACTGCACATACTATGTGTAGGAGTAACTTTTTCTACGTGGCTTCATTTCTGTAATGTTACTAAGTGGCAACACAGAATGGGCTGGTTAGTACTGCTTGCCTCCTCTTGCTTCAGTGTCCCTGTGACCCTGACAGATAATAAAGAGATGCATAGTAGGGGTTTTCTGCCAAGTGCCATGAAAGCAATGTTCCAGTCATTCTGCCGCTTTCCTTTTCACCCTGCCTTTCATCTCCTCCTCACATCACATATCCTGTCAGGATGTTGCCTGCCAGGCTGTTAATCTAAATTTGTAATCTCACTAAGTAACCCCCTGAATCTGGATTTTTGTCTCTGACAAGAAGGCAGTTAAAAACACATATGTCTTTTAGGGACTATGTGACAAATTGTAAATGCTTTGAGCAGTAGGTCCTTGGTTTGACACCTGGAACAATTTATATGACTTTTTTTTTTTTACTTTTGCATTATGGAATTCACAGAGTACTACACATTTTTGACAAAGGAAAGACCTTTGAGGCCAATAGTTAATTGTTACTTATGTTTTCTGAGGTTCACATGATGTAAATGTTGCCATCCACCCATCTGTCTGCCAGACCGAGTTGCATACAAACTCTTTGTGGAGTGAAGTGGAGAACGCCATTGTAGATATGGTCATTGCAAGATCAGAAAGCATGTAGAAAAGTCTGACACAGCCTTTCAAAGGATACATGTGACATAGACTGCCATGTGCATGTAAAAATTTCCTATTGTCCCACCACACATGAACATAAAATACAGTGTTTTTCTTGAAGCTCAAGTGGATCACACATTTATTATGTAGATAAAGCTACTTCAACCACTCTAAAGTAAGTGGATGCAGAATCACTGGGTTGACTGCAAAAGCACCTGGCCAATATAATAAAATGTTCTGCCATTTTCATTGAGTGTCGTATAGTGAACAGCAACTACAAAGCTCTGGATGTCATGTGATTTTGTTTGCTTATACGGTCCTGTTGGCAGGAAAAGCTTCTAAAGAATGAACTGCACCAGTGCTGGTGTCAAGCTTTAAGAGTTTAAATCCATGGACTTTAAATCCATGGAGATCCAGCAGTATATCACAGAACCTGACAGACTGAATATATCTGATCCATACAATACCCTCGGGTGCTTTGCCTGAGTATGGAAGCAGCCGGAGCCAACATTATTCTGGACCTGCAGCACTACAACATCTTCAGTTGTTCACAATGAAAGCATGTAAAATGAACAACATTTTTCAAGTTAATTTGAGCTGTAACAACACTGAGGATGGCATCCAGAGTGACAGCATCTTAGTCATCAGTTAAGAGGAAACTTAAGGGAAACAGCTTACAATGACTGTGCTCCTAACTTGCAGGGATACAGCTGTACCATCCTCGGTATCTTTGCTGATCCAGTATAATGCTCTCCCACTAGTCTGTCGCCATTTGATTCAGCATTTATAAAAAAAAGCTGATGAAGAGATATGTTGCCACTTGGTGGTGTTTTGCTTCCGAGTGTTGCATGATGGGATTATCAGCTACCAGAGCTCTATGACAGAGTAGAAAGTTTCATGACATGAAGCACCAAAATGAGCAGTTTGAGACTGGTGACTGTCACAATTTGAATGATACAGATCTTGACTCCAATGTCTGTCTCTGTACCAAATTAATATACATTTTAATAGATTTTAATAGACATTAATAGACATTTTCCTTCTCCCATGTCATATTTTCATTTCCATTATACAGCATTTCTGAGTTTAAAAAGAACATAGTACCTGTTGGATTTCTTGATGCTTACTTTCTGAGATGAAATTTAGATGGAAACTTAGAGTTTCTTAGGAAATACTTTTTTTACAAAACAAGTTTTCAGCAAGACAGCTCAGAAAAGTTTACAAATTGCAGCTGCAGAGCACAGTAGGGTTTGTCTCTAGGAAAAAAAAAAATCTTGTGAAAAAGAAGAAATGAAACTGATGATTTTTGACTCCCTCATGAAAAGACTGATTGAAGGACACCCTTGTTTGTACTCTTTATGGAATTTAGAGCACGTTGTGAACAAAATCAATAAAAAATGTTGCCCAGTCAGCCTCTGATTCACCTATTGTCTTGAAAATGTGATTTCAGATTGTTCATACTCTGCAGTAGATCTAGTACAAACACTGTGATGAAGGGTATTATTATTATTTGCTACTAGAACAAAGTTTGAATTATGAATGTTTGCCAAGTTCAAGAACGAATCAAGAATGTGTGTGCATAGTAGTGATTGATTTCATTTTAGTGCAGTACATTTTGTGTATATTTTCCTCTGTGCCTGTACATCATACAGATTGTGAATTAAAAAGCTTTTTAATGTGAATTATTGGATTTGCCTGCTCCTAGATACATGGAATAATTTCAGCATTAGCAACTTTCATAGTAAGCTCTGACTTTACAATGAAATAAAACTAAACTACGTAGTAATAACCTACCTAATTTAAAGGATTAGCTTTTGTAATTTGCAATTTCAGTCTGAGAATTAATCCTTTTTTTAAATCTGTCATGCCTGTTTTATAAAGGTTGTTTTCCAAGATGCTACAAAGGAAAGGAAGACTCGGCCTGAAAGAATCGTCAAATAGACCTCAGAGTCAAACCCTATAGAGCCCACATAAGGTGTGCCCTAAATTTAATTAAACTCTGGTGTCATTATGACCAACATTCCCTGCTGATCGAGAGCCTGTCAGTAGCTCAGCCTGCAGACATTTCAGGTCCCGCTGCATAACAGTCATCGCTGCGTAAGCATGAAAAGAGCCAATTTGGGTGTTTTTATGTCAGTGATGAAGCAAAACCAAGAGGAATTAAAACATTATAATAAGGCATCCAGCAAATGGTAGGTCATTAAGCTGTGAGTAACAACCAACCCCGTCCTTCTGATCATTATTTGACCATAAATAATTGTGGTTTAACACATTATATATATTGTTACATTCTAATAATATTGACTTGATTTTTGTAGTACAATAGTGATTGTATTCTAGCCACTGGAAGTGCATATCGCCTTGTTTATACAGTATTGGTGTTAGGCAATGTGGCACGGACCTCCTCTGGGTGTTCAGCAGAAATTTGTTGTCACTGAGTCAGCAGGGGAAAATGATCCAGGGATTATTTAGTTTCAGCTGCTTCAGTGTGGACCACTTCTTTCCAACATTGTAACTTTCAATTCATTTATTATCACTTTTATTACAAACATTTGAGTTTTGTTTTACACTCCTCACTCCTCTTCTAACTCTGACCCACAACCAAAAAACAGAATCAGAATGAAACCAATGTTCAGGATTTGTTTCAAAAAAATTAGGCCGAGGTGAGTCCAGAGTCCAGATAATCAGAGCTTCCACGGGGGGCACATTCTACTATATATATACAGTATATTTACCAGCATATGTGATCAGAGGGGAGCTGAGGAATTTTAACAGGAGTGCATAGAAAATGAAACAACAAAACACTAAAAATAAATGAAAGAATAATAATTATCTCTCGCTCCATCTACACCTAATTTGGCTATACCAGTGTCTGAAGTATATGTATAAGAAGCAACAATTGAGCAGAATGGAATGAAACCAGACACATTACTGATGTTTCATGACACCTCATGCATCTAATGGGTGGTATGAAACTAGTAAAAGAGACTTTTAGAACTGTTAAAGCCCCTGTGTGTGATGTGCAGGTGAAGATGAAACATTTCTGGTGCTGCAGCAAATATATTATACACTTGGTGCCGGTCCCAAGTCCAGATAAATGGAGAGGGTTTTGTCAGAAAGGACAGGGAAAATATGAAAAATAGGCTGTGCATGGCAGACTCCTAATCAGAATCAGAAGAATTCTTGATCGTATGACTCTGCACGGGTATGATGGCACATGTGTCAAGTGTATTATCACCATCCTGTCCAGAACCAAGTTGTTTCTCTGCCTCAGTTTGTTTCTCTGCCTCAGTTTGTTTCTCTGCCTCAGTTATTCAGGGTCATTTGAACTGTTTTCAGCTATGCTATTTTTGCAAACACATATCAGGTGATTGTGTCTGCCTTGGCCTTTTGTACGCTCAGACTGTGGAGGGCTCTGTGAGAACTGCACCTTGAAAATTTGTTGTTTTCTTCCCCCCCCCTCGATCTTTAGCTTCAAGAGTGTAGGCTGCACACAAATCCATCTGTTGGACACCTCAGTCTCAATTACTGCCTCCTTTTTCAGCACCACTGCTGTCAGTGTGAGTCGCTCATTCTACTCCCTGAGCGAAGCATCTGGGAACATCAGTACTTCTCCAGAGACCTGAGAAAGTAGAGAAGACTCATGGGGGAACCTTCAGTGGTAGAGTAGATCAGGCTTCTGTTGATTGGAAGTGAAATGGTTACCAGGTGGTGTTTTGGGACCTGCATCATAATGCATTCTTGTGCCGAGGAGAAACTGAGACTCAAATGTTAAAGTCTTTCAAGTATATTATATATATATATATGATGAAATTGTCCACTGACTGGTCAGTTTTAACAGACTATTCACTGTAAAGAAGCCTTTTAAAGTAGTAAAGAAGTAGTTTTTTTTCCTGTACAAAGACATACCAAGCATAGCAACCTCTTCTTATCACTGTGCAATGCTCTTGGATCTCGCAGGAGAGATGAACTTCTTGGCATGAGGAAGGCTGAAGAGGAAAGTTCAAGTTCAACTCAGCAACTGGACTTAATTTTCTGGCAGATCTGATCATCCATGTCATCTATTATTGCTAATTTTTTGTTAAAGGGTCAGTCAAATGATGTCACTGCTGATATAGGGGTCACAACAAGAGAATAATAATAACAAGAAAACAATCACTGAACACAAGCGCTGTATTTTTTTTTTTAATCCGCCACAGTAGTACAGTAGTAGGTGCAGTCTGTTCTGATTGCATCTTATTTGATGTCTCAGAATGAAAAATAGATTAAAGATAATAATATGTGATATTCAAGATTCATAGGAGCATTATTTTCTCTGCTGCAACTGCTCTGAAGGGGGGGCGGGCATCTAATTCACAAATGAAAACTTGATAAATGAAATACTCCAGCTGACAATCTGTACTTATATACATTGTGTAACAACCAAATTCAATGACTCACTAGGGACTGGACTCCGAATCACACAGAAAATCAAAGACTCTGATAAATGAAGTGTGTTCCCTTGATTTTGTGAGCAGTTTACATTACATATATAGTACATACGTTACTATATATTCTGTGTATTTCTCACAACATTTAGTCTGATTTGACCAAAACTGCTTCTTTGGCAGACTAAAAAAAGACAAAATGAATACTTTAATTTATTACTTGCTGGCCCTTACCATTTTATCCTGAGTGCTTATTCATAGGAGCATAGTTTAGATGAATGTGTTATACTTTGAGCTCTCAAAACATTCCATTTCCTAATTCAATTCCTCTGTTAATTTTTCATTAATAGAATCGTCAAAGTGCAAGTAAATAAACTTCACAGTTTTTTTGGTGCCTGGAAGAAGTAGGCAGAGTCTTTGGTTCATCTTCATCCAGATTTCTGCAGAATGACTTCATTTATTTGGGAGAAAATCCTATAATCTCTTTTTGAAGATAGTAAGCCTCAACTCAGCCTTCAACTCAGCTCCTTGTTTTTGCATTTAGTTTGAAAAAAATAAGGGGGAAAAAAAAACTCTTTCAGTTAATGTCTGTGATCATGAACATTTTTAACATAATACCATCATAGAAAGAAATTAATTTCAGGACAAATCTTTTATCCAGAGGTATGAAGGATCATAGCGTTCCCGGGGAAATTTATTTGAAAGCATCATGACTGACTGATGGTGTTTACACAGTGTTGGAGACTGGGACTATGCAGGGACCTCTCACTCTCAGGATATAACTGCACAAGGGTGGAATTGTTTGGGTCATTGCCTGTAGTTGCCTCAGAGCAGGACACGATTCTGCATAAACGTATTGACCAGGGAGCCGACAGGCAGACCTTTTCAGCCTTCTGCCATCAGAACTCTGTGCTCAAAGCTGCTGTCTTGGGCACAAAGAGGAAAATTTCAAAATTTCATTGTTTGTATGGATCTGACCCATCGTATTATTACTGATAGCAGTCACAGAACTAATTCTCATCACAAAATTGCCTTGGCTTTAAAGGGCTTTTTCTAATATGTTTTTAATTATCTGTTGTCTCCAACAGTCATTGTAATTTCAACAGGATTTACTTGTGGATAAAGGTTTTGGGACAATATGCAAGTATGTCATTTTTAGCAACACTTTCCTTGTAATCCCACATCACACTTCATTTAATCCAATCTGATTCTTGTTTTACTACATGATTATGCAGCAGGATACTAAAGGCCTACATCTCTAAGACCCTGGTAGCCAGGACACTTTTCTATGTAATGGTGTGGGAAGTCTGAGTCACTGCCCAGAAGCAGAACAAGCTCAATAGAGCTAGAGTTAGCTGGTGTCCTGCAATAATCCATCACTCCAAACCAAAAATAAAAACACAGTTTTTGGCATTTTGGCTGGACTGTTCAAATCCATAGACATAGTGTATATAACCGGGGGGTGTGTACAGCAGGTAATATGTCAATTGTTCTCAACTGTGCCAAAACAGTAGAGCAGGTTAGCACGAGTAAAATACACAATAAAAGTAAGAAAGTAAGAAAACCAATAAACCATTACAATAAGAATAAATAAAATTAGAATGATGTACAACTAAGAACAGAGTGAAAGTGTCACCGTACTACTGAAATTTGAAAACCATTCTAAATAAATCAATATTTTGAGTTTACTTTTAAAAATTCCCACGTCAGCGATGGAACACAAATCAGGGAATAACCTGTTCCAGAGGTGAGGAGCAGCGATACTCCCCTGTTTGCATCTTGACCTGGGGACAGCCAGTAGCCACTGACCTGATGAGCATAAAATCCTGTCATTTCCACGTATCGTTACAATCACTTCTAAAATGGAGTGACAGCCACTGAAGTTTATATAAAACCAGGTGATGTGTTTGTGCCTTGGGGTGTTTGTTAAAAAGCGAGGCTCTGCATTTTGAACAAGCTGGTGGCATGAAAGGGAAGACTGGCCAAGACCAATACAAAGTGAGCAACGAAACCTAAATAAATTGTTAATTTGACATGCTTTTATTGCGATGTATAAGCATACTCTGGAATATGATGAGAGAAAATGGAAGATTTTAGGCTGTTGCAGGTAAGGATCATTGTCTAATCTGTTTTTGTTTTTCATACTAAAGCACAAGGGAACATGATGAGGGTCAGGTATATTCAGTCTGTCAAATAATGCAACATACTGAGTGGATTTAAAGTGTGCAGTGAAATTTGATGGCTTGAAAGCGGCAATGGTGCCCTTCATTTTTGCTGAACCTTTTCATTCCAGCATGACAGGGTAAACCAGCGGAGTCCCATGATGTGCTCTTTAAGCTTGTTAGGAAGGCCAGTGCTGTGTCTGGCCTGGAGTTGGACAGTTTGGAGGCGAAGGTGGTGGCAAGGAGGACAAGGGACAAGGTTAACAAAACCTTAGACAAACCTTACCACCTCCATTTGAGGAGCTCCGTCAGAGGGGGAGCATGCCTCAGATGCTCCTTTGAACCGCCTCCCAACCACTACTACTGACTATATTTTATTTATAGATTCCTCAGTTATGCATTTTTATCTTGTATTTGCATCATATTTTATCTTATTACATTTTATTTTATATATTTATTAATATATAACTATAAATATTTACTATTTCCTCTCATTGTGTTGTGTAACACAGGTAATTTCCCCCTTGAGTAATTAATAAAGGTCTATTCTATTCTATTCTATTCTATTCTATTCTATTCTATTCTATGATGGGGAATATATATTTTTCATGACACATTTTTTTTATTGTAAATTGTCTCTATAGCTTAGCTGTGAATATAACCAACATATCTGGGCACTGTTATATTTAATCTTAAAACAAAGATGAATTCAATTTGGATGAGTGGATATGGTAAGTTAATATTAAGCATGTGTGTGAATACTCTTAATGCGCTGAAAGTTAAAAAAAAAAATAAAAAAATAATACAATTAACAACAAATAACCTTGTAAACATAAATTACCCCTGTGTGATAGTTTTCTTAGCTTTCAGAGTGATCGTCTGGCAGTGCATTCTGGATGCCATTCATTTTTATCATCAAATCTTCTCTTTGTGGATAATATTTGTTTTGGTTTAGTAAATATGTTGAAAATTAATAACAGACTAACTGAGGTCCCATATGACCAGGACTTGCCAAAAAAAATGCATTAAATCCCTCAATCCTTTAGGGATGCCTAATTATCAGATATCTAAGGGCAGACTGTCCTTTTCATTTCCTCACTCTTTGAGGCAGCACCCCACGAATATAAAAGATGTTGCCCACTGCCTTGGGTCTTGTTATTTTACCTTCAGCATTTTTTTAGAAGATCAACTGTCATTTTGAAAGAATTATTTCAGACTGTGCATTTGAGCCTGGGAACGTTGGGGGAATCAAAGAATTACAAGAAATACAACACAATGAGCAAGTTTTCTCATGTTTACTGTAGTTGTGATGAAAGTCAAACAGCTTCAACACTGATGATTCACCTTGCGATTATCCCTGGATTTCTGGATGCAGTAGAAGCTGGGTATTGCTATTGATTTCCTGAATTGGTTCATTTCAGAAGTTACAAGGTGATAATTCAAAGTCAGACCTTTAAAATAGCAGTCATGCTTAAAAAGAAGTCCTTCAGAGAGTTTGGAGTAGTTACCAAATTGCACAGCGGAGGTGATGTGACAGTGGAGTACACACTTAGCTCTCCATTTGAAAAGCAGCATGTGGAAGTATTATATTTCTGCTTAAACACTAAAGATGGCGAAGTAATGAACAAATCTGCAGTCTCGCCTGTCAGCTTAGAACAGGCAGGAGAGCAGAGATTACAGGAAATGGTGTATATTAAAAGACTGATGTAAGGATTTTATGAATTGATATTGGATCTTTCAAATGAAGAGTGATATGAATCAGAAAAAAATAATCTTTGGACCCAGCCCAAGATGCAATATGCAAACATCACAATAAGCAGAGCGGGCTGATAATGATGTTTTCTAGTGCCGGTGAGTGCAGCTCATTTAAGCTATAACCACATAACATTCTCTTATGATTATAGCTAATAATGAACTGATGAGGAGAGATGGGAGTTTGTTGCTTTGCTTGCTGATGCTGTGGAAATGCTGGTTAGGATGAACAGTTTACTCATGCCAGACACGGCAGTGTTTGAATGAGGATCTCTCTCCACACTAACAGCCCCTGAAGGTTGCTGCTCAACAGGAAGCACAAATAACTAACTGCCGTCAATTAAACAGAGTGCCTTTATTTAGTGAGAGAGCATGTTCGCGCTGTACAATTGAGTGGAATACCGCATACACTCATTTTGTGAATGTATCGTTATTCAACTAAATGCAGAGAGCATCTCTATAAAATTGTAATTTTCTGAGTGGGAAAAGTGCTTAAAGTAAGGACCAGAAATGCTTGTTGTGGACATTTTACTTATTGAGCAAATAAATTAGTAGACAGGCATTCAGCAGAGTTCATTCATGTCTCAGCCAAGGCTGGAAAATCCTTTTGTCTGGCTCTGGATGCAGCCGTTGGATAACATGCTCTACATTGTGCAAAAATGCAGATGTCATGTAAAGATGGAAATAAATGCCTGAGTTTTTAAATCAACCATAGGAATGTTGAAGTAAGCTTTGGGACATGATTTACAACCATATACAGACAGACATCCTGTAAAAACAACACCAAATTGCTACCTTAATGACTTTTAAATGTATTGCCTCACCAGTCAAATCAAATATGTTGTTACTAAAAGGCTACCTGTTTCCATTGCTAAGCCAGCAGTTTGTATCTCTGCAGTTTGCAGTTTGTCAGGTAGCATATGATGCATTTATCACAGCTTTTTATTTTAGCTCTGAAAAAAAGTGCTTCCCTGCTGTGGCTGGAAACCATGCTGACAAAAGCAAGAGCAGTGAATTGGAATCAAAGCAGGGAAGTCGAGGCCCATAACATCTAAACAAGACGCTCAACTATACAATGTTCAATGTCATATAAGGTAAAATAATGATGGCTACTTTTACACTGTCGACTGTAAGTATCAATAGAAACCCAAACACTGTAACAAAAGTATAACAGATGGACATGATCTTACATAATCCACTCCCACTGGTCAAAAACCCATTTAATCAAGGGTTTTAACAGTTTGGACAGTTGGGATGTGTTTAATTGGCATTTACTCCCAGTTCAATTGACTTTGCAATGCCTGAGCTCTGTCAGCATCAGTAAGAATGTAATTTATTCTTTGCCTAGTGTTTTTTAGCCATAGATGTGTAATTTCTGGCATAATGCTGCTTACACGCACTCATCATCCATCTGTTAGCATTAATGTTTGTTGCAATCCTTACATTTTAAAACTTGTGTCAGTGCTCAGCATCATTTATTTCACCAGTCGGACCGGATCTAAATGACTGATTTAAAGAGAGACTCAGTAGTAACCACTGTAACTTGCTGTTGTTTTTCTTAATTCAACTTGTTTGGTTTCTGGCAGCCCCAGCCCACAAACAGGTGACATGGGGGTGGAAAAAACCATCACATGTCGGAACAACCACTTCCAATGGAAATAGTGTAAATCGCCTTTTTTAAGCAGCTTCCACCAGGTTTAAAAATCCCAGGAATACCTGCTAATTTGAGTGTGAAAGAGACTAAACTGTACAACTACATTTACATCTCATTTCATCATTAAATCTCCAGCTTTGAAATCACTGGATGACAGTGGATAAAGGGATGTGATTGGAGCTCAGGGATCAGAGCAGCAGGGAAGCAGGGTGAGTAAGAGTATTATGCCAGCAGAACCACGGACTGTGAAAATGATAAAGGTTGCTGAAGTTTTCCGAGCCTGTGGGCACAACAGTGTATATAAGTACATGAATGTCCTATAATCGTTTCTAAAAAAGGGCATTACAAGAGGTGTTAGGTGAGCAATAGTGAATCTGAGAATTATGGTCCTTGAGAAGTATGGGCAGGCATGTTAAATTATCTTTGGGTACGAATCGGCAGCTGAGTGCACTTTCACTTTTTGAAGAGTCCACTGATACTTATGCTGCTTCACAGTGTAGAGTCAGTGTGGACACTGTTAAAGACCACTCCTACTCTTTGCATTTATTACTGTGTGAACATGAAGTAGCACCAACCCACCTACTTGAGCATGCTGTCAGGAGAAGTGCCAAAAAAATGACCAGAATGAGTTATATGGACATTTGCATTCTAAACCACCCCAGACAATTCCGGAATGCAGTCTCAGTGCATGTCTGAAAGCAGCTATAAAGTGGCTGGACATTATTCAGGCTTTACTGACCTTGAAGTACAGTAAGTAATATTTGTACCGCTTGAGCTTTTTTAATCCATAAGCCTTGTTTTTTCCCTCAAACAGCGTGGATCAAACATCAGCTTGCTGTTTAGTATGTTCAATGTGGATCCCATGTCCAGTCAAATACTGTATAATACTGTGAACCGTCTTGTTTTATGTTTGAGGACCTCCTTGAAAATAAAATGGTGAATCACAAACGTTTACCCTGTTTCAAATGAAATAAATAAATTCCACACAATCCACTTCACACATAGGCAACACACTGTACGTTCCTGGGCCACAAATCAATAAAAGGCAGTACTTGGGAACCTTAGGCATGTAGACTGACATGCATGTTAAACATGACATGACATTATACTATGTTTTGGCAAATGCAGAACAAGTGTTTAAACTCCTACTGCTGCATCTCCACATTGAAAAAACACTTCACTGCCATAAAATAGCATGACGTTAGGAGTAGTCACAGGAAGTAGAATTAGACACTGGTAACAACATAGTAACAACATGGTACGCATTTTTTTTTATAAGTAATTACCAAGTAATAGCTTGTTAATAACAATGGAATATGTGTGTGGATCATCAGGGAGGATGATTTTCTTTGATAATTACAAATTTTGACGGAAGCTTCAAGTAAAGCTTAATACAAAGCTATTACCCAAGTAATAGTTTTGAAATAAAATGTTTTTGTAATATTAGCTCTTTTTTGTTTATTACCTCCCCATTATAAATATTGTTACCATGTTGTTACTATCTCCAATTCCATGTCAGCGTCTGCCAAAGACCAAGGAAGAAAAACATGTTTTCACTGTGAAGAAACGTCCTCTCTCACTCTCCTCTGCACCTGATTCAGTGTGAAACTTCCAGAAGAAACACCAGCACATAACATGTATAATTCAGAGAAGCATGTGTGAGCAGCTGTTTTCCAGGCTCATTAGACAAAGATCATACAAAGAGTGTGTTGATGTGATGATTGATGTGATCTCCCCCTTACATGCTCTCAGTGGGGTTTGCAATATTGACAGGATGTAATGAAGATACAGGATTAATTATTAAACAAATTCACAGGTATTTGTCAGTTACGCTGCATGAAAGAGGGAAAGCATTTGATATTTCATGGCCAGATTCTTAAAAACACTCAGTCTATAGAAATGAAAGTGGAGTATTAAAATGTTGGATGTTGGAAGTTTGCAAAACAAAAATCCCATAAACATGTCCTTGGCTGCAGTTGTAGCCCCGCTGAAGGATAAATGCAGGGCAGATGCATGATGGGAACATTTTCCAAAATCTGTCTTCATGATTGGAGGAAGATAGTTTCACTGCACCATTCTCCTTCACATACTCCCTAACAGCATATGAGTAATAGTGAGGGGAAAAAAGCCAACACCTCGTAACCAGTCAATCCCATAATAGTTCCCCTTGCCAGCTTACTCTTTTTCACTCTGATCTATTTGCTAATTAGCGTAGCGCTACGGCAGTATTACCCAGTTTCTCAGCAGGACACATGAATCAAATTCGTCTCTGCAGAATCACCAGAGCAGCCGTGCAGCGATCAAGTAAAAGCTTCTAGATCTGTGCACAGCTGAAATATGTGTGTGGGCCCCTGAAAGTGTGTGCTTGTCCATTGTGGTCAGTTCTGCTTGATTGCGTGCAGCATTTCACCTTTTTTTTCAATACATCCTCTCTGTGCACATGCATGGGCATAAGCGCTGCACTGCCATTACCGTTGGCTCACATGTTTATGGTGGTCTAATTCTGCTCTGCCACACAAGGGCTGGATGCAATAACCAGATTACACTGGGAAGACTGATGAAGATGAAGGATGGGTGATGGTGAAAGTGGCAGCACTGATGGGAGAGAACGCATGACAAATGGAGGAAGGGGAGGGGAAGAGTAGATAGGAGCGGAATTAAATGCAAGGGAGTAGACAATGATGGGACTTTGTCGAACTGTGCTGGAAAGAGTAATGAGTCAGATCTCATCTATTGCTCACTTAAGGCCCAGAAGTGTATGTGGGCAAATGTGTAAGAGAGTTGCAGCTTAGGCAGGTTCATGGAGATGATGATAATCCAGTTAAATTGAAAAATGGCAACATCGATGGCTCCCCATTCGTATTCGTAGTCATTCTGTCTTACACTCGTGCAGCCAGATAGTTTATATGATCACCACGGAGTAGGAATAATAACTTCTTCATTGCTGCAGTGCTGAAATACCATCTTTTGCCATGAAGATGTTAACTAAGTATATTCATTATGTAGTTTGAGAAAGAAAAATTGCTCCGAGCTCCTTCACTGATGCTTAGTTATGCATAAATCAGCAGATTTTGTGGGCCCACTTGTATTTAATGAAACAGTTAAACAGAGTACCACTGGGAGAGGACAGAGCTCAGGGTATAAATTAAATGTTTTTTTTCCCCTAATGCCCACATCAACACATTTCCTTTGACTTTCCTACATAAGAAAACTGTGTGGATTGCTCGTTTCTGTAGCAATTATGAGTTATGAATTCCTCAATTAGAAGTCCGGGGAAACATAGAGATATAAAACATCTAGGAGGTGCAGCTGTAAATTTTCCTGTCCGTACAGCCAGCACAGTGAAGTCCCTCCTCTCTTGTTCTCCTGGTTCATTTCGGGGTTAATGAAAATGGAGGTATTTTATGGCCACTGAAGGCATTGAATCTGTGCCCAGTCATTATGCTGTCGAGTTAGAAATGGTCGATGAGTTTCTGTTTGAGCTTCTAGCAACTCTGAGTGCACGGTGTGTTTTCATAAGCAAAACTGTACTAAATCATCACTTTTGCTAAAATTCTTTTCCACAAAACATCTGCGTGTCTGATTAGTAGTGGCATTTTTATGCTTTTCACCACGGGTTGAGATGTGTTGCTCTCACCTCCTTTGCTGCTGGACCTGGCACGCATGAACTGGATGATGAATGTG
The DNA here is from genome assembly GCA_016785285.1 of Brachirus orientalis. NCBI lineage: Eukaryota > Metazoa > Chordata > Actinopteri > Pleuronectiformes > Soleidae > Brachirus > Brachirus orientalis. The sequence continues at coordinate 12,734,531 of JAFBJR010000905.1, forward strand.
CAGGAATTTATCACAATGACAAATGTTATTTTTCATTATACACAGCAGGAAGTGAAAGAGGATGTGACAGAAGAGGGGAAAGAAAGGAACAAATTTTGGTAATTGGCTTGATTATGGATAAAATTAGCATTACAATATAAAATATAATCTATTTTTACATACTTAAATATATAAATATATTAATATTATAGAAACTGCAGAAAGGTCTTGACATATGAGTGTGAAGTCCAATACATCTCTTCACATGTTGTCACAGTTTATCTTTGTCCTGCCTCCATATGGTGTTAACTCATTTCCAGCTTGCTGGTCATTTCTACACTGCTGGTCAGCTCAATCATGCTGCTGTCTATGATGTTCAAAAAAAAGCTATGATAAATCAGACCCTTGCAACTGCATATGTTGTAGATCATTCTGCAGTACATGATTTATGAAGTGTGCCCATAGACCACATTAAAAAAACAAACAAACAATGGACATAGCAGTGTGTGGTTTGAGAAGTGAATCCAAGGGAGGGAGAAAGTACTGTAGTAGCAGGTAGCCACCAGGGGGCAACTTTGCTGGTGGTAAGTGTGAATGGAGCTCTGCTGGAAAACGAGCCAACTGCTCACTTGATTTATAACATCAATAACAGGTTAAATGTCTCACTTAGTAGTGTCAGGTCTTCTTTGATAGCACACAATGTCGATTATATATTATGCTCCCATTTTGACGAAAATATGAACAAGCACTGTATGACTAAAAACTAGTATCGCCAAATGGCTGGCTGCAACTGACATCAGTAAACATATTCAAAGAATAACATTGTGCCAGTCAAATCACAAATTTTTTCAGAACAGGAGTTCTGAAAAAAGCAATTTGCATTTTGCTCTGTTTGGTGCAAATCACCAGCATTTCATGTTTATGACACCACACTTTTTCATTTACAATGCTTTTTAAATGTGAGACAGGGCTATTTAGTTTGCTTTACTGGGTCTGTTTAAATGATAATTAAATATAAAACAGTGCTCAGTACAGCTATCAAAACACACAAAAGAAGGACAATTCCCTGGAAGAGACGTAGGCGGTCAGTGTCATGCTTATTGCATTGCTATCTTTTGCTGTTTGTGTCCTATTTAGGACGGAAATTGTATATCACCTGCTGTGCTTTGTCAAAGCCAGATTAAATGCCCGACTGCTGCTGCCAAAGAGAAAACCCAGCAGGGCCATCATGCCTGCCAGCGAGAATGAAGCTCAAACAGGTTGCAACCTCGCTCTTTGTTCAGTGAGGAGAGGCTGACGTGTAATATCAGAGCCAGAGATCACTGATACTACTCTGCTGTGGCTACCAGTGAAAGAAGGGCAATCATGGTGGAGTGGGGAACTCTGTTAAAGGAGAAGTTCATTTAGAAAACACGGTTGGTGTCAGGGTTGTTATATTTGGTAAGAGAGTTATGTAAGATGCAAGTAAAAAGCCACCACTTAAAGCTGTTGGCGTAGTTGAACCCACTGTGACTGTGTCTGACATTTGGTTATGACCTGTTGCAACTCATCACAGGTTAGAGAACAATGTTTGTCATATTTTGCTTTTCCACAAAAAAGCCTCCACATAAAAATGGTCCTTAGTAAAAACTCAAGAATCACTTTTAGGGCTATATTTTTCAAAACCATCAGTTCAAAAACCTATAAAGACTTTTCATTTACTATCATATTTGACAGTGATTCCAAAACTTTTTACACTGGCATTTTTTAAATATTTAAAAAACTGTCTGACCCAATAAAAAAATATGAATTGACAAGATCAAATTTTGCAAATACAACGTTTCTGAAAATTTTACTGTTAATCACAGAAATTTTACAAATTGTAGCATCTAACATTGGTTGTTACAGACTGTAATACTTAATATTATTTTGAATATTATTTTGAAAAGGTAAACCAGATATTATGGGAGTCATCTGGGGTCCAATGACCGATATGTGATAATGAAAACAGCAAAAACTAACATTTAAAAAGGGTGGAAATAGAAGGCAAAAAAAGAAGGTCCAAGCTCTTTCACACAACCTTTTTTTCTGCAGCATTCTCCTCTCAAACAGTACAAAAAATCCATCATCCTTCTGTTCTCTGCAACTCATTCTCTCTCTCTCTCTCTCTCTCTCTCCTCCATCCTTCCCTCACACTTCCTTACCTCACATGACCCAAAACATAAACGTTGTTTTGGGCATATCACTACCTCACTACCTGATCTGTACCAGAAACCTGATTTATCCTACACGTGCGTGTGAACTGCACCTACCTCCGGTTGAATCCCTCACCCTAATCATGGTGCCACTTTCATGTGTGTAGAACACATCAGGTTTCCAGTACACATCAGGCCCCCACACATCAGACTGAAGACAGAGAATGGACTCACAGAGCAGACACACAGGCGAGTGGCCAGTGGCTGCATCCCAGCTACACCCATGACTTGTGTTTCTAATACGTTTTTTCTTTCCTTGTTTCTGCACTCATATTACAGTACATAACCCCCTTTAGGAACAATAGAGTTATTCAAACTCATCAATAATGTGCTCCAAATTATTCTTGAGAATGTGAGACACATTTAAGTGTGATTCCAAGGCAGTTGGTGACTACTGACAGAGATGCAGTGCTAAATGTATTCCCTCCAAATTAGTCTGAGAGAAAATACAATACTGACCCCTGCTTCAGGCTTGTTGGCCCATGGTCAGGCATTCAGCCTCACTCATTAGGGGTCTTTCCAATTACAGTGCCACTGTTTGAATTTTTAGTGACATGCTTACTCAAGGGCCATTGTTTACAGAGCTCTGCTTACAGAGTTGGGAGCCTAAAAGGATGGATATGAAGGTTTTTTTTTTGTTTGTTTTGTTTTGACAGAATGCTCCCTGTTTGCTCTGCCTGGAGTCCAGAGAAACCTCGGTGTGTTTCTGTTAGACCACGTCAAAAGACGACAGACAACAGGAGAGAAAAGCAACAAGAGAAAAAGCCACTGCCACTTCTGTTCAATAAAGAAACTTGTTTGCAGTCTCTAATACAGACCATAATCATCTCTACTTTTCCTCACATGCATAATAATTCACACAGTCCACAACATCAGTATAACAGCTAACACTGTCTGGTTTTATGATGACATATTATATTCTTGAAGGGGCTTCCCATTTTTGTGGAGGTAGATTTTAACCCCGACCCCATGTAAATCAGTTCAAATGTATGGGGTGGAGCAAAAAAAAAAAAAAAAAAAAAAAAAAAAGAAATAGAATCGGGCCACAGTCTGATTTTACAATTGGCACCGATGCATGCACCACGAAACATCCAGCTGAGACCTCAAGGGAAAACATTCCAAATAAACAAAACAGCCATCCAGTTCTCACGCAGTTCCAAATCCTGTTAAATTTAATTATACTCTCTCTGTCTATGTGCTGTCTGCACTTCTCAATACACCCCCCCCCCCCCACCCCTGACACCCCCCCCCCCCAACCACTGATTATTTTGTTTTCTCCTCAAAGGGAAAATACTAAGTTTAACAAAATAACAAAAAAATGCATGAGGACAATTTGGCTCAAAAACAGAGGATTCAGGAGATAAAAACCATAGAGAAGAGGATGTAAGGGATGGGCTGAAAATAAGAGAATAAGTGTGATCAAAACAAAGCCTCAATATGAGAACAACAGTGACATCACCTGAATAGGAAAGAAGCAGTTAATCAATATGTTTTGTGTGCACAAAGTATATAATTCACTGTGGTTTTAGAGAAGCACTGAAGATATCATCACTTTGTATCTGAACGGTCAATCGAAACTGCAGAATACTTCGGAGTGACAGAAACATGGACAACAACATGTTTGTGTATTTCTTTTCTTTTAGCTTCAGTTTTGCCTCTTTTCTCCAGAAAATAAAGCAGCACTGAACACAGAACCTCCACACTTTCACCAGATCTGGGATCCACTCTGTCCACTTTTGTGATTTAGAGTTTAAAGAGTGGGAGATTTTTCATCTCAGCCGTCTTTATTGACATTTGTGGTGACCTGTGGTGGATTTTTGCCAACCTTTTGGAGGCTACAGCTTATCATGAGTCAAATTAGAAAATCAAAGGATCTTTAAGGTCAAATGGCCAACCTTTTAACATTTACATAATGTTTATAATTATACCCAATATGAAATTCATCATTTCAGGGTTGAAAGGTTCATGTAAAATGTCAAATACATGCACTACAATGCAGCAGCATTTTATAATCATTGTTAACAATACATTTAATCTGAAAGAGAGCATTCTCACCAGATTACACTCTTGGGGCGGAGGATTAAGGTTCATTTTACAAGTAGTTAGGCTATATTATGCAAGTAGAAACTAATTATGAATGGACATGGTTTTCCAGCTGCAAAAAGTACTCCTGATTTGAAGCTTCAAGGTTCGTGATATCACCAGCAAATCCATAGATGTCACCTGCAACCAGGCACCTGTTCGAAAATACTAGCTGTCAGTCACACTGATTATGTCTTTTATTAGTTTTAGTGGGGAGAATACAGAAACACACACAGACACGGTGGTTGCTTGGTAACACGATTATTAACTGCACACAAGTCCCAATTTTACTTAATTTTTAAATTTGTTTTGTTTCAATTTTATCTTCACAACTAAAATATAATTAATATACACCTGCCAGCCACTTTATTGGGTACAGACAATATGGTGGCAGCAATTCATTAAAGCATGCACCAACTGAGTTTCAAACCGAACATTAGAACAGTGGAGGAAGGTGGTTTAAGTACCTCTGAATGTGCCATGTTTCTTGGTGCCAGATGGACTGGTCTGAGTATTTCAAATCTACTGATCTCCTGGGATTTTCATGCTGAGCCATTTCTCAGGTTTACAAAGAATGGTCTGGAAATGAGAAAATATCCAGTGAGGGGCAGTTCTCTGGGAGAAAATGTCTTGTTGATGCCAGAGGTCAGTGAAAAATGACTAGGTGGGTTCAAAACGATAGACATGCAACAGTAACTCAAATAAGCACTTGTTACAACTGAGATATAAAGAGGGCCATCTCTGAAAAGAAAACCACATGAGGTGCCACTTTATTAGGTGTCCTCTGTAGCTTATAAAGTGGCTGGGGAGTGTATGTGACTGGTAAATCTTAAGTTTAAATCAGTAGTTGACCTTAAGAAGACCAGTATTCTCCACTTACAGGATATGAGCCCCCACTGCAGCGTGAGCAGGTAACATCTCTCATCAGAATGTAATTAAAACTAATGAGACTGCATACACCAATCAACAGTCTAGTCTCTCTGTCCGAGCACGGTATACTACAATAATGATTCATGAAAGATCAGTAAGTTCAGTGTAATCCATTAATAATGATCCATTTTCAAGAAGTAAATGTAATATATATATATATATATATATGTATATATACACTGTGAACTTCTCTTGGTCATTTCATAATTAATATGAGGTCAGAGGAAATCATATGATCTTTTTCTCTCATTAAAGTAGTCATATGAAATAGCATTCATTATCTTAGAGAGGAAAGTAACCCCATATTCCCGTGTCAGATTGGCTGTGGACAGTTAAAGCTGCCATAAGACCTTATTATAACCAGAAAAAAGACAATGAAGCCTGTTGGACGTTAACATGGTGATTATATTAAAAAAATTTCACTTAACAGCTTGGTAATAGTTTTAATTTTACAGGTGGAATTTTTATGTTTACCACCTGGCATTCAACAATGAAATGTCCCTCTTCTCCCCTGTTAAATCTGCCAGAGCTGAATGTCAGACAATCTCAACATAGGCTCTTTGTGACAAAGCTTCCTCTCTGCACTCAACTTGAGCCAAACTTATTGCTTCCTTGGTGACAGTTGTCTATTGGGAAAGCTTCACTTCGCTGCTTTATCAGAGCCAGAACAGCTGTAGAGGCAGATAAAAGACAATAATGATCAAATAAAACTCTTTTCACACACTCATACTCATACAAAGCACTGGCCTGGAGAACGGCAGGATGTTTGACCCATGTGTCATGCCGTATCAGGGTAAGACTCTCACAGATGGAAATGAAAAGCGCCAAGAAATTTAGGCCTTTTGTGATCTCAGACACTTTGGGATCATTGGAGGTTTTGAGTCCAGAAACAAAAAGATATACTTTATCAAGGAGGAGGATTTGATTCTCACTGACCACGGATGAGTGCTATGGAAAAACCTCTCCTCCTTTGTTGTTGTTCCGTTGTAAATTACCCAACAGTGACTGTACATAGACAAGTGCCAAATGAAGCAATTTTATGGATTAGGAAGATATTATCCCGCTATGACCTTTTTCACACAGCATTAAGCTTGCATTTATCCATTTAGGCTGCTAAAAATGATGTATCAGGACTACTTGCTGAAGAAAAGCTCTTCAGTAAAAGTTACTGGTGCTATTAAGCCCAAAATGACAACAGTGATAACTTGCTGTTCAATACAGACACTGTGTCTCAATTATGGCACTTTTCCATTACACGGTTTTAGCACTACTTGGCTCTACTTGACTCAACTCTACTTGGTTTGGTATCGATTTCCATTATTCCATAGTACGTCCTCAATGCGGGCCTTCATGTCTATGTGCGACACATGCGACAGGCAAAGCAGTTCTTTTCGGTGTATTAAATTATTAGAATCAGTTCATTTAAAAGATTTGTTCACCAGCACTTCCTGCATGACAGGAAGTACTGTCTGGCACAGTCACTGAAATAAAATACGACTGAACGGGTTGTGTTTCGACTTAAGATCATTGGCTTTTGGTAATCCTGTCGCAAAATGCAAAATTGTGTGTTATAGGTCAGTGTTGGGACATTAGAAATTTCATTTTCTCTCTTTTACAGTATATCTATCACCATACTTCAAATATTGATACACTGCCAGCAGCCTGAAGGGGATTTCAATCATCTGGAAACTCATGATATGAAAGGAATTACATGTAGTGAAATCCACCGATGCAGTCACCATGGTTTTGATTTATTTACCCAAATTTTGACACATGGGTTTTCAGCCTACAAATACAAAAATGCAGTGAGGGGTGAGTGGAATTTATTTTTTGTTGTCTGTTATTATGAAAATGTCTTTGTCCATATACACTGCTGTCAGCTTTGTTCAATGGAGGTGCTATATTTTCTGCTAACAATAGTCCCTGTAGACGTAATACTCGGAAAGTGTATTTTTATTTCCTATGTTTTGTAATTTTTTTTTAAATTTCATTGTACTGTACATAATATAATATTTAACAAACACCCTGTCGAAATTTCTACTGACATGCCATATTGTAACAAACTGAAGGAATCATTTAAATACTTAATCAACTAATAACAATTACATTGTCAAAAAAGGAGGCAGTTATGCAACATAATAGATGTCAAAACACTGAAGAAAATTGTAGGTCAAAGGCATCAGTACACAGCTTTCTTTTTTTGCCCTATTTTTTTTTTTCAAATGTGACCCAATTTTTAACAAAAAAGTGGCTTCAAATAGGCTTGTTCCAAAACTCAAATATACAGAAAATGCTTGCAAAATAGCAGCAAACATGCGTGTGATGGAAAATAAAAACAATTTCTCATGTGAAACTCAAAAAGTTTCCAAAGAGATAGACAGCTGTGAAGAGGAAATGAGAAAGAAAACAGCAGCAGAGAAATAAAATTAATAGAAAACAACACCATGCTTAATAGAGGTATACAATGTAACCTCACGGCAGCTGGCAGCTACACAATTAAGGAATACAACAAAGAATGTCATTATCACTTGGGAGGAAAATGAAAAGGTTTTTTCTTGAACAGGACGCACGACTCACTCGTCTATGAATTATTTACCCTACTTAAAATTCTCTGTCGTCTTCTCAGCCAGGTATGAAACCAGATATTTGTGCTTGAGGGTGAGCTTCTTTATATTTGCTTCACAGTGATGCTCAAGACATAATGTACTAATAATGAAGACGCTGAAGAACTAAATGGAAATAAAAATCTTGATGAGCACAGGGAGAGGCGACTTCATGGAACAGAGACAGTGGGGTGACGCATCGACAGTCACTCATTTTCATTTGTTGTTCTGGCTGTAAAAAAAACTACAAGCTTAGAAACAAACATGTTTGTATTCATATTTTAATGCATAAATGCCATTACTGGATGAAAAGAAATTAGAGTTAGTTCTGTGTTTTGAGTATATTTGGTAAATATATCGTATAGCTATCTTTTGGTTTAGTCTTCCCTGTTCAGGGTTCTGCACCTATTGAAGGAAACAGCAGAAGCTGTGATCGACCGTAGCGACACATAGTCAGGCAGTTGGTCAGGGAGTGCCTGATTTCACAAGAGGCCAAAATTGTAACTTTGTCAAAATTTGATTGTGAAGTCCTACTGAATGTTTTCAGCCATAGTGGTCCTGTATGTTGCTGTCTCGCTTTACTCCTGCTGTGTGCTTCTTCCGCCTTGCCTACTCAGTTGTGACACAAAATGTGCCACCCTGTGTGCAGTGTGGGAATATTGCCACAAACACAAAAACAAAACTAAAAAACCCTGAGAAATACAGAGAGAAGCGTATGGATCTGATGGGCTTAATCAGCACTGTGTGAAATCATTTGACAATGGGTTGACTGTTGCACTAAAGCTTTAATAATTTAGAGATCCCATGTGTCCACCGCGAGCTGCTGGTGATGGCCCTGAATATACCTGAAAGTCTTTTCTGGTTTTTTTTTGTTTTGTTTTTTTTGTGGAAGTTCTTTCTTCTAGTGACAAGTGTGCAGGAGATTTTCATCAGCAAAACTACACTGTATGTCACAGAGACGGGCACAGCAGCAGGGGCCCCGCAGGTCCACTGACAGCTGATTACATTAGTACACAGCAACAGTAAATGGCATCATGGGCGAAAATAATAACACCCGTAATAAACCATCACACCTGTTGCCAAAAACTTTGTAGCAAAGCATCAGCGTATGAGCACTGAAGTACACTTATGCTTCAGTTCTTCACAAACAAAGGGTTGTTGTTTTTTGATGTATGGGCTCCCTATGTCCTGTTTTTGCCTAGGGCTGCCAAACTCTCTTGAATCCTACCTCCTTACTGAAGGACAAAGTCTGAATCCGTCAGAAGGACACTATGTGTAATGATAAAAGTGAAGATATCGAGAATGACAGTTTGTGTATGTGTATTTCTCTGCTTGTTAAACCAAATTTGATGTGACAGCTGGACTGGAAGGGCTTCTTCTGGGGCTTGTTTAATTAAAAACAAAAGTTTCTTGTTCAGATACATGATTTATTGTGTTCCAACATGAAATAAAAGTACAGTGCATGAGAAAAGTCAAACTCAGTAAAGGAAATATTTTCATTCATTAATTGTTCCTATACTGTATATTGTAATAAAGCATTTTAAACATGTAAGAATTAAGTAAGCTTACCATGGAGAACAAACCAGACAATCTCAAACTTCCTCCTTTCTGCTCAGGAATGTTTGGTTAAAAAAAAATAATAATAAAGCCTGTGCGGTCAGTATCATTAAGGTGTTGTGGCATCCTCATGGCTAAAAAGAGCAAAAGCCCTCTGTAGTCAGCCTGAGAGGAGGGAGGACCCGGTGAAGGGGTGACCTTCTGATGCTCAACTATTCTTCAGACCAATTTAAAGGAATGCTTTGACATTTCTTGACCGTGCCCATTTTACTCCAGGAATCTTGTCAGCAACATGAAGTTGCCAGGTAACCAGTGGAGGATCCAGGAGATGGAGGAGGCGGGAGAAGAAATATTCAGGCCCATTCAGACTTTCCATTCAGACATGTATTATAAATATGTTTTCCCCAGTTATGTTGTGGTAGCGACAGAATCTAAAAAATGGCTGGATTACTTAAAAGCAAACCATAAAAAAAAAAAAAAATTCAGTCATAGACGTCATCAACTCCAACTCGATTTGCATAAAAGCAACTCAGATGATGGAATAAGAAATAGAAGGAATGGAACATCACAGATACCAACTGCTGTAAAACACCAAAAAAGAATTACAAAGGAAATTGGAGAAGGGTGAGGTTGAGGTGAATCAAAAAGTAAAAGGTGAAGGAGATAATAATGCAACATTAAAGATACCAACTGCTTTAAAACACACAAAAAAGTTCTCTATTCTCATTGTAAGGAAGAAAAAAAAATTATTATTTCAAATTCCTTAGTTTACACATCCCTACATACAAACCAGTTAACTTGTTATGTACCAACTCTAACTCACATATCACATAACTGCAGTGAAGCCTCTGTGTAACCTTGGTTCCCATAAACTCCCTGCAGAGTGTTCTTTATTCTATCTATGTTGCTCCTAAATCTGCTGAGGGACAGGACCGATAACACAGTGATATGCAGTCGTCCCTGCCCAAGGTTGCCTGTAGCTATCAGCAGCCTTGCCTCTAAACTAGATGATCATATGCCTCGACTCTAGGTTTTACAGACAGAATGAGAGAGGACGCCTAACTGTTAACATCTCGTTGTTCATGTTTGACATTATCTCTGTTCTCCTCGGATCTCAGCCTGTCTTCAATAAACTCTTTCAACTTAACTCATCACCGACTCCGGAGACGCCAACACTGGTCATCTCACCTGACACTCAGAATCTCCCCAACAATCAGATATCTAACCATGTGACTAAAGAGAACCATTTTGTCATCTGGATGAGAGATAAAATAAGCCTATTTCTCAAAAAATGTATTATGAAGAGAGACAATGAAAGATTTTTTGAGCAGTGAAAATAGAAAATAAAACTATTGACAAACAAAATACTTCTACTACTATGATCTTTATACATGTAATCAATCAATTAAATCCATTTTTTTAAATGTACATGAGCACTGATGCATAGAGTTGAGTTTAAAATCTCCAAAAAAATAAAGATCTGTACTGATCTTAAAACCTTATTTGCCATTTTCCTCTTTTCTTTTTTCTTTTTATTTTCTCTAATTCATCTGATAAAACAATAAAAAAAAAAAAGTAAAAATCTCATAATTCTATCTAATCTTTGCTGCTTTTTCCTACAGTAACCTCTCCATTGATCACTCTGAACTCAGTAAAGGAAACAGGAAGCTGCATCTGGTGAGAATGCAAATGGAGTCTCAGACACACACACAAAATAGAAAATGAAACAAAGACAAATTTCAACATAACACGTAAGTGTTGAATTACTGTGTGGGAGGCTGCAAAGGTGATGCTGTAGTCTGCTGAAGGTCCTGAATAATATGGTGCCATTTCAGAAAGCTTTAAATACATGAAGAAAAAAAAATGAAGAGGAAATAAATGCTTTTCCTAATACCTGTGCCAGAAGTGTACTTACAGCATTCATATCACTTATTTTGGCTGTAGAAAGCAAAATTATTGTATCCACTCTGCAATCCATCACCTCAGCAGAGGAGCAGGAGCACTTAACCTGCTGAGAGACAGGAATATATAGAATCTTTTGTACTGTGTGCTGTCATTTACTCCTCAGCTGCAGGAAGAAAAAGCAAAGGAGGGAGTAACTAGATGAAGTGGGAAAAGAGTATCATCAAGCGCTATATGTAAGGTAGGTTAGAAAGTGGGAAAAAAATTTGATAATCTGTGTGCAGGGATTAGCCTAAATAAACCCTTTAAAGAGTGAGCAGGACACAGCAAGGAACAAAGATGACGCACAGGTACAAGTCGTGATCATGCAGAAGAAAGAACAGTGTAATGCTGAGCAACAGGAAATGGACACTGGCAATTAAATCAGAGCTGAGAGCAGCAGCGAGTTCAATGAGTGGAAAAGGTCAGACACACTGAGTGTGTGTGTTTGTGTGTGTGTCGGTGGGTGGGTTTGAGATCACACATACGCATGCTGTAAGCCATTGCCAGAGGAAAATAAGCTAAAAATTCCATCTGTTCAAGTGAAAGTTGATCGTGTTTCAGTGCTCGACTGATGCTGCAGGCCTCTCGCAGCCAAATACAGGCTTTCCATTCACTCTCTGCTCACCTTCATCAGCTGCAACTGGACCGCAGTTTGGACTCTGACCCACGCTGCGGACATTTTAACATTCAGAGCGGTGCTACCATTTCAGACGAGGCGCATTTCTACTCTCATCCTCTGTAAATGCATTCAGCTGAAGTTGTTGCTCAGTTTCGATAAAAAAAGGACTAAATACTGTCAATGAAAGATTATATTTGTCTTAAAATGTATGAATCTTGCTGTTTTCACACTGAAATTAATAGCTGTTCAGGATTTAAAAACTTGGGTGAAGCTGCCAAAAAAAGGGAAATGATCATAATTCTCATTGACAGTGTCTTGTCTGCTCTGAGTGGATTTTTCACCCCTGCATCACACGTGTTTAACTGTGACATGACAAATGCACCTGAAACAAAACAAAAAGAAACACACTACCTCAGTGATAAAGTTATGTAGGTGCTTTTACTTTGGTCTGTCCTTTAATCAATCGTTTAGATGATCCTAAAATTTTAAAAACTAAAAATAGTAAAGGAAAATGAAAGCATGTCAGTGTTGCCCTGGAAATTGCAATAAATTTCCAGGGCATTTCTGGCAATAAAAATCAAACACCCTGGCATTTCCACTTGTTTCAAACAAAAGCGAAGCCTATAAAAACCAAAAGCATTGCGGTGTGTTTAAACCTGGGATTAAACAGTTATTTTGACCACAGGGACTGGAATATATAACAGTAATTAGTTGGTTAGTGATGTCATTGAACTTTTCAGAACCTCTGAGGGTTTTGTGCTGTGAGAGTTGATTTCACCTAAGGGTTTTACTTAAATTAATATCTTACATTCATAAATCATCATCCCCCATCAATAATGAGCTGAATTAATATGTCTGCCCCATATAATAGTTTGACGCTTGACAGGAACAATGTGGTTTCTTTTAAATGAATCTTTTACAGTCACTGACCAATGAGCAGAATAGAGGAGTTTTTATTTCTTTTAAGAATGTATATTTTACAGTAGAAAACTGCAGTCATTAGAAGTTACTTATTGGAATAAATAAGCATTTGTTTGCAGCCAACATACACCTTCCCCCTGCATCAACAGAGTCTTTGTCGTCAAGAGTTACACCACTTTGATTCAGTAAATATAGATTTAACAAGCTGAGTCTGTCAGAATTGGCACATGGAACCTAAATAGATGGCAGCGTAGTTGTTTGCTTTAAAATCTATGTCAGTTTCGATTGCCAAGCACAGAAGTTCCGGTGTCTTAATTTAAAGTAAGTTGGAGAGCTGGGATCAATAGATGGACTAGAGTGTTGTCAGCACCAATGATGCTGTTGGACCATAATTCTACAATGAAAAGGGCACTGAAACCAAAAGCTCAAAGATCAATCTTTCATTTAACCCTCATATTACAGTTGTGGTGTTCTCACAAAAAATCCGCTGCCACTGTGGCTCAGGTCCGGATAAATGGGTGGATAAACAGAAAAATATAGACATTTTTAATTCCATTTGCACTCCTTCCCCATAGTAAAATACCTCCCTCATTCTAATTTCTAATTCTAATATTCTAATATGTTAAATAAATTTAAATATCAAATTTCCTCTTGAACTTAATATTTTCCAATTAGCTATTTGTTCAACTGTGCTTACTTCTAAGTTTTCTTATGTATTTTTTTCCTTTTAGTTTCATGAGAATTTGCAAAAAAAAAAAAGAAGAGGGGTTAAGGTCGAACAAATAAATGTCTTTTAATAAAGAGAAATAGCAGACATCAACAAATGTCTGGTGTTTAATATAAAAGAAAAAATTATTTACTACCCACGATTATGTTCGCATGGTGTGTATCCGCTTTAAATTTAATATTGTTTGGATTTACATCTACTTTAGGCTTGAGTCTTGTTCCACGGAGGCTGCCTTCTTGTGCCAGACATCGTTCCCAGTATGTAAAGGCCAATACAGTTCGCTGATCAATCTGCAGTCTCACACTAGATGTCACTAATTCTTACTATAGTCCAAAAACAAAAAAGTGGGTGAAGTCTATCAGTTTGCTCAATGGGGCAAAACCTGGACACAAGAATGTATTGATTAGCCACTGATTGGTCAAAGAAATCAGTTTGAAGTAAGCAAAATCATACAACTTCTCCGGATTTATAACATCAATAAGCCGTTGCAGAGTTTTGGTCTTCCTTAATATGATGTCAATTGAGTAAGTCATGCTTCTATTTTGATGAAAATAGGAAACAATGTAGCACACATAGTATTAGTGGACACCAGTGTGACTGACAGCTGGTATCGCCCAATAGGAGCCTGATTCAAGGTGACATCATTGACTTTCCAGTTTCATGGCACCCTGCAAATCTCTTCTTCTTCTCCTTCTGCTTTCGGCTTCTTCCTTTCCGGGTCATCTGCCTCATCCCACTTTATCCCAAAAATAGCAAATCTCGAATCTTCCAAATTAAGAGAGTTCAGATACTTATGGATGATGTCACGACCATTTGCTACTTGATTCTTGCTCACTGAACCTTGAAATTAAGTTGTCTGATGTTTAGGCACCAGGTTTTTCACACTTGGTTTTTCAACCATGCCACATGGTTGAAAAGAACGCCACTGTCTCTGTCTGATAGACATGGCCGACATCAACCTGCTTCATCTCAATTCTTTGCATCTGATGTGGGTGAAGCTCTGCCCCTATACTCTGCATCTGAGTGTAATTGTTGGATTCATTCATTGGTGGAGTTGGTTGCAGGCAAATGGAGTGATGATTGCCAATCAGAGGCATCTGAAGCATGAAAAGGGACAAAGGAAGGCCCTCATACTCTCTGCCCAGATTATTGCTTCAGTCTGCACCTGCGGTTGGCAGAAAACACCACAAACACTTTCTAATGCAGTCCATTAGAAAGCTGTCAACTGGCCTGCAAACAATTACCATAATTTGTTTTCTGATGTAAGACCTTTATGTCACTGCCTCCACCAAAATCAAAAAGCACCAGGAATACAGTATGTGTGGCAGGGCTGAATTATGTTCAATTATTTTTAACTACTTCCTGCTGCAAATGTCACTACAGAGCCTGGTCCAGTAAAATAATGTGATGGCAGTTCCCCATCAGGGATGGCAACGTCCAATGGATCAAAAATGCCACAAACAAATGTGATTCTTGGAGTCAGTTGTTTTGTATTTTGTAGGAAAGACTCCCATCTACCACAGTGAGTGCACACGCAAACAGACACAGCTTGTTGCAAAACTATTTCACACACAGCCTAATACCAGATGGCCAAAACACCCCCTTCAGTGCCAGAAAACACTCACACGATTGTGAATGTCTCTGCCGTATTCCAAGAGTCATCAGGCTTCTGCAGTAAAAATGAAGGGCCACATGTATGCATTTAATGCCATCCAGGCTCAATTTCACACGTATTCCCTCATCTGCTGATATGTGTGAAAAAAGGTGAGGAAAAGCCTTGTTTGAGGACGTAAAAAGTTACACCAGTTTGAGTTTCATCAGAAAAAGTTCTCAGATTTAAACCAGTGGTTCTCAAACTTTTCATACCAAGTACCACCTGAGGAAATATTGAGCTCTCGAAGTACCACCCTTATCACCAATGTTAAAATACAGTGTTGTAAATAAGATAATCTGCTCTCTCATCATCCTCCTCTTCCTCACATATACTTCAGACACTGTTCTAGTGAAATGACATTAAGATTGAGCGAGAGATAAGGTGGCTAATTATTATTATTTTGATATTTGTTTCATTTTCTATGCACTCCAGTCAACATTTCTCAGCTCCACTCTGTTCACATACTCATATATACAACAATATTTCTGATTTTCCTCCAAGTACCACTAGAGGAAGCTCACTTACCACTGGTGGTACACGTACCACAGTTTGAGAACCATGGGTTTAGACTATCTAAACATAATGCTATGATGTGATTTTCTTTTGGATGAGCCACGTTCATTTGGCTCAGATTAGTATGGCTCCACCTGCAAAGAAAAGTAATACAAGAAAAGACTGAAGCTAAAATGGGAAACACACAAAGCAGGGGGGAAATACAGGGTATTCACTAACATGCAGGCTCAGAAATCCATTTACAGCCTTAACATTTGACACTGAGCACATGTTGGAAAGTGTAAGTTTCTACCAGTTTAGTTGTCACGCCATGATTCAATTCCAGGTTCAATCTATTGGGGTGGGTGGATTTTAACAATTTATTTTAGACACAATGCTACAGTTCAGCTCGTGGGCCTTTGCAGAATATGAGTAGAAGAATTGTCTGAAATAAAGACTAATAAAACACCAAATGATTGCATATCCTCTGAAAAACAGCCACTACTGAGAAGAACAGTTTTGGTTTTGGTTTCCCTGACACATAATTATTCAGGCAGATTCAATGCATTTCTTTTCTTTTCCAACTCCTTGTGAACAAGCAGTGTCGGTGTTATACAGTAAATGCAGTGCTATCAGTGATTTACTGAGAGGAATTACAGTAGAAAGAAAAGTTGTGCAAACTTTCAAAAGTTTGTTCACTCTTTGCTTTTTACACTGTTACGTCTTTATTCTTAGATTAACGACAATCTTCCAATAGTTGCTGTATTTTATATTACAGTAAAGTTACCATAAAACTAATCTTTAGCATACTACATATGTAAAATGAAGAACAGTATATATTCCAAAATTCCCTTTTGGCATACTGTATAATGGAGTAGAATGTAATATTATGGACATGTAACTGTTATTTTTTACACTGTACTATAGTGATATTGTATTGTAATGTATTGTACTGACTGACATTGTAATATTAAAAAACTATAAACCTTCAAAAACTCACAAGATAATATAACATATTATTAGTCTCACAATAGGGGGGAATTTATGGCATACATACATAATAAACATGTATCATTATAGCTATGGATTTATGAAATAAATAAACTATTAACTAGTATATGCAGAATAGACAGGGAGTAACCAGATGATATACAGCATGGTTTTATTATTGACAGTGTAAACATTGTAAGAAAGTTCTCTTACTCTCTTATGTTCATATTTGTATCGCTCTATGCAAAATGCACAGAGAAATGAATTAATTTTAATTTTAAGTATATTAAGCAGAGACAAATTTATTTCTACTCTAGTGATGAGTTCATTTTCACCATAAAATACCTGCTTTAGAAAAAGAAACCATCCCACCTGTTGGAGAAGAACAGGCTGAGTTCATTCAGAAAAAGCAGTGCGGAGCTGCAGAGTTTTTCACTTCATCCTCACAAATGAGGGAAAACACACAGCAGGTAAAGGCTCTGGTTTATTTCATTTTTCTTACTTCTGCACCTCAACACTGTGTCTTTATTCTTCTTATTGTATTTACATATACACTGCAAAAGCAGATGCATTTGGAAGCAGGTCTTTCTAACTAATCACGTGAGCCCAATAGCTAAAGAGCAATGGTGAATAATTCAATGATGTGTCTAATTGATAATGTCTCAACATTTTAAAGAAAACAATGAACATATTCAAAAGGCAGGTACAGAGTATATAACAAAGTTTGAGTAACGTGATAGAAAGGCAGAGGAAAAATAAAGTCCAACTTTGTAAAACTTCCAGCATATGACAAACCTACGAAGTGACACAGGAAATCTAACTCCTTTGACACAGTGTGCGGAGAAGCACTGGCATGTGGGAAGACATCTGGTGGGAGTGTAACATTGTGACCAAGCTCGGTAAAGGAAAGTGAAGCAACATGTGTTTTTTGGTAGAATAATTTTTTTGGTAGAATACTAGGGTGGTGAAAGATGTGCACAGATTTGCAAATTAGGTAAAACAAAATGAATGCTGTTTGAACCAGAAAACGCAAACAACAGAATACTTTCAGAGCTTCACACTTCTGTCTAAAATCAACCAAAGATTGACTATTCTGTGACAGCTGGAGCTCAAAAACAGGATGCTCGATGCAGGCTATAGAAAGCAATTATCGTTTAGTGGTAAACAAAAAAAAAAAAGCAAAAGAAAGCAAAAAAGGGTTTGTACGCAGCCAGGCAGTTGGGTTTGGCAAAGGTATAAAAATCACAAGGCTGAAGGCAAACAACAATGGTCAGAAAACTGGAGGCTAAACAGGAGCAATGCTGGAATGCAATTTGGTGAATGAATAGATGAGTCTGAAGGATGAGGCTGACTATATACTGCAGGTGTGGCTAATAGAATACAGGTTAAAGTAATTAAGACAGGATATAAGCTGGTGGCAGTGGAACAATGCCAGAAAGTAAACTGATCTGATCAGGAGAGGAATCTTAGTTTCAAAATAAAACAAGAACCAACACAAGTAGATGTGGAAATGGCAGTTTTTACATAATAAAATGCACTATTGTTGACATTAACTAATGTTGATAAATACATTTCATATTGAATAATTTATATTGATTTCATACATAAAAAAAATAGACATTCCATAGTAAAAATATTTTTTTAAGTAATTGGGCAGTAGGTTTCTAATTCCCACTTGTTTGAAAAATGCATTGACGTATTCAGCCCCAAGAAGAGTAAGACACAACTACAATCAAGATGTCGGCAACACTGAGGCATTCTTCAGCAGTCAGTGCTGGGTCTACGTATAGACATACATTCTGTATGATGTACAGTATGTATTTACACAGGCACTATAAGAAGGATTAGATGCATGACATAGGGGGCGGAGCCTGCATCCATATAAGGAGAAAACCAACGTGTGTATAAGAAAAACACCTGCATGAGACGATATTGTTCATCCATCAATTTTGTTAGTTGCATAAAACTATTAACAATAATAATTCCAATTGAGAATATAAAAGAAAACTTGCTTAGTGGTCTTGCTGCAGCAAAGTGACAGGAGAGAGAGAGAGAGACAGCAAGAGGTCAGCTGATCTGTGAGCTGAAAATAGTAATATTTCCTGAGCAGAGTGGAAAAAAAAAGGCCATGCTTATTTAATCTTGAGCCTGCTAATAAAGATGGGGGGGGGGGGGATGATAGGCAAGACCAAAGGAGGAGGAGGAGGAGCAGGGGAAGATCAGTGAACAGAGAAGGGAGACGGAACAAGATCAGCAGGGAGGACAGAGAGAGAGAAGTGGACATTCACTGATCAAAGACCGAACATACTTCATTAATGCGAGTCACGGGAAATTAGGAGGAGGGAAGAGCTGGAGAAAACAAAACAAACAACCAAAAGGAAACAAGAGAAGACAGTTTCCCCTTTTAGTTTGCTGTATTTTAGGCTACTTCACTTACTCTAAGTGTTTCTTAAAACCTCTTAAATGATTCCATCTGTAATATTCACTCAAAGGATCATCAGAGTGGCACCATACAGTGGCCATAATTACATCTAGCTGATGGTGACAAATTGGTCTGAACTTGTGAGACAAAATTAAAATCACGCGGGTACAAAAAGGGAGACAAGCCACAGATGGCTGAATCAAAATCAAGCCCTTTAAAATGTCTCCATTTGCACATATCCCCAGTATACACTCCAGTAATTAAGCCTTATGAAAAACTCAAATACGTGACTCAAACATCTTCAGCTGAAAGACTGAGTCTAAAATCCAGTTAAAGGTACAGTATGACATTTGGCAGAAAGGACACAAAATGTATTTAGCCTCAGAATGAGCCTTTTTATCAGTACTTTAGCCAAGGATCTTGTTTAAAGATGGCTGTCTTTTTGAGTTTCTACAGCAGCTTGAACATCCATGGCTTGCATTTCAAGTGAGAGCATTTTAAGCAAAGAGCAATGACCTTTCTGGTATCTGAAGGCCACTGTAGTTCCCTGATGTGCTTGGTGAAGGGAGGGGTGATGGAGGAGTCCTTCATTTGTTACAATCTGTGGTCTCATCAATGTGCACGCAACATATCACCGGTCCACAAAATAATTTTGCTGAACACATATTAGACACCTCCTTGACCAAAACTGGTACCAGTGATGCCCACAGTACAACTCAGCATCAGCAACTGTCCCTAACTTATGGTTCAGTGGCTACATAAGGTATTGCAACTTGTGTGATTACCAGAAGACATGCTCTGCTCCAGAAGACAGTGGTTGTTCTCAGATGACCACATGTGTTACACACACACACTGTTATGAATAACATTACAATTTTGCATCAGTTCAGTCAAAACACTCATAAACAAGATCATTTCTTAAACTAACAACTGTAGCCTGTCATTTACACAAATATCCAGACCATTCATTCAGCTGCTGCAGTGTCTCTGCAAGTGACAGGTTTCATATCAACAAGCTTTGCACCGGTGGGTTTTGGCAGTATATCCCAGACTCAGGTCACACAGTGGAGCAAGACGCTCTCTGTTTTCTGGCTGCAGTCACACCTCCCTCCACTGTGACCAGTCTCTCTGTCACTGTCACTGAGAAGTAGCTCCTCAACAGGAAAGTATGTCATGTGAGAAAAGATCTCACTTTTGAAAAAGCTTCATTTGAAGCTGCTTGGCGCACAAACTAATTTGACAAATTTAAGACTGTATTTTTTTTATTATTATTATTATTATTATTTATTTATTTATTTATTTATTTATTTATTTTTACAGGTTTCAGTCAAACGTTGGCTCTGATACAGCTGTTGCTGCCAAATTACTGGACGCCAAATTAGTGCATTTTCCAGTCTCTGCTCCAAAGTTCGGTCTTCCTCGTTTCCTGTCATTAAACCACTGGGACTTCTACAAACACACACATGCAGTACATCTATTCTTCTTAGGACACTGCACTGACTTCCATTTATTTGGAAAGCCTAGACAAAGCCTTATCCTTAACCTTAACTATAACCATTTAATGAGTAACCCTAGCCTTAATCTAACCACAGTTCAAACCTTAGCCCTAAACTTAACCAGTTCCTCATACATGAGGTTCTGCCTCATTAGGACCATGTCTTGGTCTCCATGAGGACTACTGGTCCTGAAAAGGTAAAAATAAATAAATAAACATGCACATGCACACATAAGTACACACACAGCATATTACAGCCGTACTTGATGGGTTAGCAATATATAGACTTTCTTTTTTTTAATCCATCCAATGGAAAAAAAAACATACTAAAACAACACATGAAAAATAATCCAGACTTAATTGAGTCCTGCTCATTAGAGTAGTCAGGATAGTCCCTGTCCTGCAATGCAGCGCTACTCCACTGCTGAGTGGTCTTTATCATTTCATTCTACTGCTCCCTGTAAAACCAAGACAATTAGGTCTGACAAAAGATCTGTCCTGATAAACGACCTGCTAAAAGAACAATATATGACCCATTATATGATGTCTCTGCACTAATAACTAGAGTCACAAACCAAGGCTCCTATTCATCATGCTATTAACGCTTCTCCTGCCAACCATTCCTCATGGGTTTTGGAAAATCTTACAATCCCGACACTGATGTTGTTTGCAATGTTACCCCCTATTTCCTTAAACAACAGTGCTCCAAGACATTGCAAAACTTGGTAGAGAGACTGTAATGTAGTGAGAATTGTATTCAAACATTAAAGCCTCTATAAATGTCAAGTGGCTTTTACTAATTGGCTGCTATAGTGGCTCAGTGGCTGTCTTCTTAAAAAATATAAAGTCAGATAAAACAGTGTTAAACACATCTTAACATCTTTTATCTGACTCTCCTTTATTACCCCTTTACAAAGACAAACAAACAAACAAAAATGTACTTAAATGCATATATTCACACTTGATACAGGATACATTTTCAAATTAAAATGAATACTGTAATATTGTAAATTCTATTAAACCGTTATTGATGAGGACACATACTGTATAATCACATCCTTGAGCAGGACTGCCATGTTCAGGTTGCCAGGTTGCATTGATTAATTTTCAGCTGTAATATGTAGTACAGGCTCAAGGCTAAAATCAAGGTGGCAAAATATGAGAAAACCTCTCAGTGAAAGGGAGCACTGATTACAGTGATTTATTTTTATACTGAATTGTTTTATTCAGGTTAATTTGCAAGTGAGTGTAGATGAATTTTGTCATAGCAACCATTTCCACCACTATTTTTTAAGAATATAACTTTACTTCAAAGTACATGGATTTGTCTCATCGCTAAATGCAAAGCAAAAAGAAAATCACTGACAAAATAATTTTTCCCCCTCATATACAAACAAAAAATATTCTATGATTAAGTGCAGTGTGACATAATATTATCATAACTGCAGCAGTAAATGAATTCCTTTTGTTCTCTTGTTTAAAATCCTGCTACACTGAGTTAGGGATGAAAAGTAAACAAAAATCAGATTTTTCTTGATGTCACTGTGTACTAAAAAAAACTTTTCAGTTGAGGGGACTATGCATAGATGATGTGCAGCTGTGATAATCCCTTTCCAGTCTGAAGAGCTAGAGACCAAATACTCCCACAGACCCCTCGACTTCTGCAGAAAACACATCCAGGAAAGAAAACAGGAGCTCACACGCCACATGGACATTTTTACATTTCTACACCACAGTGATGACACGCAGCACAGAGAAACTTCTGTGTAGGATGTGAAGTGGGAATGCAAGTGCACTTCTATGTTGTTGAAAGTTAGAGAGCAGTGCCAAAGGTACTGTAAGTGTCAGCGCAGGAAGTAAAACCTGGATTATTGAGTAAAAAAAAAAAAAAAAGGGTTAAAAAAACATTAGACCATGGGTTCCATCAATCAATTAATGTTTGACAAAGCATTGCCAAGCATGCGTGGATTTGCAATGCTGATATTATAATTCAAACCGAATGAGTTGAAGCTATATACACAAATACTACCATTATTGTGGAATAAATCAACACACAATCATCTTTTTAGTAAATTTCTTTAAAGTTCACTCTCACGCTTGTTATGGATAAAGTTACGGTAAGCCTCCAGGAAGTGAGTATAAATCCGCGAAACCTGCCTTTGTGTTACGTGCATTTATGATTTAATGAGGACACACTGTCACCACAATGACTGAAGTCCCTGTCGTTGGAAGAGGAGTTTTTCACTCCATTTATCTCCTCATCACTTGTAGAAATAGTAAGAGAAATTGGGGAAAGATGAGATGTTACATACAGTATAATGGTAAACTTAAGTTAGAGGAAGAAGACAAACAAGGAAAACAAGTACAGAAAAGAAGACACGGATGCGCAACACAAAATAAAACAGAAAAGATAAGTGGATGGTGCCACCATCTAGCTAGTGTTTGGGCTGAGACAGAGAGATAATGAAACAATAAGATGGGAGAGGCGGGTTTGAAATTAGGATAGTCATCTTGAAAACTTGTGGCAGAACCAAGGACAGAAGTGTCTTGTTTCTAAAACACGCTGTCAAGAAAGAAAAGTTTGGATTTGGAGAGGAAATGATGAGGAGAGAAGCTAAGGCAGTAGATATGTAGAAGCACTGCAAAAATGTTAGGTTGGAAGCAGAGTTCAGAGAAGCTAAGACTACAAGACAGGGTGCTCCATAAGAAAGACGCAAGAGGTGAACTATTCATAGAGGGATAAATTATTACGTACCAGGAAGCAGCTGTGCGACAGAGAGGGTGAAGGTAGCTCCTGATCAGCAAGTCAGAGTGTCAAGCAGAGATATGAAGGGTTGAGAGTGATAAGGACACATTTGTAGGGAAGAGTTGGTTGTGACAGATTGTAAGGAATCGGGGGGGGGGGGGAAGACAATGAGGTAAACCTGGCAGGATCCACAGCTCATTGTCTGCAAATAATCAGCTTTAGGCCATCATATTCAGTAGGATTGTGTCCCTGGACTCCTTATTCTGCTACACACGGCAAAACAAACAGTCTAATCCCAGTATCTGCGCGCAGAAAGCATGCAAATATATTCTGAATGTAAAAAACACTAATATAAGAAGAAATATTCTTGACTTTTTACTTGGAGAAACACACTATTTGACCATTTTTCTAATCCAAATTAGGATTCATGTAAACTTGTAAATGTAAAGTTCAGCTTTTCCTTAAAAGCTACACCTATTGCTGACAGGGTATTTTCAAAGGCTTAAGAGGTAAAATTTATCCAGTTACAATATATAATTGTACTTAAATAAGCTTGTATGAAAATCAACATTAACAACTATCAATTTAAGGAACATAAATAAATGTACATATCATAAAAACAGAATCTGGCTGTACAGTGATACTAAGCTAAGTGACTGTCTGTCTCACACACAAATGCATTCAAACTTCTGCCAGCAGCAGAAGTATCCACAGGGAGAATCAGTGATTTCCTGCCAGACGAGCACTCATCTCCATTTTCACGCTCTTGAATTAGGTGGCTTTGACAGGCTCTGTTAATATGCAGCTGCTAAATGACTTCCACCTCAGGATTATCGACTATCCCTCCAATCAGTCAAGATGGAATGATGGCAAGTTACAGTAACTTTGAAATACAACAGTAGCATCATCATCATCATCAGCAGCAGCAGCAGCAGCAGCAGCAGCAGCAGCAGCAGCAGCACATACTTGAAAACACTACTGAAAAAAAGATGTAATTGTTTGATATTTGTATTTATTTGGCTCCTTTTCAGGGAGGTGCAATGTTTCTCTAACAATATTCTGTTAGGTGTCATGGGATGATCATTTGATCAACCGAGAATATTGGATACGTGTAGGTTTAAATACCTTCTTTGCAACCTGTCAAGAAAATGAGAAATCTAATCCCTAAAGTTACATTTAAATCAAGAGAAACAAGTGAAGGAAAATGACTTCCTATAATAATTAGCTGGTGGAACAGAGTATTTTGTTGAGAGTCTATAAGTGTCCTTGGCATTTGGACAATAGGTGTAATGAGCAGGGACTATAGGAACCCCCCTAAAGTCCAGACACTGGTGGTGATGGTGAGTGATGAGGCTGATGAAGGATGAAGAATGAGAGATGCTGTGAGTCTTTGGAGACTTGGTGGTGATAGGCAGATGGAAGGTGAGAATGACAGCACAACAAGAGAATTAAGTGAGAAAGAGACAACATATTTAAAGCTCCAGTCTATCAGAGTTTACTGAGAAGATGATTTTTGGTCCATATTTCATATCTTGAAATATTTGCTTCAGTTTCCCACTACCACACATGTTTCAGAGAACCAAGGATAATTCCTTAACCTAAAGTTCTCACTTTACCAATATAGCTGTTATGCCTCCTCTATTCATCAGCTGTGATGTCAAACACATCGCCTTGTGTCTCCACAGGCAAGAAAACAGGACTACACCACCACTATACCGAGAAACACAGAGAGAATCCTGTCGAGCTGGTAGGTTTAATCAGCACGGTGTGAACTCATTTCACAATAGCACGAATGTAACAGACATTCGTTTATCTTGAAAGATTACACACTACAGCTTAAAACGTCAGTGAACAAGGTGATTGGCTAACGATTTTAGGTGCATTGCAGAGTTACTGGGGCAGACAAAGCAGTTGGCGAGCAGCTGACGCCACAGGAAGGGAGTGCTGGGAGGTGACAGAGCTTGTGCACGAGGATATGAAAGCTGGGAGACTGGGAATGAGACTATGAGCGATGCATGCAACTGAGTAGTCTTACTAAAAATAATGATACACGATACCTGACAGACAGCGTTTGCCTCTCGGCTACAATTATTTATTGTGGTAATAATCCTCAAACTGCAACCAGCACTGAGACTGAGTTGGTTGTTTGGCAGCATCACAGTGGGGTTTGTTTAGTGTTTGGCCTCATATTACTTGTGACTCCCTGCCATTACGTAAGTGGAGAGTGGTGGAGTGTAGCATGGCACTGATAGGTGTTGAGTTAACATTGCAGTAAGAAGGACTTCAAAAGCATTAAAGAAATGTCTATAAACAGAGATATGACATGAAATTAAACCTTTGAGGAAATGGCTCAAGTATCAGAATAATTATGATTAGCCATTGAGCATTTAACTTTAGCAGCACTGCTAAACAGTTCAGTGCTTCAGAAAATGTTGGAAAATGTTGGTGGAGGGCATTAGAATGTCTCTCTGGTTTTGCTTGTACCTGCAGAAGTGATCAAACTTGACCTTTCAAACTCTATGTCAGTGATGAATCACTGACCTGGCCATAAATCCTGATAGGGAACTAGGGGAGAAATTTAAGGAGACAGGATAGATGAAGACACACGACTCAGACAGAAATTTCACTAATGCATAACCTAAATCACTGACATTATACTGGAGATGACAAGGACTCTGATTAGTTCTTTGTCTGCTTGATGAATCCAGTAGAACAAACCTGTCTTATGCAGCATTCAGTTATATATCAGACAATCACTGTAGCCCCAGATCTTGCCTCATTAAATTCTTCAAGAAAAAGTAGAAATGTAAAAAAGGAAGACAGAATGAGAAAAGCAAGCTCCAAAGTGAAGCTGAAATGTGAATTGCAAAGCAGTGCATGAGTTTACATTGTATTTGCAGGCCTGAGGGTCTCTCACGCTGCTCGTTACTTGGCTGAGTTGTGTCAAGATGTTAAGACAGGCTGCCAGTGCCGAAGTTGCCTGTGCAGTGATGACACTCAGACTCCTAAAAGAAGTGGGCCTCGCTGTCTGCAGCAGAGCATCACGACACACAGAGCCCAGTCAATTAAACAGCAACAATGCTCACATCACAACCGTGCCACAGCAAATAATATGGAAACAAGGCACTGAACAGCTACTGCAAAGAGGGAACAGGTGACATGCAGCTCAGGAGTAAGTACATAATCCCTGAAGCAAACACATACACAATATCAAATCCCAAAATATTGTAATTACACTAGTTCAAACACACAATAAGTTATTATAATATACTTGGATGATTGTTTGAAACCCCCAACCGTTTATCTCCTGTTCCAAATCTTGGAAAAATGTTTCTTTGCTGAGCTTAGGATAATAACACAGGGCTGTTCCAATGAGTTTCCAACATAGACTGTGTAAAAAAGTGGAGCATAAAATAGCAGTTAGCCACCAGGTTTGGCTTCATTGATTGTAAAAAGAATTACATTTGAATGAATGGGAAAATTAGCCTCTGTCTCACTTGATTTACAAACATTTTCCTAAAGTTAATGTTCTCAATCAGTATTTTTAGATCTTCAATGTCACATGGTGTAAATTTTGTAAATTATTTCTCCAATTTGAGGAAAATAGAGGATACATTATATAAGTGGACATACAGTATGTGTGACTGACAACTGGTATTGTCTAATAGTTGCCTGGTATAACCAGAACACTGTTCTGGTTCTGGCATAACCACAATGAAGGGTATGTTATCTTTTTTTTTCCTTGAAAATTAGTCCAGCCTTACATCAAAAGACACATGTTTGAAGATAAAGCATGAAACATCTCTATATTACAAGTGTTACATAACCTTCCATGCATGATGTTACATACAGTACCTATCTATTGTCACAGATTCTTCACTGATGTGCGGCTTTTATATGCTACACATGATTTTAACAGTAGAAAAGAAAGCTTTGGGGATTTAAGGGTTGTGGGCTTGATAGCAACAGAAAGGGAGAGTGTGCTGTGTGAATCGACAACACATCACAACACTGAAAGGCAACAACGCACAAGCTCAGACAAAATCAATCCAATTGTATATATCCTGTCTACATGGAAAGAGCAGATGAAACAAAGACAATACACCCATTAGTTACGTTATATACAGTACATGTATCTTTGCTTGGGTCAGTGTTTCTCACAGCAGCATTACGTGCATCTCTGTTTATATTTCAATTAAAACAAGTGACTTGACAAATGAATGGAAAACCTAAAAAACAAATTACAACAGACGTTGGTAAAATATACCCTGTGTTGTGCAGGTTTACGTCAAGCACAAAACAACCTTCTTTACTGAAAAATACATGTGCAGTATTTGAGCTGAGATGAGATACCTAACAACTGTTTCATCACCATAGCAACAGTGGCCGCGTCCAGCTCCTCTGCTGGCATTCTACTCAATACATTGAGAACAAAAATAATCAATACCTGTGAATGTGGTTATACTATGTTTTTGTGATTACATTTACACTTATATGACTGGAATGTGGAAAAAGAAAATGCACGATCATTATCAGAAAATTATATATATATATATATATATATATATAATTTCAGAACAAATGAAAGTTGCTATGTTGCAATGGTTTATTTTCTATGGGGGTTTTTTCAGTCCTGGCTTCAACAGTGTCCTGTGGGAGGAATCATATTTCACCAATCACATGCTGAGTGTTGTGCAGAGAACTAATCCCAGTCCAATTTATTCCATTTAGGTCAGAGAACAAGTAAAGAGAGCACTCTTAAATCTTCTGTCTGCATTTGGAAACGAATAAACTAATTAAAGGGCTGCAGAGGCAGTGGCCAGGAATTAGTACTCTGAACAGCCTCTCATAACCTCATTTCTTGCAGGCCTAGCCCTCATGTCGTTTTGATTTTGGTCCATTTTATTATCCCAAAGTGGTAAAACAAAGAAGTTAGAACACTTGAAGAGAGTTATAAAGAAAGTCATAAAGGTTTAATATAAAACAGGCATGTGTATTTCTCTGGTTCCTTGCTTTTTTGCAGGCTTTTACTAGTGTGCGATAAAGTCATTAAAAAGTTAAGACTTAATATGGTGGACAGTGAAGCTTCCAGTTAAATGAAATATCACACAAATCTCACTATTACCATGTTAAATTGCCCTTTTTTTTCCATTATATCACTTTAAATGTTTTTATTGTCACACTTGGCTCGACATGCAACAGTGTACTGTAAGCATGGTCACAGTAAAAGAAACCACAGGATCTGGTAAGGAGTTCTGCTTTTTAACTTTGATATGTGAGCGTTTCCACTGCTGCAGCCTATCCCACTCCATTTACAGTCTATCTTATAAAGTGCAATTGGGGTTTTGGCCCTGATTTCTCAATGCAATATGGAGATGTGTATATGGATGTGTGCGCACATGTGAGGGGAAATATAGTGTTTAGAAATTAAAGAGGAAACAGGAATCTTAAAAGCGAGGCAGTATAATAAAACTTGAAAGTGAGAGGAAAAGAAGATACGGTAAATGTAGGTCACAAAGGAGGGAAGGGAGTGCATGTTAAATGACATAGCAGACATCTGCTTCTTAGGTCACTGACACAAACAGAAACATTTTTTTTGTTGCCAAAAGCGCACAAGGGAGCAACAAATTAGCTCTTTCTCGGCAAAACTCCAAGTAATCTCTGAAGGCAGGTAGAGACTGCAGCTGTTAAACAAACAAGTAAAAAAAAAGCTCTACTGAATATTAATGGGATTTTATGAGCTGTCACCAGGGACCATACATACTGAATCTTGATATTTCCAACGATTTTGAAACAGTCCTTCTTCATTGTTTTTTGATTGGATACTTTAGATACTTGTTGCAGAAGAACGGCATTGTTTGTCTGAAGTGTTCAAATGGTCTAGTCATTGCATAAACTCAAACCTCCCTTGTTAAAGGGAATGTTCAGTGTTTTTGTAGGTGTGGTTTAATGGGGGTATGGGTGAACACAGATGCTTGCTCTTACAGAAAACAGGGCTGTCACTAAGGAAACAAGGAAAAACAGATTTTAACTACTTAACCGAAGGCTCACCTATTAAAGACTAGTCATCCCTGCATATTTTCTGTGTGTATTTCTTGTTAAAACAGGCTGCGAGTCGTGTCGCCATAGTGATTGGCTGCAGGTACGACACAGCATGACATAGTGAAACATGGAAGATGGCCTACTATCGTTTGCGGAGAGCTTCTTGTTGCCACTGTTGCTTAATCTGTGGTGTTATTAACCACAGAGGAGGTTGAGAGTGATGTTTCTGAGGAAGAGGATGATGAGGAGGAAATTTCTGGATTGAGGCCATAGATGTTTGAACCGGTACACAATGTGAGGGAGATGCAGAGGAGGGAGTGACCGGAGAAACACAATCTGATGGAGTTGATGCATCTGCATGGTGGCAGGAAGCATTAAAAGCATCATACAGCCCTGAAGGCATCTTAGTTTACTCTCTTGTGTACAAAATGAGTCTAAACAAAGTTTACTTCGATATCACATTTAAAAACAACCTCAGATTTTCCAGTGTGCTATTGTAGCATATGCTACAATAAAACATGGGGAACTGATGCCAAGAGAGGATGGAGGCTTATGGTTTGAGCTCCCAAATCTCTTTTAGATAGTGTCTCTCGAGATGTTCTGATATCAAGAAGTGCTTGGAGATCATACACCAGTAGAGAGAGAGAGACATCTTGGCAGCAAACACTTCAGTGCAACAGCACACACTAATCCAAACCACTAATCCTGACAGATGCTCAGTGGTGTCATCCTGTCAGACCAAGATGAGTCATCAGAAATCTCAAAGTGAATTCGTGGGCATAGCAACCTCTAAAAATCCAATAGAAATAATGGAAAACATTTCACTTTTCATAGTATTAGGTCATATACGACATGCAGGGGACACCTCAAGCAACATCAACTCATGGACTTTTAGTCAGTGATATGCTTGCCACTTTTTTAACTTCTTTTTTGGCTAAAACTGAAGCTCCCTTTGTTTTTCCTTGTGTCTCTGCTGGTATGTTTCTAGTGAGCACAAAGGTCCGAAAGTGCACTTGATGTACTGAGTGTCAATTCATCACCACCACACTTCAAAAAAAACTAAACTATCCCTCTATGATTCAGTTCTTAGACCAATTAAATTTTGGGCTGTTGAGAATTTAAATGAGTCACAACAGACAGTAGATTAGAAACGTTACAGGGAAACATGATAGCATCACAAGTTCATATACTGTAATTGTAGTTTGGAATATGAGTTTGATAAAGGAGCCAAAGAAGGAAACAGCATTTCAGACAGAACAGCTTAGGGACTTTTGTTTCATTTGTATGACAAGTGAACAAATATTATTCTGTATTGTAGCATTTCCCATATACATCTCTATACAAGCATCCCTGTGATTAGGGACTCTGGGATTTTAAAGGCTTACTTTCTCTATATCTCCACTCTCCTGAACATTTTAGTCAGCAAAGTCAATAGCTTTTTTTATGTCTGTAACCCGGGTGGACCTTTTTAAGATAATCATTATTCGCAAATGAAATGCTTGGACTCATTTTCTTTCTCCCTTTTTTGTTCTGTACACTCATTTTAGCATATTTTTCTATCCTTTTTATTCTCCCAACAATGGTCATCAAAGACTTTGTGCTCAAATGAAATGGAATATGGAAAACAAAATGACAGAGTAATTCTCTTTTTGTCAGAAAATGTATTAATTTAGGTCCTCGGACTGACATAGCAATACTCTGTGGCAAATGTAAGAAAGGTGTGGCTTTTTAAAGGGAAGCACAAAACCAGATTCATCCGCTATGATACGGCTGTAATAAGAATGTAAAAGTTTATATGAAAGGGCGATTGACAATAAAGGCCTGACGTATCAGAGACTATATAGTAGTTTGTGGCATTATGTGCCATTTTATGAAGGCTTCAACTGATAAAACCTTTTGACTTTTCAAACTAGTGTTGCGAAAGAGGGATTGTGTAATTTTAAAGAGCAGAAGGCTGAAGTTTTAGGATGGCAAATGTTTGATTTTAATGAATAATGACAAAGAAGCACAGAAAGAAGCATCCATCAGTGAAATTTGTTTTGGTCTCTGAGGCTTTTTCCTTCCTCTTTAAATTGAAGCTTTTTGTGCATTTACACACTGTAAATTACATCACTAAAATATCACAGGTGGACAGGTTTTCATTCACATTTGAGGAAAATAACATTGCGCTACTTTATGGCTTTACACTACACTTCTAGTCTTAGTTGTTTATTCTGTTGTGTTTTGACAATAATGAGACAAGTGCAAATACATCCAGTTTGTTATACAGTTTGCTTGAATATAAACTTTATATTCTTTATGCCAATTGACATCAGGTTTTATTAAAACTTTAGAAAAAGGAATAAATAAGTAGTGTCAGAGACAGAAGCAATGAGAAATAAAGGAGAAAATAGTCAAACAGGTTAAGCTAATTCAAGTGAAAAAAGGAACAAAGATGATGGAGGGACATTAACACAACTGACTCGATTCTACAGGTGTAATACAATGCCAATACATTGAAAAAAGAGTGGAACCTGCT
The DNA here is from genome assembly GCA_016785285.1 of Brachirus orientalis. Classification (NCBI taxonomy): domain Eukaryota; kingdom Metazoa; phylum Chordata; class Actinopteri; order Pleuronectiformes; family Soleidae; genus Brachirus; species Brachirus orientalis. The sequence continues at coordinate 12,766,486 of JAFBJR010000905.1, forward strand.
ACTAAATGATTAATAGATCATCTGGACAGATGAAACATTACTTGTATGCTGTGTTCATCTGAAAACAGATCACAAAACATCACCCCGTGTCAGCACAGACATGGAAAATAATACTGAGAAAGTTGTGCAGAGGTTAGGGGGCATAGCAGGGTTTGAATGTAATGGACATTTGTTTATTTATAAAGGTTACACAGTGCAGCTTTAAATGTTTTTTAAACCATTATGTAAATGCATGTTGGGTGGGAAAATTACAGCCTGAATAATAATAAAATGAATATGAATAGGTACACATGATTTTTATAAATTCATATTTTGTTTTAGTGGAATTTAAACAAAATTATCAAGAGTTTTGCACCAGAAACATCCTGTAGAATATACTTGTACTAATGTTTTCAGTCACCTCCTACTGGCATGGAGAATTGTCCGTGAAATCCACTTAATTCCTCCAGCGGTTTCATTATACTTATCAGACAGCGCAGTACAAAATGCTTCACATGGTCACCTGGCTGGCAAACTGCAATGCCTGCAAAAGGTAAGTAAAGCCTCTATCACAACACATCAAGAAAGTACTGTACCCTCACATAGTCTGTATCAGCAGCTCGCTTGCTACTGAAAACCTGTCTGTAAAAACCAGATAAGTAGAAACCCTCTGAAGAAAAACCTATACTAAGTATTCCTGGCATCCAGCCCAAACACCTTATGCTGAGAGGCTGAGAATAGAAACGTCATGATACACGCAGATGCGGAACTGAATAAAACATTTTGAGAGACATTTGATAGTCTATGAAAAGCAAATTAAAGTTAATTGTCATGCAATACAAATGTTAAAATGTTAAAATACACAGTCTTTACAATTTCACAACTCGAAAAAAAAATAAAGGTAGAGGGTTGAAATGACCGCGCACCACATTCATCAGCAGGGAAATAGATTGAAAGCCTGGATCATCATCATCATCATCATCAACATAAATAATGCGAGTGTGTTCTCACTTACCACTTTATTAGGTACAAAGCACACCTTATAAAGTGGCAGGAGTGGCAATCAGTGTGGTCTTCTGCAGCTGTAGCCCATCTCCTTCAAGATGAAACCTTTCAATGTGTTTAAAAATGGGCTTCTGCCATTTCTGGTGCAACACCAAGGCACTTTCAGCTGTCAGCATCACATCTGCAGGGATGCTTACTTTTTAAAACTTGAAACACTGCTGAACATCATTTATTTCATCTAAACGATTGATTTAAAGGGGAATGCTAGTATGTGTGGCCTGTGTATGTGAACTGGTACTCACAAAAGGTTTCATAAATGATCCAGTAGTTCAACTTAGGGGCAGACAGGTTGCAGTGTAATCTTATGGGGCAATTGCGCCATTCTGCGTTATATCGATAAAAAGTGCTTGTTTTCGCCAAGCAACATTACCAAGGGTGTAGATTTGGTTATAAGACTTGTGGGGACACTGTGCAGCTGTGTTGTCAGCAAAGCACTTCCCTTCCTCCTTCTCTGTGGCTCCAGCTTGTTTCTGCTCTGCTGTGATGCATTGACTGATGCTCGTAAAATCCACTTGCTCACTCACGCTCCGCTCTCACAGCATTTGTTCACACGTACACAAGGGCGAAGGTTTATTGGTGGGAACATGTCCCTAACAATATTTGGAGAAAGCCAGATTGTCCCCACTCATGTTAGAGACAGGGCAATGTGAATGCAACACAGCAGAGCAGCAGTCTGCAGCAGTCACAGAGAAGATGAGAGACAAGTGCTGTTCTGACAACACAGCGCCACAGTGTCCCCACCAGTCTTTCAACCAAACCTACACCCTTGATAATGTTGCCAGACTCTTACAATAATAATTTGAGCCATTTATTGACGCAAAACAAGTACCTTTTAAGGTTATACTGTAATTTGAGCCATTTACTGGTGAAAAACAAGCACCTTTTACGGATATAACTTGCCCTGTAAGATTACACTGCAGCCTGTTGCAGCTGCCACCCGTGCTGAACTACTGGACCCATTATGAAACTTTTTGCAAGAACCATTCACATACAAGCCCACATTTATAACATAGGGCCCATGTCAAAAAATAGAATTCCCCTTTAAAGAGAGACCAAATTAAAAGGTTCAAAATAGTAACCACTATAACATTATCACTGAGAGATATGGTGGTGTTGTTGGCACTGAGGTGAAAAAACAGGACAGACAATGGGAATCCGGATAATTGTCTTATTTTAGCAGCTTAACCCCAGTTTAAAAATCCTGTGGATACCTGTGAATACCTGATAATTTCAGTTTGATAGATGATGTCTATGATCAAGGCTCACAGTGGGTGAAACTCACCAGCAACAGAGAGATGAGTGGTAGCCAACCCAGCACGGACTTGAACCAGCTCTACAGTGTGCACTAGACCAACTGCTGATTGTTTGAGTGTGTACTACTCATGTAACAGCTTCAGAGGCAGCACGAACACAGCACAGAGGACACCCAAGGTGACTACATGCATGTAGTTGATTTTACCATAGCCTTGATTTATTTATTCATTCATTCATTTTGTGCAGGTTGAAAAAAGCACTTGAATTCACTTTATGCAGAAAGAACAGCAACCAATAAACTACTTCACAAATAGATATTTGCAGATGGAAAATCAAAGAAAAGATTGAAAGCAAAAAAGAAGACTAAGAAAGGATCTTTCCCATTTGAATGACTAGACTTGAAGGGGCTATGTAAGAAATATTGTATGTTAATTTATGAAATACCCATGATGTCTCAGCATGTTCCAACAATGGTGCAGCCAGTACATTTATTTGCAGGTCACAAACTCTGTTTATCTTGTTTAGCGACCTGCAGCTGTGACTCAAAAATGCCAAACATTAGCAAACATAAAAAGCCTCACTGCTTCTCTCAAAAACATCTCAACCACAGAAGCAGAATATACTGCTTGCAGCAGACACTGTCTGTTGCTTAAATGCAAAAAAATGATCAATTTTTTTTTATAAAAACAAAACAGATGTTTGGATAGGGAAGTATGTACATGAGCGCACTTTAACATTGGCATAAGTAAAACTATTTATTTACATGTTTTGTAAACTTTGGCATCCACACATTATATATGCTCAATTTATTGTATGTATTTTACAATCTCTATTGCAGATCTACTCTGCACTATTCTGAAATTCTGCCACTATCCTGTAATGGTAATATAACCTAACCATGCACTGTGATGCAGGTTGAGGGTGAGTGCATTTGGTTTTCAACTCAGCAGGATGATTCTTTGCTGTGACTCAGTGGTTGAAAGCACAGTGAAATGCCAAATATGAACAAATGGCAGCGAGATAAAATAAAAGGTCCACAGTAAGACTGTAAGACAGTAAGGTGTTTCCATATGGCTGTGACTCGGATGGTGGAGCAGGTTGTTAAGTGCACTGTACAAGTGCAGCCTATTTTCATTTTGTTCACTGTTTTACGATTTCCACTTCGCAAGTGCAAAAACCTCAAACTGGGTTTTTGACTTTGAAGTGACATAAAACTTATTATTGCACAACACACACAGCACATAGGAATGTTTATATTTAAATGATGCACATGCAGTATGTGTGCACATATGTGAACTCCTTTGTAAGATATTTTAATTTATGTCTCAAAAGAAGAAAGTACTTAAACATAGATATTTTTGCATTTTCTCCCTTTGAAACGACAAAGAAAAGTCACAGTCAAGTCGTAGATTTCCTGCTGAACAAAGTTGCAGGTCAAAATCTGAACAACTGAAACAATCCATCAGAAATCTGGTGTGAATAGTCATTCACAATGACTTAGATGGAAAATTCATATTCAGAGTAAAAATACATTAAAACATAGGCTGAATTTGAAAGAGACGGGCTCACAGAAGCCTCAGCCAAAATATCCACAGAAGTGGCTGAGTTCTGAAGTGCTACATACACTGTTTAGTTGCAGGTGTGTAATTGCTGGTGGGGAGCAGGTTGGGAAAGTAATTACAACAATTAAATCAAATGACATTTTCATGCACCTAATTAAGAATTTTATTTGCCGCTGTATCCTGTTGAGACGACTCGAGAAGCTCCACCACAGCACGCTCAGCAAGCTCAAAGTCTTTGATGTAAAATGCCCCTCTCCCCCCCACAGCAGTCTCTCTGCCAGCTCCCACCCTGCTGGGCCAGAACAAAGGGGAGCTGGATTGCCTGCTTGTTTAGGATATATTGTATTCTCGTGAGTGTAATTACATCTCACATAAAAGCGATAAAGAGGAAAGAACAACAAACATTACAGAATGAACTGTGAAGGATAATTTGGATTGTCCTCTTAATAGGACAATTGCTACCGGGTAACCAGGTCCTTGAACAATCTGAACTGACAGTCAGTGGTCAGCAGCACCCACCATGCATTACCAAACATGCATTAACAGAGAGACAGGAGCTGCTAGTCACAGCTGCATCATTTGGAACATTTATGTCATTTAGGGAATTAAAAAATATCGGAAAAATAGCAACTTGAATTCAGTAGACAATATATTGAATTGACTGATGGAGACAGGAGTGGATTGACAACTACTGTGTGAAGTGATGTAAAAAGATTAAAAATGTCTGTTTCCAGCTGGAAATGGCTGTATGAAAGTGAGAAAAGCAACAAACATATTCCCAAGTTATTATAGACTTAAGTAGGCATTTATTTTATTAGTTAAGCCTTTTCGCTTTTCCTTCCAGCAGCCATGTTGAGTGCGAGCGCATGTGTCTGGGCCCTATAGGCTGGTTCACAGAAATGGCAGGACAGTTGGTGTCTCAATAGCACATGTCAAACATGAACTTAGAACATACACAGAACTTACTAAATTAGCATGTACTTTATACATAATAATAAATAAATTTGTAAAGTTTCAAATGTTGACAATGTGTGTTTTGGGGTCCAATATAAGTCAATTAGGAATTATTGATTAAAATTTGAAGCTGTATCTATCTATTTGTCAAGTAAAAGCCTGTTATGGAGGCTGGGTACTAACTGTTGTCTATTTGGGGCAGATAAGTTGCATGGGTTGTAGAAATAAAGTAATTTTTTGAATACTTTCTACATCATGTTTGGAATTTTTCCTTTTATTACTTTATGAAGGTAATGTAGAAACAGAAGGGGAAGGAGAGCAAGCTGCAAAATGGACAAGCAGAGTTCATCTAAAGTTAAATGTGAAGAAATTATATCTAACTGTTCACACTTGGATGAATACTTCATGGATGAGTAAACCACTGAAGCTGATATTTATTTGACAATAAAAGTGACTGCATTATCGTCAACTGTAGAACTTTTATTGTCTGCCCATAATTATACTGTACGTGGCGCTTACTGATTTGATTATAACCATTTTAAGGTGAACACTGCGACAAGGCTGAGCTGAACGGGGGTGGCAGAATGGTTGCAACACTCTGACTTGCAACAGATCCAACAGACAGAGCTGACAGGTGGCAAAGCAGCCAACCAGACACCAAAAAAATTTAAATTCCATCTCACTGAGCCAGGCAAACCATGGCACATATAAAGGGACTGATCCTCCTGAGCACAGGTAAACAGGAGTAAGTCTGGAAATGTGTGATATCAGGTAACGTAACAAAACCTACAAAATACGACAGCCGTACCTTCATAGCTTTACAACTCAGCATTTGCTTTAGCTGTTTGACTACATGTCTATCTAAACCTTATGAGATGAGAACATCTGCAAATGATGATTCAGGCTTGACTTGATAGCGACAGTGGCTAAAGGCCGAGGTTTAAAAACAGTTACATTTTGCTCCAGATGTCGAAAAATGTTGCAGTGTCTGTTTTTGTTTAAAAAGTGTATATTATAGTAGACTTGCAAAAACAATGACCTTTTGAAGCAATAGTGCTGTTATCCACACTCTTTCTTAATGGCGGATGCGCAATCGTCAGTCTCAATTTCACCTTATCATAAAAAGAAAAAATGGACACAAATGAAGGACAGATTTTTAATAAAAGTAAAACAGAATCAATAATAATAATAATAAATAATAATAATAATAATAATAATAAACAACCGTAATTTCCGGACTATAAGGCGCTAGTTTTTTCACATGCTTTGAACCCTGCGGCCTAAACAATGATGCGGATAATCTATAGATTTTTACAGGAATCTAGAATTTGCCTCAAGACAAAAGTGACATTGAGAGCGACAACGAAAGAGAGACTGAGAAAGTGTGTGACGAAGTCATTCTGAGGCTGTTCAATTCCGACACTGAAGAAGACGACTTCGGTGGTTTTAGTGCACAGGAGGAAGATTAAGATAGCGATAAGTGACATTTCTGGTAGGCTAACAGTATTTTTTTAACCTGCCATGTTACTGGCACTGTTTAGAAAAAAAACATTTATTTACTCACTCACTCGTTTTTTTTCCTCTTTATCCTCCACTGAGGATATTTACACAAAAATCTTTCTGTGTAAATATCTCATGTTACAACGTGGACACCTGTGGCTTATAGACAAGTGCGGCCTATATATTCTGGCCCCTTTGTAGTGAGTATATGGCGTATACCTGCATATCATGTACAATTTTTTTTTTTTTTTCTTTTTAAATTTGGCTGGTACGGCTTATCTTCAGGTGTGCTCAATAGTGCGAACGTTACGGTACTAGAAAAGGTAACAGAAGAACCCTTGAGAAGACAGGAAGCAGAAGACATGGGGAGCAAAGACACGGAACAGACTAGGGAGGCAGGACTAACTCAACACACAGGAGACAGGTGAAGGACATCAGAAAACAGGACAGGAAGTGATAGGAAACCAGTGGTGTAAGGTAGTCTATGTAGTGAGTATATTATCTTTCAGTAAACTGTCTTTCACTAAACTGTATACGCCAACAATTTTCAAGTGGTTACACAGACATTCTGGCCCCTTTGTAGTGGGTATGTGGCGTATACCTGCATATCATGTCAAATGCACCTCTGCAAGGTTAAAGAAAACAGAAAGTCCAAACAAATTATCCAGCAAAATCGCCTGGAGTGACCCAGGGGTCATGACTAAAGAATTGTTCTTATTTTTCACCATTGTTGTTTCTCATTAGTAATACTCTCTGAATATAAGAAAGTAAGAGCAGGAGGGAGAACCAGTTCCTTGTTTATACCAACATTTGCATGCCCTGTGTACCTGAATACAAGTCTTTTGGCCTATTAGTATGGAGGCAGATTATTCCTGAAACAGACCCAAAATGCTGATTGTTTGAAAAGAGATTTTTAAATGAAAAAAATACCACTATGGATGCAGTATGAAGTGGGCGGTGAAATGGTGTGACAACTGGAATCAGAAATCCGCATCCAGCCAGACACAAAAAAAAAACAAAAAACATACATGGGGGGAAAAACAGTAGGAAGACATGAGGAAACAGGGAAGGAGGATTAATTCCCAAAAGGAACAAGCTACTTACAGTAATCCCTTCAGGGCCTGGGAGTCTTTTTTGTTTTCATTTACTCTACTTTACAAAACGACCACCCAACCATTATAAATCATATTTACTGTGCCCCTTTTCCCTGATCATTTGCATTTTGTCTTATTGAACAGATTTAATATGTAGTACTTACTCCAGACTCTCCTATTGTGTTCAAGTGGAGTGGTATTCCTCACTTGAAAGTCACTTTGGAAAAAAATGACTGCTAAATGAGCGAAAGTGAATGTAACCATACTCCAAAGATGAATTTCTAATTAGTCTGAGTGCCTGTCTATCATTATACCTTTGCAACATTAACCTAGATAAAGTTCCCAATTAAATATTTCTAAAGCTAAATTAGTTTCTGGCAGCAGTAAAGAGAGAGTCAGTAAATTCAATTAGGCAGGTGACAGATATTGCTTTTTTCAAAACACCCAAACACTTAGACAACTCCACCCTGTCAGGTAATTAATATGTTGAGTTAAAGCAAGTACAATTAATGTAAAGCATCCGCAAAGAGCTTCTAACTTTTCCTACATTGATGTTTGGCTTAGAATGTTGTTGTCTGCTGTTTACGAACTACCACAAGGTTCCAGAAAAACTGTCATCAAAACAATGTTATAAATGAATATACTTTAAGAACAATTGCTGACAGAAAAGAATGTTTGATGAATTTTCAGATCCTGGTTTCTCATAAATCTTACTTTTTCCTCCATGTGTTGCATGCGGCTAAATTAATTTTTCTTTTCCTAGGGTTCTTCCTAATTCCAAGAGCTTATGTAACATTACCATAACACAACTGATTGCTTGGATGCTGATTTTGACTTTCTACCATTTTTTTTTTGTAACCAGCTGTAAACAACAACTGTCAGATAAGAGTCATGTACTAGAAAACTTAAGGGAAATCAAGAAATGATGAGTAAGGGTTCCTCCAACAGAAGCCGACAGAGAGCAAATACACTGACTAAGCGAATTCTCCATATGATGGATCATTGATTCCACAGAGATCTTCTGTTCATTTTTCCTCAAAGATATTTTTTAAGGCTTGTCTTAAAATATCCTCCTTTTCTTTTGCATCAGAAACCGGAAATACATTTTCATTAGGTCTCTCAATAATCAAGATTTAACCTTCATTTTCACTGTGCACTGAACCCTGCTTATTTAATATTGGTGAGAGAGGATGAGCTTCTTCAAGCCATAAATGTAGGCCTAATATTTACATGCAAGACTAAGGCCAAACTCCATATCAGTTTAAAGGCCCAGTACCTAAAATGTAGGTGAACTTTTTTCTAGTGTACAGTCATGTGATTGTATGAATTGCTTTTCATTATCCCAAAAAGAGCCTCTCTAGAGTCTGCCATTTTGGACCAACATGTTTTTACAATAGCCCACAGTGGGCTTTTGATGTTAACTGGTTCTCCAAAACACCTGGAAGGGAAGTGTGAGGTCAGAGATATTTGGCTGCAACATGCAATGTCACCAGTATTTGATGCTAAATTTGACCCAGTGTATGTTTAAGTGTTTATCGCTGCCATTGAGCAGAAAACCTGGAGTAAATCCAGGGGTCACTAAGAAGCACTTTCACCAAAACCATCGTCTTTTCCTACAGGATGAACTAATACTAAACACCTTGTGTGTCCAAACTAACAAACCGGTGAGAGTCCACAACCTTGTGGTCACTGCTGTAACCATAACAACGAAGGTCAGACACATCTGATTATGGTATGCTACTATGGGTTGTATGTGAGCATAGGGACATGCAGTGCATGTATTGGAGGACTTGCTGTCATGGTTACAAATCCATGTAGATTCAAAAGACTTACTTTCCTGCACACAGCTTCTTCATCCACTGAGATCAATACTTACTTTTGCTTTCACACTGAGGCGGAGTATAGAGTATGTATGTTTCTTTTATAAATTCAACATCTGACAAAAAAAAGTATCAAATCAAACCTCAGGGAGGTTTGAAAAAAAAAAAACGGTCCAAAACTTCCGTCCAACACAAATGTTATTTTAAAATGTTATTTTAAATCAGACATTAATGCATTAATTGACCATTCCGTGACTCTATATGTATCTGATGTCTCTCTTCTGCCATTTTAACAATGATTGTAATCATTGTATTCCTGGATTTGTTCCCCAAAATGTAACAAACAGCACAGAAAAATCAGAAATAACTAATTGTTATTTTATGAAATTGTTAACTGGGTCTTTTCTTTATGTGTCAGGACTTGCTACTGTGGAAATACAGAGATACAGAGATAAAAGGAGAAAGAATGAAATGAAAAGAACATAAAAAGAAACGTGTATTATTTCCTGGACTGCGGAGAGTAAAACCTGGAGTAGAACCATGGAAGATTTTGTCAAACAAATGTATTTCTGTTGAGCCCATGCACCACAGGTTATGTGTTCTTCACGCCTGATGCTATTTCTGGCATAGTAATTCAACAACTTCTCTCTTGTGGATGCACTCTGGGAGAACACTGCTTGTTACCAACTCTGCTGGTACGGAGACATTTGTCTGGGGGCGTGAATTGATTTTGAAATGTACACTTCTACGAGAGTGTACTATTGTCGCATGTGTGTATTGTAACCCCATGACATTGTGGAAGTCAGACTTTAAAAGCTACAAGTGTTTTAAGGCTATTTGTTTTTAGCCTTAAAACAAATATGTCAAAATTTAAATATTTATTATATTAATACATATGATGATGATAATGTTATATTACTGTGTTGCTGCAATTTTTATTTTGATGTTGGACAGATTTTTTTAAATGGCATAAATAAATGCTATTCTCAGCCTCTCATAAACCAAAAGTCGGGAAAACTTTTATACTATTTATTCATAATGAAATTCAAATTAGAGACTCAACTTTTGAAAGGTTGGCTCTGGATTCCCAGAAATTCTGTCATCGGATTCTTGAAGTGACCTTTGATTTCTTGTAGACTTCTGAAGAAGTTACTGTGGCCTTTACCGTAACATAATAAATAGCTGAAATTTCATACTTGACTGTGGCTTTTTAGCAGGCAGCAGGAGTGGAGCTATTCAAACTGTCAGAATAGCAGTGAGTCATGTTCCAGGAAAACCTTTTTACCTTGGGCAAGACATATAGAAACGATAAGCAAGAGATCCCTCAAAAAAAGGGGATAGAGAGAGCACCTCCACTGACTAAACAAAACCTTGGACGGGCCATTTTGCACAACAGACTACCAGATCATCTGATACGTAAGCAAATAAATAATGGGAAGGCTTCACCAGGAGAAACAAGCAGCACCGGATCCATTAACCTGGAAAAAGTCACTGTGCTAGTAATATACTAAGATTTTAAATTTAGGCTTGTTTAATGTATATATACAATATAAATATAAAATGTGTCCCTCTATTTAGGCTCAGTTTATTCTGACTCCAATTTTCCAAAGTAGACCAGACTTAGAAATATAACAGAAAAATTGACTGAGAGTTGTTCATATCAGTCTTGTGCTCAAAAAAGGTGGTATCTGGTACCATATTAGAGCTCTAAAATGAAGCCCCTGACATATATTTATATGTCTATATGCTGAAAGACTTTTTCTTTATTCTGCATGTCCAAACATGTGGAACAGGATTACACTGAAAGACTTTAAATTGTATTAGCATGTCTGTAAATTTGATCACATTTGATTAACTTAAGGGAAGAGGGAGAGAGGGATAATGTACTGGTAAAATAATCCAGACAAACTTTGGCATGTTTCTACTAACACAACATACATACAGGAAATGAAAAGGAAAGGAAAGGAAAGGAAAGGAAAGGAAAGGAAAGGAAAGGAAAGGAAAGGAAAGGAAAGGAAAGGAAAGGAAAGGTGCTGACTTGACAGCTCTTACAATAGTTGTGCTCGATATTTAGCTTTTGACCTTAGTACCACATCCACCCACAATAACTAGCTGCACAAAACCACATTAAAAAAAGTTCAGTCTATTATAAACATTCTGCACAGATCACGTTTACACATATTGTTAACAGTATGCTGACTGGCAAATGATAAAGAGACACAGATCAATGCGCCCATTTACACACATTCACATCCACATTCGCCTTTTCTGTGTAATCAGGTAATATTGGCATTATTTTGGAGAGTGTAATGTCATAATGGCTGATATAAAAGGTGACAAACCCCACTAAATAGCAATATAATAAAGAGGGATTAAGCTTTTTTGTGAGTTCAAGCCTCTATAATGAGGTCATGAAGTCATTACGAATATGATAAACTCTTAAAAACTACGCATTGCAAATTTAATGAGGAGAAAATCACACATAGCTGTGGATTTTGTTGCCATGATAATGGTGACATAAAGGTACAATATTTGGTCATTCAGTGATAATATTGTTGTCAGACTCTGGTGCTTACTGGTTGGGGAGAAGGAGTGAAGCACTAAATTGTGCCTGGTAGCTGAGGTGCTGCTGCATTTGTAAGGACAAATTAGAGGAAAATCATTATGTACAATGGCGATGCACATTTAGGGCTCTAGAGGAGCAGATGTGTCATTAGAGTCTTTTTTTTTCTCCCTTGTAAATGATCAGGCTTTCAAAGCAGCAATTAGGTGTTAACAGTTCTGTTGGGGTGGAAGGGAAGTAAGGAAAAGCACTTTCTTATTTGCCATTTATAATATTTAGGTTTAAGGATAAATTGACAAATGGACAGTTCTTTAAGGCACAATCTACTGTATATGTGTGATTGTTTGTGATGAAGGGAAAAAAAGCAAGTTTTCACAACCAATTCAATATTATTGTTAGGTGACCTCGAGTGCCAATAAAAATTGTGAAAGGAGAGCTGTCAGAGAGAGGATTGTTGTTCCACTTGAGTCATAGTTTCTACATTGTTCTGCAACCTTCACTGTGTCTTTATTACTGTAACCATGACAACCATAATCCTAACCTCATGTTTATTATTGTAACCACAATGAAAATGGTTTGGTTTTTCTTCCAATGATGATTTGGGTGGGAGAAACAATTTATATTGTCATTTAAGTTGGAGGACTTGTTTCTTATTTGTGTCATTGCACGTCAGCACTATATTGTATATGAAAAAGTAGATGTAGTCTCCCAGTCTGAAATGTGAAGACAACATTAAAATGCCTGACACCTGACATCTCTTTTCGACTCAACTGGTTGCAAAAAGAAGTTTAGTAGCAAGTCGATTAGAGAACTAGCCTATCAGTACCTTTCAGTTAATTTATAACTGTGATAAACAATTTTCTGGAGAGTTTATGGTGTAAATCACTAGTTTTAGGTATTCTACAGTACATAATGCCCATTTTGGATAAATTATGTTCCCATTTAAAGTATAATAGATGAAACACAGTATGTATTGGGGTGCGGTCACAGTTTGATTGAAAGCTAGTCCTCTCAAATACGTACTACATGCATTTGCAGAGGTGGATGTGCAGTGGTGGTTTAGTCATGCCTACCCCCACTCTTCAATATATGGTTACTTCTGGTTTCAAAAGAGTCTTCAAAACAGTAACTCTTAGACCACTTTTACTTTCTTTCCTACTTTTCGCCGATATGTCAGAAATAGTTGTGAAACACACGTTTGACACACAATATTTTCAAGGTTTAAATAATGTACAGTTGCCATGACAGAGACAGGAGTGAACTATTTCAGTTTGAAAAATGAAAAATGAATTACATAGAATGGAAAAGAAGAGTTAACAGTGAGGTGGCTGCCAAGACCTCCGTGATTATACACGCTGAACACACCATGGAGTAGAGGTGCGGGAGTGACTGTATTTGAAAATTTAAAGCTTTTTGTAAGCTTTGCCAAGAAGATAATTGCTCATGAGCCAAGATTGATATTTGTGTGATACATGGATGAAAATACAATATGAAGTGCACACAGCTCAGTGTAGGAGGGCTGTCAAGAACAATGCACTGTACAGCTTTTATAGTGAGTGGGATGTACTGATAAGCAGTGTATGTGTAAACAATATGCCTGTGGTAATGTCACGCTCATGGCAGCATCAAATGAGTATGCGGTACAACAGAAAGAGAAAGGTTGCAACAAGAGAGCCAATGGGAAAAAAATTATTCAATATGTATTATTCAGCAGAAGATGCAATGAGCCACAGCAATCACAATTCTGACTCACTGTAATGATAATGCTATGAAAGGTACAGTGAGTAGAATTTGTTGGGGAGGTTACTGATCAATACCTCAACAGTTCACCATGATGGAAATCAAAGAACAACTCCTCTGCACCTTCCCTGGGCTCTGGTTACAGCATCACAAGAGCCTTTGACCACTCACAAGGCAGTTCAAAATGAAAGAGGAAAGGCACTACTATTGGCTGCTACAGCATTGTACACTAAAAGATAGAGAACTCAATGCAGAGAAGCCAATGTTCAAACACTTATACACAGTTGCACAGAGTCATAAACAGATAAAGCAGTCCAACCAAGCAAAAAATAGAAGGCACAAATCCAAAAACTAAAAAATACAGCCCAAAGATCAACAGTATCGAAATACATGAGAGAGAGAGAGATGCACAAAGGAGAAGTGAAAATCTGGCAGAGATGTGTGGTGAATGCTGACGTATACAGATTGACGAGGTGAAAACAACAGGGACCGGAAGTGGGTGAGGTTAGGGAAACAGGAACAGGAAATGGGGAACAGAGGTGAGTAACCAAAACAAGTCCCGACAGCTCCACTACACGTATTCTGCACATATGTTCTACAGCAACTGCAAAGAAATCTGAGAGAGCAAGACGTTTAACAGAGAGTTGGGCAATTAAGGGAATAACACATATGTCTGTATGAGCAGAGGGTTTCAGAGATAAAGAGATATCCTCGAGTCAAGTCACTGATGAAACAAGTGCATCTGTCCAAGCTCATCTATGAGAGAAGCTCAAGACAAAGAACTTTAACCTCAGAACGAGTATTTTTGCAACTTGTGGATGCAATTCAACACTTTCCTGTGATCCTACTTACTGCAGCTTTAGGGAAATGGAAACCAAACAATTGCAACAGGCTGGCAGAACCAGTCAAAACCAGTGAAATGATGGATGGATGGATAGACAGACAGACCGAAGGATGGATGGAAAACAAACAAGCAAGAGTAAAAACATTTCCACTTTAATTTTTCACTGAGTCGTTCCTTCCCCTGGAATGCTGGCACAGAGATGAGGGTTCACTGGCAAACATCTGCTGTGCACACATGCAGGTAATATAAAATAGTAAACAGTGCCAAGTAGTAATGTACCATGTCATTGCTTTGAGTGCCTGAGTTACGTCTGAAAAACATGATCACAACTGATCGAATGATGCAAGCACCTAAGCTTAAAGTAGCATCTATTAACACAGTATGCTCAAAGGTAAGAGGTAATTGTGTCTGTGTATTTTATAAATCTTTCAGAATGATGACACCTTCAAATAGCAGCTTTCCAGTCTTGTGGATCTTTTGCTCTTACAGGTCAGTAAACATCACGTGGATAAATATGCCACTAATGAGAACATAAACACCGGTGGATCAGCAGACTCTAAGGGCTGTTCCTTTATTTAATCGATTGTTGCAGCAGGCTGCATCCAATATTAATTGGCACATGTTGAAGTTTTAAATAACTTTAGTGTAGGTGCATATGACTCAAAGTCACAATGCAGCCAATGTTCTGAATGTTCAGTATCTATTTTCATTTTCATCCAACAATAACAGCTTGAAAAAATAAAAAGTCCTCACTTACTCACAAGAAACCTGAATGTTTTAACTTACAGATAAAGCAGTTCACATCAGAAATGACATGGTAGATAATGTTTTAATACACTCTGCAACAAGCGTTAGCTTCTCAACCTGTTTTTAAAACGCTTTTGTCTTTTCAGAAACTGTACCAAATTTAAGCACTGAAAGATGCACCATGTGATATTACTCCGGATTACTCAGTCTCATTAAAGCCTCTTCATTATTCTACCATTACACACTGTATTGGGCAAGTCATTCGACAGCCTTGTCTTTATCTTCACACATCTGCAGCTGCGGTGATCTGTCTCTCTAAAAACAAAAAGCAAAGTACAATTTGCAATCTATACTAATAGCATAGCATAGTAATGCGATGATACTTTAGTTAGTAATTTTACTATTATATTATTCTTTGTTTTGTAGATTTTAGTCCCGTACACTACATGTCACCGTCAGTGTAACTGGAGACTTGGAGCAGCAGCAGTGGTATTGCATTCACTCTACTGTACCCTTGTGCAGGGAGCTGAGCCAAAAGGCAAAGCTCGGGATTTATCGGCTGATCTTCTTTCTTACTGTCATGAGCGATGGGTCAAGACCAAAAGAACAAGATTGCAGGTTCGAGTGGCCAAAATGGTTTTCTCTGAAGGGTAGCTGGGGTCTCCATCAGAGATAGGGTGAGAAGCTCAGTTGTCCAGGAGGGACTCGGAGTGTAGAGTCACTGCTCCTTGTCATCAGGGCACATTCAACTGAGAGGAGACCTCAGGCAGACCAAGGACTAGGTGGAGAGATTATATCTCCTCACTGGCCTGGGAGCACATGGGGATCCTCCAGTCAGAGTTGGATGATGTGTCCAGGGAAGGGGAAATCTCAGATCCTCTGCTACTAATGGGTGGATGAATCACGGTAATAAATCAATGAGTAATATAGTAATATATCAATGAGTAACAACATGTTACTGCCCAACATTGCTGCTAGTTTACAAAAGCCAATGTGCATGTTCAATAACTTGTTATCAAAATGAAAAGGACAACTACAATGTCTCTGATTCAGAAAACAAAAATCATCGGTAATGTTAGCCAATCCAAACCACAACATTTCCATAACAGCCAAGAACAGCCTTAACAGCTGTCTGGACCCACAGCAGTCTAGTCCTGTGAGGCTCCTCAATTCTTTTCCACGCTGGCAAACTCACTCCCTGTGGGGATGTTTCAGTCTTTATCACGCTCAGCTGGAAGTGAAACAGACTGAAACTCACAGCCACTGAGGGGAATTTATCCTGTAACTTAGTGAATAGGAAACTTTCTTTTGTTCATCTGGAAAAAAAAATATATATGTACAACAGCATTTCAACAAACAGAAAGTGCATTTTTTGTGCTGTAAGTTTGTGAATATGCCATGGCCGTGATTGTTCAACAATGTAATGTACCGCTTATTCAGGCTAAATAGAGAAAGATAACTTCTGAGACAGACAAAGGTTTAGTTTTAAAATTTTCTCCTCACACCTACTATTTTGTACACTTCCTGCCAATTAGAGCTAGTAGAGTTCCGTCTTGTTGAGTTTACTGATTATTAGATTAGCTAATTATGTTGGAAAAAATGATTTATGGACTTCTTCATTAAAACAAAATAGTGGGAGGATATTACAATGAAAACAGTTTAATTACAGTTAAAGTGATAGTGAGAGGGCAGGTGGTAAAATGGAAGACAAAAAAAGATCTACTCTCAAAATTAGCAAGGTGTCACACTCCACGTAAGATGTATTATGTGCCTGTAAGGATTTGAAGGGGAAGAGCAGATCTACTGCCTGGTACTAACAGAGCTCATTTCATGTCTCATTTTAAGACTGCAGGCTTCCATTCTCTCTGCTCAGTCAAAAAATAAATGGCTTTCTGAGCAGCGCAGGTGGGAGTTGTAATAGAATGTAGACACAGTCATGGAGCCTGGTAATATGAAATGGTTCCATTTCACAACAATGCCTTCCAGCCCCCTTATGAATAAGTCTAAAGTGAAGAGGATAAAAGGCAAGGATTTTCAGCCCAAGCTTACCAGATGAGCAGACTTATTAAAAGTAATAACCATGCAAGTTTAAAGGTCCAGCGAAAATGCTCTAAATCCAGCTAAATTACTGACTTCCTCAGTACAACCTATGAGATCTCTCTTTTTTCTACTTCTCCTTTTTTTTTGTAAATGGACCAGGCTGTCCCACTTTCCTCATCTGAATGGAAATCTGAGGCGAGATAATTGAGACAAATGCAAATGAACAGCTACATTCCACTAAACAGCAGACTCGCTCACTGTACACCTACCATTTTTATCCTCTACATGAGGGTCGTGGGGGGGTTGGACTCAACCCCACCAGGGAGGTGTACACCCTGGACAGGTCGCCGGTCTAGCACAGGGCCAACATACAGTACATGGCTACAGTTGACCTCATTTCATTTCAGGCATTTTCTGACAATTTGGTCTGGAGATTTTCTAGCGTTTGCTCTTCACAGCATCTGGAGATTGTTTGGAACATTCATATGACGATGGTTGCAAAATGGCCACAAGGGGCAGATTACAATTACTCAATTAAACTAATTAACTAATTAAACACTTGGTTTATTTAGGCTCCAGTCAGAATGTTCTTTAAACTGGTAGTATTAGAAGAGGAAAAAAAAGGATATGGTGATAAATATCAAATTAGTGTAATAACAAAACTGGATGCTCAGGGTCTGCACAAAGACACACAATGGCAACAATCACAAAGTCAGGCCAACAAATATGAAAATAAAGCAAAACAACAATATAAACAAAAAATACATCATACAAAGCAAGGAAGAGCAAATACAAGAGGGAGATTAAAAAAAATAATAATAGATAGTAAAAACAATAAAAAAAATGCAAGATAAAAAGATAAAGATTGACATTACATAAAGGCAAGACTTAAAAATGAACTGATTTAAAAGAGTCCTACACATTGGGTGAGACTTATCTCCTCAGGTAGGTTGTTAGAAGTCAAGGGGTCCTGACAATTCAAACTTGGATTCAGATTTAGACAACTTTATTGATCCCCAAAGGACAATTCATTTGGACCAACAGATTGACAGACAATGAATTAATGGAAACAGTGACCAAAATAAAAAAAAATACAGTTAGCCGATCAATAAATGATAGATAAGTGTAAAACATTACTTTATATGACAGCTATCTGAGTTCAGCAGCCTGATAGATGAAGGAATAAAATAATTTAAAAATCGATTTGAATGGAGGTTGCCGTCTTTATTGCTTGCCTCTACCAGAGGGACATCAGATCTTTTTGCCTGACTCCAATCTTGGACTCCAATCTTGCCGCACAGGCTGTTTTTAATCCTTAAAAGATAACCCACTGAACCAGCAAATAAAAGAAAAAGTTAAAAGACTCAATTAAAGAACAGTAATAAATGGTTGCAAAATTGATTGCCACAGATTGCACAGATTCCCACCTGAGGATCTGAGGAAGTGGAGCTGGCTCATACGGGGTCAACATCACCCAGTTGCCACAGTTGGCTTCAGCCTGCAGTAGACACAGTATTTACTAATCCATCACTGTGAGCTTTTCCTGCTCTGTTCTTATACTGAAATTTGACTGACAGCAGAGGTTCTGAAAATGTTCATGAATGAAAACATTCATGAACATTTATGTTTTCACATACAGCCCCTCTGGACAGTTTTTGGAAATAACCAAACTTCATTTCACATCTGTAATCAGTCATTGGAAAAATGTGTGTAGTTGTTTAATTTAGGATTAAGATGAAAAAAAAAGTGTAGTTATATGACCAGCAGAAAAGGCTTAGAAACCACTGGAGATTGCCTTTATGTGCAACCAGCACTGGTTCAAATAATGATGGTGTGGTTTAGCAAGAAAAGCAAAAGGAGATGTAAGCCTTTGTTACTTTTCAGCATAATTTCAAACTGAGGCCCTGCTCACACATAAACGTTGACTGACTTCTGTGGTGCCAGTTGGTGGTGGTCACCAGCTGGAGAACAAAACTGGAATGAAAACAGTTTTTTTGTGATGTTGGGTTGAGATCGATAGATCTGTAAATTATCAAAATTACCGAAAATTGAATCAATTATGTTGTGTAGAAAACAAAATTCACAAAGGTATCAATAACTTCACGACTGTTGATGCAGCTACACCATAGTCTACAAACCAGGTAGTGAGACTGGATACCCATTTTTCAAGTGAGGAAAATGAATTTGGCTGACAGTATAAAGATGCTACAGTATTTACCCATGATGCAACTCAATAAGTTGGGCTGCTTGGTGGATGTAATAAAAACTGCAAAACATAACGTTAACAAGCTAATTCTACAAGCATACGAAAAGAATGAGCCCCAAAATAGAATGTTATCTGCATACAGCACATTGAGCTTCAGACTTATGAAACACTTCATTTGCTCCTGAAGCTGTTTCATTGCAACATTTTTAGTGAGATGACGCCGACTGAAAAAACACGTGGAAATCTGTACAATAAAACTTAATAACTGTCCTGCTCTTCACTCTGAGCCTCCGGTGATGAATCATTGTCATTAGAGAGAACAGGGAGGCAGTATAATTGCCAGATGAGCATATTCCTCTTCCAGATTTCAAGCATGAAAAATAGATAATGACCTTTTCCAGACACTTGGACAGCGGGTGTCCAACTTAAGCTTAATGTTACTGTGATATCCGCAGCAAAGAGCATCTGGGTTTAAAAGGAGGAAAAATAATCAGGTCATTACTGAAACTTAATGGGAGAGCAAGCTGTGCAGTCTGAATTGTCAACATATGCGGTCAACACATCCATGCCTTAGGGGTTAGTTATAGGCTGGTATTTTTGCATTTTGGGATTTACAAGAACAGGTTTGAATAAATATTTCAGAACATTCATAAATCACCAGACAGAGACAGGAGAATTAGAGATTCCATCACAGTCAGTGTTATCCTATGCATGTTGCAATCTTTTCCCTCTTTCCTGACAATACATTAAAATGATTTTCTATCAGTCATAAATGATATATGATTTCAACAATGTCATGAACTTGATCCCAATCAAATTCAGTGTAATATCAAGCTTTGCATTGGACTAAAAGTTTACCAGAATCATTCATCATTGTTATTTGACATTCTGCCAGTGTTGACAAATGACTGTAATACACAGTAAAAATGAAAGAGGCCTTTCGCATTGTGTAATTTCTATACATTAAAGCTCCAGTGCAGAACTGATGTCACCCCCATGAGGAAATATGAGTAATTAACAACACAGTGCCCATATCTATCTGTAAATACAAGAATGTCTGTCTGTCAATCACATATCTGTCCAACGGTTCACACAACAGGCTTCAAACATGGCAGGTGACATACAAAAGGCAAGGCAGGATTTTGGTAAAAAGGTTGTGTTTTTTTCCTTGAGAACTTTACAATAATCATTTAGGAAAAATTACATAATTGAATAGTTTTTGACTGTACACAAATATACAGTGGACTTTATTGTCAGGTGTAGTAGCTCAAAGAGAAATACAGCACAACTAAACAGGTTATGGGTGTGTGATGTGACATCCCATGGAAAAGTTGTATTATACTTTTCTCCACAGAGTGATTCCTTCAGGAGGATAAAATGCCAAGTGGACAGGAACAAAATTTAATTTCTCAATTCCTCTCTGCTCATAATCCTGCTATAAAGTTCATGGCAAAACGTGGGAACTGCTTTTGATTTTACAGTTGCTTCCCTTCAAACAGTTTCTACAGTGAGAAGTCTGCAATACTAAAGAATTGATTACAACATTTTCTTTCGGCAGTGAATCACTGGTTGCTATACAACTAAGTGTCTGTTGTTAGGGAGTGCATGAAAAATTCATGGGCTCCATCTCCCCACTGGACCTTTGGCATTTTCTTGGCAATTCATTGCCCTCAAACTAAGATTAAAGTAAGGTCTCTACAGCTGTATCAGTCTTGTTTTCATTGTAAAAGAAATACTGCCATATAAACAAAACATTAGAATATGAGCTCTAAATGCCAAGAAGAAACATCAGTTATTACTGAAGTTTCGTTGACTGTTTGTTTGAGTCTTTGTAACTGGGCAATTAAATAAAAGAAGGACGGGATCGATGTGGAGGAAAATTCAGCTGCTTTGCACAAAGTAGTCCATGTAACACTGAAAACCTGTCTGACTGTCATTTCTTTCCTTTAAAAGACTTACTTGGACTCTGCAAAATAATGTCTTTACAGAAAGTTGTGTCTCTCTGTCCTTTTAAAAAGAGAGATGGTAATTTTTCTACCATGCACTATCCAGTGCATTTCTACCATGACTGGAGAAGATGCTGCTGCAGTAGGAAGTTCAAAAGTCCCCACTGAGAACCTTTCTACAAACACAGAGACCAGCATTTGATGCCCTCCTCTGGGTGCTCATGGTGACATGCAGGAACTAACATCAGCCATCAAGATGACAAAAATTTGGCCTCTCTAATTCGCGCACCTTCCCCAAGATAATGAGCACAAGTATCTGAATGCAAATGTGTTTTATGTCAAAAACACCAGCACAATTCGGATGAAAGTCTTCTGCAACAGAGCAGCATTCTGCTGCAGTCCTCTGAGTCTGACAATAACCAACAAAGAGGTCCATTCATTCATTATGCATGCTGGCATGTGCGTAGCAGTCCTTTTGCAAATGAGGACCCAACTTCCTCTGGTTGCATCTGTAAAATGCTTTAATAGAGTTCAGTCACACGGCGGCCTGTCTACATCCGATGAAGATGAGTGCACTTGTGTACAGCATTTTCTGTGAGTTGTGTGAAGAGCTGGAGTCACTTGAACTGAGAATTGTCTGTCATTGACAGATTTTTTTTTTCTACCATGATGGAAAAATCTGAAGGCTGTCCGTCATTTTGACAGATTTAACACTGAGGGTGATCTACTGTAACTTCAACTTATTCATACAAAACATTGTCAGTAGCCACTTGTGGACCACCTGCAACAGTGGCTCTGGCAGCCGTAATCCTGTGAAATTAAATATGATCTTGCTGGCACGGTGCCATGCACTGAGCTGTAATAGACTTGCCTCTCACGCAAGTAGACACACAGGCCTTCTCCACTTTGCGCACAGAGTTCATCATAACTACATCTATCAAAAAAAGCCTCTCGCTATCCAGGTGCTGAGAATTGGACCAAAGGCCTTGGATCCAACTGTGACCATGTCTGTGACAGAGAGCTGCAGCTTTGCCGCTGGTACAAAGGATTTCCTCCCAATAAAGCGAATGCTTGCAGTATCGGGAGTCAGAGAGTCTTTGGTGACTGGTGATCACTTCACTCAGAGAAATGTTCCCTGATTTCTAAACTCTAGCCGAAGTGGTGGTGGTGACTCCAGTCTGGTGGTGACTCCAGCACAGAAGCTGTAAAGTATGCAAACAATTGAAATCACCAAGTGGTGCAGTTTGGTTCAGTTTTGCGTTTTGATTGCAGGGGAGGGATAGTGGTTATATTGGGGAAAAAGGGGTGTTGAAGATGGAGCTGCTGGTGGAGGAAATGGGGAAGACCTCGGAGAAGATTTGTGGATGCTGTGACAGTTGGTGTAACAGAAGAAGACTCAAGGGAGGGCAAGATGGTGCAGATGATCCTCGGTGTGGTGACGAAGATGTTCAGAATTGAGCCAGAATAAGTGATCTGTACTATCCAACATTTTGACACCCCTCTGGTAAAACTAGTGTTAGAGTCCAGCTAAACACGCTGCAGTTGTGATAGGTCCAATTATTATAATACCATGGTAACAGGTAAAATAAACCATTGGCTCCCAAATTACAAAAGAGGCTAATAACAGTGGTTGAATGAGTTTCTTCTGTAACATGTACAGTATATGGTCCAGCTAAAATGCCTGAACAAATCAGGTAAAATAAACTTTAATTACAGGAAAGGGGAAAACAAAAATACAGTAGCTGGGTATTCAGAAATGCATTTAAACAAAATGTTTTATCATATTACAGTAAAGGACGGATAAAGCAATCAGCTAGTGGGGTTGCGCTTTCTGTTAAGAGTCATGCCACTAGACATGTGGAAAACTTTGAATGCTGATGTCCTTTCTTTGATCAGAGTTTATGCCTCTCTAAGAGGATTAAACTTTCACATTAGATAGATTTGCCTGTGAGGGGATAAGTATAAATCCTCCGAGTCTCAGCAGTCAAATTTCGAACTGTCTGCATCCTGACACACATGGCAGCCTTTACTGCGAAATGCGAACCATCCGCATTAGCTTTGCCTTCCCTTGTTATGTCGGAATTCATTGTGACAAGAGAGAAAGCCTGCATAAACCTGCCAAAAATATACAGCATAAATATGTCATGTTTGAACAAAAGTGTTTTTGGTAAACAAAATATGTCCAGACAGTGGGATAGTTCCGCTGAGATCAATCTGACAACTTTGTAATCATAGCCTGTCTTTCACTTATTACCATATTATGCATGCATACTCAGGGATGGAAGATAGATGCTGACTACACAAAGGGAAAAAATAAAGTTCTGAATATTTTTACTAACTCATGGCTCATAAAGTGTGTGTAATATGAGTGAAAACTATGGGGTGTCATACTCAGACGGGTATTTTCGGAGCTGTAGGCAAGATTTTTGCTCCATACTTCCACATCCTAATTAGGACAGCTAATTCTTTATTCTAATCATTTAAAAGGTGCTATGTGATGGCTGGCACATCAGGAGGGAATGCAATTAATGCTGTGATGTATAGACTGTACCTGGGAAAATTATTTCATCCCACAAGGGAACACAGAAATAAAGTCAAGTAATAAAGAATGCTGTGTAGTTATGGTATATCTGGTCACAAACCGTCTGTTCTATTAACTATTAATTAAAATATGAAAAATGTTTTAAAAATATTAACAAATAAAATGGTGGCTGGTGCATAAGGAGAGGGCATTTATCTAAATATGTTATCAGTGTTAATATTGTTAATATTTCATATTGTATATTAATTTTTTTTTTACATTTTTCTCATGTTTCACTGCATACTACTATTTACTATTACTCTTTTTTACTATGCCCACTGCTGAATCACATCAGTTCCCCCCACAGTGAGGCAAATCTTATCTTGTGTCCAAAACAAAAGCCATTTTGACAGCTAATGCCAGGAAAACAACATCCTCGCATCTATTCAACATCTATTCTAGTTTTTCTATTCTAGTTCCTAATAGAAACCGACATGTAATATAATGCAGGCATTAAATTACAACTCCAATGGCTCCTAGTAGTTTTGGAGTCTCCATTGCCGAACTGATCAAGATTAACAGACAGACTTGTTCGTGAGGTGATGTAGGATAAAGGGCCGGTAATGCTTATGGAAACAACAGACGATGACATCACAGATGACAGTGGCTTGTTAGTAAAAGTCAACCAGATTAGCTTAACGTCAGTGAATGACAGACTGAACTGACTGAAGCTCACTGTTTTATATGAAAACAGATTTCAAATTATTGAGTTCTGGCAAGGGTGGATTTGATAGGATTAGTCAGACACTTAATGAGCCTTTTGGGCTTGTGTGACTATTTCACAAAGAGGCAGCCCTTTTCACCAACTTAGGTTAAACAATGTGTGAAATGAATCTATAAATATTAATGACCTCCTTAATGAAATCCCACTAATCCAGCTAGAGTTTGTTTGCAGGGCTGGTATAGTTTTGGTCCTTCAGGCTCTTTATCTCAGGTGCTCCTAATGAGCAGGTGATCAATGCAGTTATTACATCTCATCATGAATATAATACCTTTTTAGTTTTTAATCAGCTGTTGTGAAACCCAAGGCAACAGGAGATAATATTCAGTCTCTTTAGGAGGTGTAAAAACATTGGGACACTAAAGTGGTGCAGTGATTAATGCAGTTCCTCACACCAAGAAGGTTCCAGGTTTGACCAGGGTCTTTCTGTGTGGAGTTTCCATATTGTCCCCATATCTGCCAAAGACATGCAGATGAGAGGTTGTAGATGTGAACATGAGAATGACTAATTTCTTGTGTCTATCTTTAGGCCTTGGCTGGTGAACTGTCCTGTTTGTACCCCAATGTCAATAAGCTAATAAGCTCCAGCTCCTACCACAGCTCTCAATGATTAGATGTTATACAGTAGATAAATGGGTAAATAGGAAATTAGGCACAATACAAGACATGGTGACAGTTAAAATCAAGGTTGATTCAACCCAACTTTTTGATTTGGTTTTGGTTCAGGCTGCAAGTTTGTGGAGAATGTCTAAATGTACACATGCACAACACATTAAATGTAGTAACTAGTCTTCAACATTTAAACATAAACAACTGTCGGTTACATTCCAACCATTGACTCTCAGTGTGTTTTTCAGCATAGGAGTGTTTAGATATTGTGTAACCCAGGGACATTCCCAGGCTGCTGTTGGAGATCAGCTCACTCAAGATGAAGCCAACATGCATCATGGATGGAGGCCACATGACCCTTTGCTCAAAGACAATAAAAGGGCTATGTGGGGACCACAAAGGACCATAAAAGTCTCAAAATCCCTTATCTTTCACTGCAGTGTGTCAGATTGGTTAGTTTGTGACATGTGACCCCACGTGTCACCAACATTTCAAAAGCCAGGTTTCCCTCCTCCTCTTGCAGTTTGCTCTTTTTTCCTCCTCTGGCCCTGCTGTTAGGAGGACAGCAACTCTTTTTTCCTCTCCTCCTGCAAGGAGAAGATCAACTATCTTCTCTCCTCAGTCCTCCTGTGTGAAGGAAGGACAAGGGCACCAGCTCTTTAACTGAAGGTCCTTCAGTACAGAGCTAAACAAGCTCCCAGCAGCAAGAGAACCCTCACTGCTGATCTCGAAGCAGGCCTGCTCGAAGCGGCCTGTTTTCCTCTCATCAGAGGCAGCGACACAAGAGCCTGTCTAAGGATCAACCAAGGATCCAGAGCCAAAGTAGCTCCAGCTGCTAACTTTGTGAGGAGGAACCTGAGCAACAGACACCAGAAACACAGTCAGCCAACTACAGTTTTCTGGATTAACAGACAGCACCTCAAAAGGACTTTTCTTGCAACTCTCAAAGACTTGGTAATGTAACTGGGCCTAGCACAGTATAACACAAATTATACAGCAGAGTATAACACAATATGGCAAGCATAGACTGCTAAACCTTGCGAAATATTGTATTTTGCATATGTGTTGTTGTTATGTCTAGATTTAGGTTGATAATGATGTTGGTGATGTCCATGCTTCCTAGCTTTCATTTGTAGATGTGCATGCAACCAACCTTTCATCTAACCTGGTACCTCATCCTACAAAGTGGCCTTAACAAAGAAACTTTGATGTCTCCTTTTTTTAACAAATGTTTCTAAAATATAGAGTATGGTCCGATTAATGTTGCACCACTGTGAATATTGCCAACCTCTTTCCAGCAGAACTCCAGTCCTTCAATCCAAGCTAACTATTGATGTGGCATTGTGATTCATAAATTATTAGGTTATTAATCACAATCTAAATTGGTAATTGGCTGATTTCATGAGATTGAATCAGTAAATTAGCTAGCCTTTCCCTTCTTTTGAAGGGTGGTGCCCCGAGGAACTTTATTAAGTACAGTCATTAATGCAATAATATTTTTATTATTAATCTTTGAAGCCAATAACTGATACATAGGCTCCATTTCATGGTGCCTCACTTGATAACGCCCACCTCCCCCAACACTGCACACAGGAAGTGAACAGAAACTTGTACTAGTAAAGCGAGATGACTTCAGCAGTTGGACAAGACAATCACTGTCTCTTTAATACTCCCTCAGTCAGGTCTGATAGTATTGCTTGACAGTTTTCAGATGAAGGACTCACTCTCACTCATTCATCTTATACCGCTTCATCCTCCACATGAGGGTCAAAGGGGGTGCGGGTGCCTAATCCCAGCTAACACAGGGGGCGAGAGGCTTGGTACACCCTGGACAGGTCACCAGTCCACACAGACAAACAACCATTCACTCTCACATTCACACCTACAGGCAATTTAGAGGGTCCAATCAGCCTAATCCCCAAATCTGCATGTTTTTGCAGCATACAAATAATCTTACATTGTTTCTGATCATGAAGACTAAATAGAGGCAGAATAATAAAATCATCGACAACAGAAATTACCAAAAGTTATGCAGTGCAGCTTGAAAACATTAACCTTTACAAAAAGGATTTACCGCATTGCTATCTTATGCCTCAGTCTCCCTTCATAGTCACATTCAGTCAGGCACAACAGCTTAATTCAAACATACTGGCCTTTCACTCAAAATAAAATGAAGGGGGAAAAAAGTAAATGTAACACATTTTATTTTGCCAACCTCATCACAACTATTTAAAGGTAACCATTTGGATAATTGGCAGAGCATCCCCCCGACTCTATCGACCTTTTCCTGTGGCCTTTTCCTATGACGAATTGAAATGCTGTGAGACATCAGCTCTTAGCAGGATTAAATGGGTGCTGAGCAAATCTCATTTTATCCTGACCCACCATGCACTATGGGATGTATAGATGTGTCTATGAAAACCAGACTCACTTTCCTGAACTGCAGCGCCACTTTGTCCCTACAAATATTTGTTTCTCCATTGAGGACTCCAGCACTTTTGACTGACACGCAACATTTTAAAATGAAAGGAATATGTCATCATTTTATGAACTTTCAAGCAAAATGTCATGATGGATGCTCATTTATTACAGTGCAGCTTTGCTATGTTTTTGATTTTCATTTGAATGAATGCATGGTCTTCCACATAACATAATTTGCAGATGGAAGAGTGGAATAGACATTGGGGAATAAACAGATAGAAGTAGAAAGCACACAAAACTCAAACAAGTAACTCAAATAGACAACTGAAAAGACAGTTTAGTTGCAGCAGCTGAACTACACAAAGTGTCACGCAAAGACTTCAGACAGAGAGCAAGCCAGAATTTAGCCTTATTTCAAATACTGGACATTATCAAGGGTGCTTCAATCATTTGTTTTTTGTTTTTTTTTTAATCCCTTCTGCGTTTATGACTGATAGCAGACTTTATGGTCTTATAAAAACAATACATCAGTGATTCACTCAAGAGATGTGATTGGAGAATGGTTTTTGAGTCTGTATAGCATACTCTATAATTTGACACAGTAAAGCATTACAGAATATTAGACATTTGGTTTATATGTTAAACCAATTACCATTGGTTTAATACAAGTCAAAATGTGTAACAGTGGCACATTTTTGAGAAAAAATTAACTATTGAAAAGCTCCAGGCCATTGTTCATCAGGTAACATACAGTATTTACAAGTCACCACAACTGTGTTACTCATAAATGTAGATTTTTCATATAAAAACCAAACAAAAATTTTAGATGTCTCACGGGATAAAAACGGGGTTTATTGTTGAAAATATTGCACGATCTGCAGTACACAATGAACATAGAAAACAGGCAGTTGCAATTTTTCTCTGAAGAAGTTACACGGGCAAAGAAAAATTAACAGACACAGCTCAATGTGATGAAAGTGCAAACATCTACCCTCACATTTAATCTGACTGAATGCAAGTGTTTGACACTCCAAAGATATTGTATCTTTAGTATCATTTTAACCTCATGAAAAATGATTTATTGTCTTGCACCACACTCAATTACATTGTTTGCACAACACAGACAGCATATGGCGATTGTGCAGAGCTGCAGCTGCTGTTAGGAATATTCAGTTCAAGATTTAATTCACCACTTTGATACAACTCCCTGTGACAAGTGTGAAGGCTTGTTTTGCACCAGAGTGCGAAAGAAATGGAGGCGAAGTTTACCAGTCATGCTCTGTGGCAAACGGATTATATATGAGGTGCAATGAGGTACCTGTTCAGAGTATTGATTAGAAGACAGCTGCTTTGTTGAGGCAAGCCGTCTTGGCTTTAATGGACTGACAAACATCTAGACCTCGACCGCTGTGTCTCAGATACTCCTGTCGGCCCTGAGGGTAGAATAATAAGAAAGATTTTTCCTTTCCTTTATACAGGTGACCAGATTACTTCTCATCCTCAAGCTTTAATATCCACCTAAAGAACGAATAGGAGCTTGATGTTTTGAGGCCTCCTTTAATTTCAGTTTGGGCTGACATGCTTTGTCACTAAATGGCCTCTGTGATTTCTTATGCAAGTTGTTTGTTGCCCCGCTTTGTGGAAGTGGTACATATATTAGTCCTTCCCTTCTGCCTTTGAGCAAATCTGAGATGTGAAATACAGTGAGATCATCAAGCCCCCAGCTTCACCTCTCTCCCTGGCAGTTTGAGAAAAATCATCACTTGTTTGGATTGGCACAGGACGCTGCAAGGCATCATACAGACAGGTTGGTAAAGAGGATATGATTCTTCAGTCCACCACCTGGGCTGGAAAGTGTTTGAGGAAGGAGATTAGAGTGGGAAAATAAAGAAGTGAAAGGAAGAGTGACAGGGATGGGGGGGGAGAGGAAAAGTAAGAAGGATATAATGGTGTTTGTGTGGATCATCACAATCCCCAGGCTCTGTCTGGACCCAGAGGCAACACAAGTAACACCTGCTCGGGGCTACAGAAAAGGCAGGAGATGAAGAATATAATGCTGTGAAGACTGAAGGACACTTCTGATCACACCTGTCAATTCAGTCTGTTTTCCCACAGCAATGTTTACAAAACAGTTAGAGGAAATCAGGCAAAAAAGGAGAGGAAAATAATGAACCACAACACATCTTTATAAAACTGTAAAACATATACAACTATAAAACTAAATGTGATTATCACTTTCTAAACCAGAGTGCATGGTCATATCTTCTTTCATGTAGAGGAAATGTCATTGATTCATTTCAGGCACTTAAACTTTACACATTACCTGTCAGATTGTGTTCACACTGAAAATGAAGGGATTCCTGGATATGCTGAGACTACATGCAGTGTCAGCATAAAGACAAAGGCTCCAACAAAGCAGATACAGCGCGCGGTAACCTGAGTACAAAACGTTGGTCTCAGCATGAGTTGAAAATGTTTCGGCTTGAGGGAAAAATTGCTCAGACTATACGCCTATACCACCCATTTGAACACAAAGAAACAGAAAAGGCAGAATCTACTGAAATAAGACATAACTGGAGCTCCTAATTGACCAACGACAAATTTATAGCAGCTTAACAACAGGAAATGAGGGGAATGGTTACAGCCTCCATTAGCAGAGAAAATTATGTTTTCAACAGCTCCTAAATTGTCTGGCTTATACAGTATAATGTGTCCTGTCCACTGACTATAACTAACTACTGAGAAATGAAAGTTCACTTAAACACAATAGAGTTTTGAAGTTGTTTTACTGTAAAATTATGAGGCAAATTGCTCAATATGAAGATGACGAGGATGCAGGAAGCGGAAGTATTAGTGTTTTAAATGACAGATGCACTGACATAAATCACTACATTGACTTTTACCAAAACCCATAAAGCATGTACAGGGTTTGTACACATTTTTAGTTGTCAATTCTGCACTTTTCAAGGACTTTCAAGGTCCATTTGAAAGCTTTTTCAGCAGCAGTTGTAAATTGTATATTTTATGCAAACATACATATACTAAAAGGATTAATTTCACCATATTAACAGGGGTGGTATTTCACTATTAAAATGTTAGAAGGATATGAAATTAAAGCAGAACTTTGCAGGTCTGGATGCTTTTTCGCTACGGATCTCACCACAATAAACACTGTCGTAAACACTTTTGAAAATCCAAAATCTGCAACAACTTATTGTCTGCAACCAAGGGAAACCCTACATACTCCACCTTTATAACTCATTTTGAACAATGGCAAAACTGCTACCACAGACGGGGGGTGGGGTGGGGGGGGCATTTAATGAGCAGGAATTTTGAACAGTCTCCAACTGCTAAGTAAAACATGTCATTCTTCTTTTTTTGCTGACATCCAGATACCATTCATTAACTTATTTGTATTAGACCAGGTAGGAGCATGGACATGCTTTATGACAAAATGGGCAAACTGTAGAAATAATGTAATCACAACACTGCCTAAAGGAAGTCAATCAGTCAGAAATTCCTGGCAGAATTAATCACCTGGAATAAAGTCAGGTCTGCAGTTTCCTTTTTACATTCTTCAAAATGACACAAAGAAAACAAGACTGGCAACAATGATTAAGCACACTGTATGTGACACCTATTAAGTCTAAGATCTGATGGATGGTGCAGAGAGAGAGAGAGAGAGCAGAAAAAGAAAATGTTTCCAGTCGTGTTTGTTACAGGTGAACAATCAGAACGATGCCAGAACTGTAGGTAGTGGTTTTAGTTGAAGTGTACAGGTGCAGAACATGTGTTTCACATTTTCTCGCCTACTGTCTCTTGCTTTTGGTTCAGTCGTGTCATCATTTTCTACCCTCTAGCAAAAATGGCAGCTGCTCCTGTCAGAAACTGATTTATGGCTTTGCTGAAGTCGCCACCGACATATATTTGAAAGGCACACCTCTGGAGCTACAGAGCATACGTTTAATTGCTTATTGGGGCTGTGAAACTTTTTTGATTTTTGAATTCTCACATTAAGAGAAAAAAAAAAAGTGAAGACCACGGGGCACTGACACGTTAGTCAAAGTTTCATAAAACATAAAGGGAAGAGCAAGCTTCAGCAAGAAAGCTGCATACAAGCCTCAGACTAATGACAGCAACATCTATCATAAAACTTTATTAAAAAGCCACAGTATATGTCTCAGTGACACACATCTCAGCAAACAAAGTCCTGTCCTCTGAAAGGCTTTGCGTAACACAAAACTGCGTAACGACCAATTTATCCTCCGAATCTGGCATGACCTGCTGTCTACTGATTGTGACTGCACTTTATTTTTTTGCACAAATCCTTACATATAAATGTCAAATAAACAGCAGAAGTGAACATTTTAACTGTTGTACTGCTGTGTTTAATGGCTTTGTTGAACATCTGTGATTAGTGCTCTGTCACATCCATTTTTCACTCACACGTGTGTTTTCATTTATTTGCTTGATTAGACATCAGATGTGGATGCATGTGCTGGACTGGCACCTCTCCCTTTTTGTCTGTTCTGTTGTTTATTTTAATGATGACGATTTTATATTATATAGAGTTATAAGCGGCCATGTGTGAAAAATAGAAATGTCAGCTGTGTCGGTGTGGACATCTAACTACAGGATCCCCCACTTAAAGAAAACCCAAACTGCATAGCTTTAACCTCAACAGAGGACATTATCCAGTAACTATGGTTTGAGTGGACTTTAATGGGAGGGTGGGATTACATAATCTAACCTTTGTTAAGCATAATAAATGGATAAAATAAAACTTTTTGAATGATAAATAATGTGTGATTTGACAGATTAAGAACAATCACGCTCCAGTTTGACCTTTTCAAAACAGACATTTTGGTTTGTCATGGTTGGAAAAGTGCAGGTGTTGCTATTAACATTAATTATGTCTCTATTTATTTTCCCCAGGTGTCACATTAATCACTGACACTCAGCCATCATTTACACTTGTGCTCTTTCAGCTGTGACAAGCCAATATCTCTTCTGTGGAAAACAGGTAATGTATTGTGGGGAAAAGTTGTGAAAATGAATACAGCACCAAAAAAAAAAGCATTGGCATTTAAAAAGCCAGTGCCAATGAGCATGAAAAAGTATCTACACAACAATCAAACATGGCTTCCTTGTTTTGAGAAACATTTTCATCAAGGGCGTGTGTGGAATTGGAACATTTTTATTTATTTTTTAACTAATTTCACATTGTAAATACTGTACATGCACACACTGTATATATATGAAGCTCAGTGATTGATTCATGCTGTATATTTTCATCCAGCTATTCAGCAAAACCCTGTGTAAATGTTGTTGTCATGTTCTTGGAGCCACTTGATGCCAAGTGCATTATCTGTCTGCAAGTGTCTGAAAAATACATCTGACGCCGCAGGTAGCAATAGTTCAACACACTTATTTTCAGATGACAGTTGGCTGGTAATGACAGCCCCAATCTGTGCCAATACTTCGCTGGCTACACTATTATACCACCACTTTCAGCCTGCACTGTTGACCCTAGACAGGATGGATGCATGTCTTCCTGCTGTGTGCACATCGTACCACTGCCTCCAGCAGGTCGCAACAAAACAAAATCATGCTTCTTCATCCCTTTCCCACAGTCAGAATCGTTTTAAAGTAGTTTTGGGTTTGAACCTTGGGCCATAACTAATGATTTCTCTGCTGCAAAGCCATGGCATTAGTAAATTATACTGTCAGTTTTTCTCAAACTCCTTTCACCATTATTTTGTTGTTTAGATCATAGACAGTATATAAAAATGGACATAGTCTTCAGGTTGGAAAAGAGACACCAAACAAGTAGGATGTAAGTGGCAATAATCCACCTCGGGGCCACTCCACTGCTTGCAAAAATAACTCTGTTTAATTATAGTCTATGGGAAAATGAGTCTCACTTCATTTATGTCAGTAAACATTCTCCCAAGGAGTGAATGCTCTCAATCATTAGTTTCAGGTTGTCTTTTTTAGTAGAATGTCATGCCAGTTTTGAAAATTATGTTCCCATTTAGAGGAAAGTAGACGATTAAGCACAACACATCTCCATTCAGTTGGTCCCTGGCACTAGGTGATGTCTGTGAAGTTCCATTTGCAAAAACTGTCATGGCATTGGTCAAAAAACCCAGCCCTTGTAGGTCAACAGGGTGCGTGTCGTCTCATGCCGTCCTACTTTATTCATTGTGACTCTATTGTGAAACTGTGAAGATCACACAGACAGCAACTTTAATGATGTGGAAAGAAGTGATGTGATTTTAATGACCAACATAAAAAGAGTACAGTATATGAAGGTAACAAGGTATTTTATTTGTTCTCCTTCTCCGTCTTCACCTTTTTCCCAGAAAAGTAACTTAATCTTATGGAATTCAAAAAATAAAAAAATAAAAGGTTGCATAGATTACAATGTGAATCAGATAATTTGAGTACTGATCATTAATCAGTCAAGTACACAGGGTAATAATAACATTGCCTGTGACTATAATATTGCTGTAAAATTGTCGTTTTATTGATATGGTGTTTGGATGCTTTGTCTGCATAAAGGTGATCCTCTAATTCTGTCACAGATTAGCAAAAGAATTTGTCTTTGTAAAGTGGGATCAAATCCTGAATCCATAATACCCAAATTCTACATTTTGTTTTGAATATTTATTTATAAGTAGCTGTTTTGTCTGCAAAGTTCCTTATATCACTTATAAACTTCGAGGTGGCTTTTAAGCCAGAGGAAAATGTCAACCTTTCTAAATATGTGAAAATTATTATAATCTTGCTGCTTGGAAGAATTCGAATTCTTTTAAACTGCATGGGTGGTTGGGGAGGAGGGAGAGCAGATGGAATACAGAAAATAAGAGATTGAGGATGAGGATGAATTAGTTTAAGACAGATAAAGTACTGTGAGATACTGTATATGAGCATTGCTTTTCCATTTTACTCCAGGGAAAAACTGAATAATTTATAAAGAAAATTATTAATCGGGAGGGGGTTATATATATATATATACAAAGTAATATCATACATCAGATTAAAGGGGTTACAGTGATTGTCATTTTTACAGCAGTAATTATTACAAACTGCAGGGTATGTACTGTAAATATTGATGCAAAATGACACAGGGCAGATTGGAGATTTGTTTTGAACAACATTTTGAGGCTTGGGAATAAATAATCAAACTTTTCTGACATCGTATGCTATAAACAACTCATCAGTTAACTAAAAAGTGGACAGATTAACCAATAATGATCGTTAGTTGCAGCTGTGAGTATGTTAGTGCTCATGAAAATCCACCACATTTAAAGATGTACAGATATTCATAGTATAGAAATGGAAAAACTAATACCTCTGAAGAGCTAGATCTCCTCAACCAGTGCCACAAAGTTTATTAATTTAAACTTGTATTGTGTTAGCCATACAGACAGACAGACAGACAGACAGTCACTCCAAAACTCAAGTGAAATCCACGCATGCCTGGACAAGGTAAGAGTTCATTGTATTGTGGGTTGAATGGTCCCTTTATTCTCAGGAACAGCAGGTGGAGTGAGGATGTAATCACCGAGGGTGCAGTGCTTGTGTGATTGGTTATCTGCTGTTGATTGTGTGGCTTCAGTGACAGTGACTGACTGACAGCGCAGGCTGGGAACAACAGTGTGTGTGAGAAACGACATGTAATAGGCTGTTACTGCACTTCAGCACTTCATCCCAGGCAGTCTGCCTCTGGGATTTTCACCACTACTGATGAGATTACAAAATAACAAAAAGGAGGATGACAAAAGGATTCATTGACTGACACAAAGAGGTGAAAATGTCCAAAATCAATGCTGGACAAAAAAAAGTGAGTTAGAGGGAGTCAGAGGGTTCATACAACCACAGAGTTCATAAAAGAAAGGCGTAACTCTAGAAGCATCACAAAAACATCGTTTCACAGCTCTTTTGTTTTTTTCTACTACCACGTACATCTCGCTCTAAGGTCGGGGAAATGATTTCACAGAGGTTCCTTGTACTTATGCTGGATCTTGAAAACAACGTTTGAAAATTCCTGTGATATTTCCCAAGGGTGTCCTGCGCAAAACCAGAAAGCAAAGCAGATACATAGAAAGCACTGTAGCCCCTCAGAACTTTTAGTTTTCTTCTTTTTCAAACAAAAAGCAGATATTGATCGTTCTTTGCAGCCCAGTCAAAATAGGTGCTTTCCCGAAACACTAGAAATAAACAGAAGAAAATAAAATCAGTATATTTACTAGAAATCATTATACACAAAGATGTAAGTCTGACTTTAAAACTGTGGAATAAACTTGAGGGAAAGGACTAGTGCAGTACCCATTCCCTTGCATTTCTTATCCAAACACCGTCAACTTTGGCTCTGCACACACTGGTGCCAAGTTTGAGGCGTGTCAAAAACCGGTTGGGACAGTTATGCTATTTACAGACAGGCAGATGTGTCTTGGATTTGTAGATACACAGGAAAACCCAGAGAATAATTTTCCCAGAGTTACATTTATTTTCCTCCTAAAGCGGCATAATTATTCATTTTAGATTATATACTGTATATATATATAACTATAATATAACACCTGTGTTTGTCAATCCAATTTTATTTGTAAAGCACCTTAAAACAACCACAGTGGACCAAAGTGCTGTAGAGATTAATAAATAAGAGGCATAGCAGCTCAAGAAAGATACATCTAAAATGCCTAAAATAAAATTAAAAGACAAAAAAATGGGGGTAAAGGTAACATCCAAAATAAACCACAATAAAAAGAAATCAATATAATTAATATAAACTGAAGTAAAACAAAATAAAATATAACAGAAATAACGACAACAAATTAAACAGTGTCAAAGGCCAATGAAAAGAGATACGTTTTCGGAAGAGATTTAAGAAAGACAGGGATGAGGCCTGTCTAATGTGTAAGGGCAGATCATTCCACTGTTAAAGGTTTATGCTTAACAGAGTAAATCATCATGTAGAGTAAAATAAACACTGAATGGAGTAAAAAATACTCTGAAAATGTAACTGCAAGACAAGTAAATTTTACTCGGTTATCAGACAAACCCGATGGGAAATGCATGATTCATGATTAGCAGTCATCACATAAATATAACATTGTCCATGAAGATTTTTGTTCCTCTATGTGGAGGAAGGTCATTAACAGACTTTTGGATTTTACTGCGGATCACAAGGAGGCTGCTGTATCCAGGTGGTTGTGAACAGATCCCCTAAAGGTGACTTCATATAGTGTAGATGTTGTTCTTTAGATTGCTCGAGCTGAGAGACAGATGAACGTATCTATATGTTGGCAAAAAAGTTGTAAACAGCGACATAGAGGGGGAAAAAAGTATGTTGATAGACTGCTGCCTGAAGTGAGTGTCCTCTGTGTGACTGCTCTGTGTGATGTACCTTTAAAAGCCCTCTCAAAAGTGCATGATACTTAATTTCTTTCTACCTATCTAAAAAAGAAAATAGTTTTTGTGCAGAGGTGTTTTTGCTGCAGCAAGTCTATTTTTCCTCTACAAAGTACAATGCTGGGGCATGAAAGTGACTAGTCCACAAACAGAGCTGGGTCCCAACTCAACCCCAACTGTGCAACTTTTGATAAGGAGATTTTTTACCCATATTTTTTTTAATATTATCCCATATTTATCTTGTTTTACCTAGCCGCATCCTTTGCTTAATAATGTCTACTTCTGAATTTCCAATTTTGTAAACAGTGAGATCGGAGTAAATATGTTGTAGCATGACTGAAAACACAAAGTAGCACCCACAAAAAAGTGAGTTCTACTGCTCAAAAACCCTGGTTATTCAGATTTTTGGCAGGAGAAACACTGATAGCATGCCCTGACAGAGCCCATTTTGTGATAAAAGATGCAGCAAACAAATACTGTTATTCCATTTATGTTCACAAAGACCAAACAAAAGGCAGAATAATATCATCAACAGCAAAAATCAACAAAAGTTACACAATGCAGATTTAAGCCTCCACCACACAAGGTTTTGCTGTTTTAACACCCATGACCCACAGTCAAATTCTGGCTCCCTATTAAACAAACTCTAATACTCCTCCAAACCATAACTCACTTCCACTTTACACATTTGTGGGAAGGGTCTGTCAAACTGATTGCTACACCAAATAGAGAGTTGAAGTTTGGTATGAAAATCCTCATAGAGTGAGTTTTCTCTGATTCTGACTGATGTTTTGTGTTAGTCTTGCATCATGAACTGTAAAAATGTTAGTTCACTTCAACTATTTGTAAATGCGTAGGTCCAACTAAAATGGATGTTTCCTGTTGTTGGAGTACAATCCATATAGGAACAGATATGTGACCAATTCTTCTCTGGAAAATGTTCATGTGATTGAAGTGTCATAATGTCACCAAGTTTTAGGACAGAGTAACTATGGTCATTAGCAATTTTGTGTTTATACCAGACAGTGTAACATTCATCCTGATCCTTGTCACTGAATGTACGGTATATCCTGCATTTTACATGACGGCTGCTTCGTTCAGCTGTGGGTGGGACTTTAGACAGAGTTACACTTCCTGACAGAGCAAAGGAGGAGGGTTCAGTTTGAGAAAGACCCTATGTCTGCTTCTGTGTGGTGAGGGACATTTCCCTGGTAACTGAATGCAGCCCTGAGACTCCACCATCCAACAGGGCCAGATTGGTTGGTCTTTATTTGTTTCCTGTCTGTGACTGGAACATTAATGTTTAGTCATACAAATAAGACAATAAAATGATCCTGTAACATGAAAATGTCAGACTTTTGTTATGCTTACTTTGTTTACTGCCTTTGCGGCAAACTTTACTGTTGTCTTCACATTTGAATAACTTGTGTATTGATGCTGATTATGAGTTAGTCAGTAGGGTTACGCATGCTTGTTTGGCCCACAAAAATTCCTGTACTGTAACTCTGCATGTCTAGATGGCAATAAAAACTTCTTTCATTTGGATTTTTGCCGTTTTTTTTTCCTAATTGGTCTTCCTTCTGTTACTTTCTTTGGCTGCATGGTGTGTTTTGTTTTGTTGATGTTGAGTTATTGTTTGTGTTTTCCTTATTTGCTTGATATTATTATTTTCCTTTTAGCTATTTTTCTTTCAGGACAGCTGAGCGTTGTATGGCTCTGAGGCTCGAACACCCCGCTGAGGTCCCAACACTAGTCTTGATAAATGTTAGACACAAATGTTGTTTTGCATCATTTTCGCAGTCAGGAGTGACACATATGAAGTAAACAACAATGATTTACTGCAATTATTCAGTCAATATTTAATATTTTATGTCAACCTGTTTCATACTGTGTATATAAAGGTCTTGTCTTGCTGTTGGTTTTTTTATGCTTTCATCATTCATCTATGAGTAAGACACTAAATAATAAATGATGTAGCTGGACCTACTCATCTTGCTCTGGCAATACTGTATATTCCAATTAGGAAAACATAGCTTTAACAATCTTACCTTTTATCTCCTCTGCAAACCTTGTCATCTCTTCCCTAACATGATACAAATCATGAATGCCTCATATTGATGTCTTGAAAGTCAAATTGAATAATACCTTACTTTAAAAAGGTACAGTGGGTAGAACAGCGGTATGTCATTGCATAACAATGAGGATGCTGTTTGTCTTTATTTATGTAAAAGCTTCTGAATTAAAGCAAAGGATCTTACTAGCTTGCTGGTTTGCAAAACGGACGCCGACCTGGCGTTTTTTGCTGTTGTACTTGTATCATTAGTATAAACTTTCTGTTCTCTATGTATTAATACGCATTTGCACATGGCTCTACTGCATGACTTGAGTTCACCAGTTCCATTGAAAATAAATGCAAATGGCAATTTATCTTCAGCTACACTGAAGATAAATTGGTAGAAAAACTGACCACACTGGCAAAATTCCACTTTTAAACGTTGATCTAAGGCTACAAACACCAAATAATTTTTATTTTAAAGCAACTACACTTATACAGACATAGTTATGGATAGTAGAAACTCACTTTAACTTTACACATTTTAACTTTTAGTCACCAAAGTGTTTATAATCAGATGGTCGACAAGGTGAATTGTCAATTTACTTGTAGAGAAAACAGCCTAAGAATTTGGTATTGGTGTGCAGTACCGCACAAGAGTCCTCTCGTCAACGGAAATGGAAGAGCAGCTGGATTCAAAGGATGTGCTTCAAATATAGTAAGAGATAATGCAGCATGCTTTTGATAAATGACCTGTGAGAAACCTGTGCAAAGAGACAAATGGAATTTGTTGACATTTCTGCAGGTCCACGATTCTCCTGTCTGACAGAGAGTCTGTCCCACAGTGCCTGTGAGTGCCAACTGCAGTGCATGTGAGATTTCTAATGGCAAACCCTCAGGGCAGCCCAGTTCTGAAGTAAGCATTTTACCTGGCTCCTGGCATGAACTCCTTATCATGTCTGCCTGCTGCTTATCTGACAAATGGAAAACACACTATCTACTGCATGCACAATTGGAAAGTTTGTTATTTTTTCCTCTCCTTTTTGTCTCTCAAAGAAACATAAATCAATATAAGTGGCTTGAGAGTAAAGGATTAGATATGGAGTTTGGTGCTGTTCCCAACAAACTGCTGAACTTAATTTAATTTTAGAGCTTACTGGCTGCAACACACTTGAATATCTTTATGTACATCTTATTATTGGGCAAAGCTCTCTGTAATTCTGAGTTACCAACATCCTTAAAAGCAAAATATAATTAAGGATTTTAACAATCCCCAATAATCTCTGCTGGCAGAGGTTATTTGGAATTATTATTTGGCCCTTGATTAGAAACAATACTGTCCTATTTCTAAAAGCCCAATCCAATCAGTAAAAACTGTTTTGTTTTTTTTCTTTTAGAAAGTTATAGCTGTTTTAATCACAAATGTGACTTGGATGACTCAAATGTGAATATATGTGAGCTAAATATATATTTTTAAATGCACAAAAGAACCTTATTTTTGTCTCACATACAATTTCATTTTTATATAATATAATACCAGTGTAGTATCGTTCAATTTTGGTTTTCACATAATTACCTAGAAACTCTATCTGGTATGCATTAAATAAATGGTGCATCAATGATGAATGATTATTTGTAATTCTGCAGTGGATACATTTTCAGGGTTAATGGAGAACGAGATTTTTGTCTGACATACCTTCATCTTTTTGTCTGGTTAATGGGCAGGACAACTAAGTGACGATGATATGTGCGAGAGCATCGCTAACAGTGCTAAAGACCTTAGTGATGTTCACCGTGATGAATTATGCACACAGATGGTTTGAAAGGTAAATTCATGACCATGGTTTACAAATGTTTTATGCTTGATTCCTGTTGGCTAAAAAAAAAGAACCGAGTTTACTCATAATGTAATTTTCATTTATTGGCATCTGAACCCCGGGAGTCAGACAAGAGGAGTGAGTCATCACTGGCTGAAGAATGAAGAATAACACTGCATTCACACAAACTAGCACTGATGTAATGTAACTTGACAAACAATGTGCAAGAGTTGGGGTTTTGATGTGAGTAAAGCAGTGTCTTTACTGACTGACATCATATCAAATTGATATAGTTGCTTAAATGATCGCAGTCAAATTGTCTGCCATTGTTGGGTACAGTCTTGTCTTGTCCCCAGCCACATTGTTCTAATCTAATTCAAATCTAATTCATTCAATTATACTGTCAATCCCAGGATGTTTGTGTGTGAACTATTCCAGTCTATTCTGTTTGATCAGTTGAAGCCCTAGCTTTAAAACGAATCAAAAACATCATCCACACTGTGTCCACAACTGTGATAAAATGAAAATATCTATTACCTACATTGGGGCTGAAGATCACATGTCCACATGTCTGGAGAAAACAGTCGGCACAGCACTCATCACATCTAATGCAAACCCACAAGTCCAGATGGTGGGAATGATATCATGCTATGAGGGTTTTTTTATTAAGGAGTGGGAAAATCATCAGGGATAAAGGTCACTATACCTCACTCCACCGTTGTACTATTTTTGTTTAAATGAACTGATTTATCACTTCAAGATCTACTTCTTTGCTGAATCACTGGAGTCACTTTAGATACGACAACATACAGCAGGGACAGACGAACTGCAAACATATGATACCTACTACATTCCATTATTTTATTCTGAGAATAAGCAAGTGGACAAAGACACAGCCTCAAATTTTTCAGTTTTCAGTTCTTTAGCATTATTGTACGCTAGTAGATGTAATGTGAAGTCCCCCAGAGCTCTTTATAAAAGAGCCGCAACTCGTGCATCTCCATTAAACTCAACAGCACGCTACCAGCAGAATGAGGAGACGTTAACAAAACCTGTCAGCCAGCATTCGGCAAATCTGTCCGTGTTAGAGTGAGAGAGCAGGGGAACAAAACAATGCCAGGGCCCTGTCGATTCATGTAATGATGATAAACCAAAAATGGCAACCAGTCTTCCATCACTGTATCGAAATCAGGCAGCCACTTACATGTGGAGTGACGCAGCCTGCTTGGGCTTTGAATAGCTATTATTAGTGCTCAACACAATCATTTATTTCCTGGGATTAGAACTTGGTAATAACATGTTTTCTTCTTTAAAAACTGTGAAGAATTCAGGGATGTTTCATAGGATTTTGACAGTCTTAGGCAAAGGGGACCTGGGAGGCCTTACATTAGGTAGATCGTAGACCGGACATGAACCCAGACACTGTCCTTTCTAGACCAAGATCTATTACCATAAATCTTACCATATTTTGATGGAGTATTTAACTCTTGAATTTAGACCAAATTACATGTGCTTTCATGTGCCACATGACAATGCTCAGCCAGTCGTATCAATGAATATCAATGAATGACTGGATGTGAGAGTGTCTCCTTCACGGAAAGTCTTTTTATTTTAGCAGCCACATTAGCCGCACAACGCCTGCATCTCAGGTGCATTTGCTCCTCTTGAGTATAGACCTGTCATCTATTTCACTGCAAGTTGGCCGCATTTCACAACAAAATACACGGAGAAGACATCTCAGTTTCAATACCTAAGTCTGTTTTCTGTGGCACAAACACAACACGTCCTTTTCCTCTTTCAAAGTAAGAGCACGCCAAGTTTCAGTTCTCTGAATCAATTCCTTTTTTCAACAAAGCATTATTGTGAAATACTTGCAGGACTGATGAATGCACAGATTAATAATGAAAACTCTTGGCACAGGAGAGCATTTAAAAGATTTTGGCATAATCAAAGGCGAACCCCGAGTAAAACACAGCAGTAGACACAATCCCCGTGTGAACAAGTGAGTAGTGAGTTCTTGACACAAAAAAGAGGAAAAAGGTAAAAGTCTTGACTTCATTTACACAATTACACTTTCTATTTCATTACTTATTTTTTTAAATGTGCATATAAATGTTGTATTTTAAAAAAATGTTTTTGATATGCAGGTATCTTTTGTTTTAAACCTGACACTAGAAAATATACTTTATTAAACTCTTCAGTTCAATCTTAAAATTGAAAAAAAAAAAAAAAAAAAAGTTAAGACATCACATCAGCATATTGCACTTAACTATACTTAACTTGAGAGCCTTTAGATGTTATGACATTCCAGACCTTTGCTTAAGGAAATCTCATCTCTGGATTTGATTTGACCATCTCTGCCCTAAACCTTGACATAACTCATTTATCATACCCCTATCTTTTTTTTTTTTCCTCCTGCTCCCTTCGGTATATTTGTTGAATCCAACAAACAGGATGTCATCATTGCTACTCTGAAATTACAAAAAAATTGGCAGCAAACTAGTGGCATGGGGCCTCATTATGTGATATATATATAGCCAATCATAGAATTTTAGCATGGTTTCACAAAATTGTTATTGCAGTGGACTGATGTAATCAGCTGTTTCCAAGAGCTTCTTCTCAGTTCAGGGCCTCAGG
This sequence comes from Brachirus orientalis, assembly GCA_016785285.1. NCBI lineage: Eukaryota > Metazoa > Chordata > Actinopteri > Pleuronectiformes > Soleidae > Brachirus > Brachirus orientalis. Next base: position 12,810,059 of record JAFBJR010000905.1, read on the forward strand.
CAATTGTCTGCTTTGCTGACCCTGTTGCAACACAGTGCAAGGATTACAAGTGCAAATAGTTTAATGTTAATTACCCAAATTTAAAATGGATTTATCTCTCTAAATCAGGGGCTCAGTCCACATGTCTGCAAAGTCCAAATTTTCCCAGAATCCTCCCTCTTTCTTTCAGGTCTACTTCATCCTGATCTAGATGGAAGAGCGGGTTCTTTCTGATAGAAGCAAAGATCAGGGGGGAAAGCAGAAACAGACTCTTAGTGGGTGAGTCCATGACACAGTTTGACACTATGTGATTACTGTGCACTGAAAAATAAGCAGTGTTTTAGATCAATGTTGTCATTCCTCAAAGCCTGTGGCTTTATGTTGAGGAGGGGAAAAAAATTGGGTAGTAAGTGCCCATGCAGAGTTCCAGCCAGAAACATCAAACAGACTGAGGAGAAGCATGCCATTCATCTGGAAAAGTTTCCACTAACAAAAGCAGAAAAAGCAACATTTAGTTCATCATATACATTTGTCAGCATCTGGTATGGTTTGGGTTCATCCCAAAACATTTACCACTGTGTATTAGATTCATGAGTAAATATATGGTATGACAAAAGCTTGCCAAGTGGAGTTTAAATAAAGTTCAATATACCGTACCCATTTCTTTTTTCTTTTCTTTTTCTTTTTTTTGGAAAACTCCTCTCAAATGTAACCATACACATTGAGCCAATTTTCCCTTCCCGTGGAAATACAATCATAGCAGCAGCAGCAGCGGCAAGCATAATAGTCATTCATTGCCATGTCAACAGTGTACAAACCTGAGGAAGTGTACTGGCAGCATTATGTCAGCGTATTATCAACACATAGTTAAAGGTCCAGTGTGTACAGTGACAGTGACAACTAATAGTGATTCTGTAGAGTACAACAAATGGAGCACTCTTATCCCTAACTATCCTCAGCGCTTCAGGGAACTACAGAAGCTTTCCCATCTCCTGCTCTCTATCCCATCTCCTCTTTTCATAGTTGGTGTGTCTGAGCCGTTCTTCCAAGTTTGGTTGTTAAGCTTCTGCTTCAAAGTGTTTAATACACTAAGGTTTGTCCATTCAGTCTGCTCTACAATTATAGCACAAGATGGTGGCCTCTGCAAAGCAAGGACCTTGCCAAATGTACATTTAAAAGTCTCATTCTAAGGCTGCCAATTAACCCTTTATGTTAAAGACTGCACATTAAGACTGGTCAAATATTTTTTTTTTATTTATTTTGTATTTTTATTATTGCACATTTGGCAAAATCCATCTTGACACCTCAGAAACTGTACAGTAAGTTACTTCTGATGTTGTTTACATGATGCTGAAATGTATTGCACTGTTACACCTTACAATTTCCTCATGCAAATGTTTATGGCTGTTGTCAAACTAACTAATCAAGCAAACAAACAAATTCCCTGGCATTCATCTACTACTGGCTGTCTACATTTATACAAAGGCCAGAGTTGGATAAACAAACTTTTCAGATGAACCAAGTGACCCTGTGGTTAACAGTATTGAGCAAAGACAGACAAAGATAAATGAGAGATTATCTTTGCACCCAGTTAACTAAGCTGTGCTACAATTTGTCTTCATGCTTCTTCCTCCTGACCTTTCTTCTGCTTAATTTGATCTGTCTGTGTTTTTGATCTCCTTCTATCATTCTGCAAATCACTTCCTCATCCACTCCCTTCCCCAACTCAGTTGGTTCAGTGGTTGCACCCTCCTGTATTCTCTGTGATTCCTTCTCCCTGTATGCACACACTGTCTCCGCCCCTTTTCCTTCGAACCAGCACCCTCACCTGACAAAATGAGCAGATAATGAGACATGCTGCTTCAGACTTGGACGCCATGTCAATGTCTTATTCCCGTCTACTCAGCGTTTTGTATCATGTGCTGCCTTGTACGGACAGACATGCATCTGCAATGTAACAGCCTGTAATAGTATAGTTATGGAAAATGCCACCAGGCCCACATATTGACATAACAACAAACACTGGCTGTGAGTGACATTTCTACAAAGGAAATGTATTGACTGAGATTTGGTCTTTCAGAGTCTTTCCTGTAAATAGCTCAATACTCAGAATGCACAGGTGACCCTGAACAGAAGTTGTAGTGCAACCATTTGCTGTTACTTTTACCAGTTACTGTAAAGGATTAAACATACACAACAAAATGTGGGTGCTGTTTAAAAGCAAAACGAGTAGCATTTAAGACCATACAATATATACCATATATTTGTGTCAGTGGTAATTTTATTGTCAAAGACTATGATGAAAAAAGGTCCATCAAAGACCCTGACATGACAAAACCTATGACAAACTCTACTGAAACTTTTGTCAGCAAATAAAAAGTAAATGAAAATGGTAGGGCGGGATCAACTGGGAAGAGACCCAATCAGAAGAGAAGAACAATAAGAAGAGTTTTAAACTGACTAATTTCTTTGCAAGATACAAAGGTTAGGTTCATGGTCAAATTTCACGTACAATGTTACGGTAGACAAAATCCTTTGTAAACCATGTGGAGCCAAACTCAAAGAAAAAAACACAACAAACCTGAACCTAATTTTGGATTTTAAATAAAAATACCAATTAACATGCTGAAGATAATAAATCCAAGTGTGATGTGTGATGCTTTTAATTGAAACAAGAACATTTAATTTGATTGTTAAGACAAATAAAAATTGTTTCATATCAGTACAGTTATATCTTTGTTGTAAATTCAAACCTTAATAACAACATATTAATAGACAGGATGATAGAGAAACATTTAAATAATACAACTGACACATTTTATTTAACACTGTGCTCATCATTATGTGATAAGCACAAAAGTCTCAAAAGTCTGTCAGATCTAGCAGTAATTCGGTATTACTGCTTTGGCAGTATAAAATTGAATTTATCTGATATTTACTTGGTGCTTCAGAAGAATTTTTATTCTTTCACATGTAGGAAGTCCTCACTCCAGCACGTAGACTTTACCTCACAAGTTTGCTTTTGTCCATAACCTTGAGGAGGAAGAAAATATGGTCCATACTTCCAGGGGGGGAAATGTCCACATCACAGCTGCTGCCATTTATCTTTAGCGATAGTCTGTAATTATCCATTTCATACAGAAGACTGAAAAAAAATAACGCATGTGACTCACAAAACTGCACCTCTTACTGTCATTGCATGTAATTGTATTTCTTTAGGGTTTCTCCAGCTACTTTATGCCCTTATGTTCTTTTTCTCTGTAAAGCAGTCCTAAGTACCTTATCACTGTTATTATTCAGATGTGGAAGTTTTGTGCAGTTTGTGCCTCACCTATACAAAAACATGGACGAAGCTGACGATAAATTACTGTGATATGTGAAAAGCTGCTGTGAACCTGTCGACCCGAAGACCAGAAAGTACTTTTTTTTTTTGTCTCCAGGGGAACATAGTATTTTCCTTCAATCTGCCTATTTATTGCATTCTTTTCTTTGTCAATTTCTGTTTGCAAATATAACCTCTTTGCTTTCCATTGCTCAGAAGACGCAAGGGAACTGGGAAAATGATTTACTGTCTGGGCCGGACGTGCTGTGTACACAAAGGTGCTCTCTTAGCTCTAACAGATACAAACTTAGGTTTTTCAAAGGCATTATCATATATTAGCACATTGACTGCTGGGGATCAGGTGACACTCTTTCACCTCAATTGTCATGGAAAGAAATACTCACGTCCCAAACCCATTACTGAAATCCTGTCTATTATCGGTCCTGACAGTGACCCCCATTATAATTATATAACTTTACACTTGTTACAAACAGCATCTTGAGTTACAGAATCATCACTCTGCACTCCTGGGGACTATAAACGTGAAGTGCGTAACTTTGGGTGATTTTTGTTCTGGTCAATGGTATTATTCTGCCTTAGTTTGGGCAGAATAATACCAAAACAAAAACAATGTTACATTATTTGTATGCTGTGTCTCTGAGGGATTGTTTGTGTGAAAAACCATTAAACTGCTGAACAACTGGGTTTTTTGAGCAATAGAATTCACTTCTAAAACTTGTGGGTGCTTTTTTGTTTTTTTCCACTCATACTCCAACCAGGTTGTCACCAGGTTATTGCTATACTGAGAAACAAAGAGAGTAGCGTGGAACCGATAAGTTTAATAGGCAGTGTGATTTCATCTGATAACAGATTTTTTTTAGATTTAAATGTTACACACTTCGGCTTTAGACTTGCTTTCACACTTGCTGAAAAAGCTTGGGATGCTGTGGCAGAAAATGCCATTGTCATTATTGTAATTAACAGACTAACGGTGATGAGTGTTGTGTTCCCATGTCCGTGTACGTGCATTAATATGAGTGATGAGTGACAGCCCCAAAGCTGTAAATGAGCCAGTGACTGCAAAATGTGCTGTAGATCACTCATGTCAGTCAGTCAATACAATCCTACCTGAAAAAAAATGCCATGTTTCCTCTCGTGTGAGTACTTTTGGACGTTGTTTGCAAATAAACTGAAAAGCTCTTCTTAGTAGAGATGAGCTCAAATATACACTGAATGATTTTGGGGTGTCAAAGATAAAAGATGCCCAACGTAAATCAATTATTGCAATATCTTCGATTGTGTCTCCACAATGGTGGTCCTACGTTGTACTGTGAGAGAAATAAAAAACTATGTTCATGGTCTTGTGACCAAAGATAGATTGAGATTTTTTTCAGAAATACAGGAAGACCATCTCACAGTGTCCCTGCTGCTAAAATGGAGGCAGAAAAATGCCGGTACTTGAGAGAAAATGTGTATCTATTCATATTCTCCTGTTGTTCACCACTGGTGCATGCAAATGATGTTGCCAACATGGTTACAGCTGATGACGTTGCCAGCACTGTACAGTTTGAATGCATCATACAGTACATGTCTTAGCCTGATTTATTAAATCTGTCTTGCACAGTATGATTTATAATTATCTTAGAAGATTGCTCAAAAGGTATAACTGTGGCATAAGCTGGAAAATATAAATCTACTTAAGCTATGAGAAGTAAGCTTCTCTTGGTTTTCAGTCAATGACAACAAGCCCTTCTATGCAGAGGCAAAAATCACTAATATTGAGGGTGAACATACATGTGAACATACAGCAAGATAAAAGTAGACACTTTACACTCAGTGTCATTAATCAACAACGCAGACACTTGCTTTGCCAAGAAAACGCAGCCTGTTTAAATCAGAGTTTATCTGAGAGGCAACATAATTGACAGAGACAGTGATCAGCAGGGGATGGAGTCAGATGTTTCCTCTACACAATAGAAACCATCGTGTGTATGTTCTGCGAGTTTCTCCTAAAAGGAAAGAATTTGTGACATACAATGGTAAGTAAAAAGCAAGGCCCTAACCTTAAGTACATACAATATAAAATGTTAATTTTGATGCAACAAAAACCAATCCGTTTTTATTTTAAAAAGGGATTGCACATTTTATTAAACATAATTTATATACTGGACTAGGGCTGGAAAAACATTTAATTGCGATTACTTTGACAGTAATTGTGATTGCGTTATTATTCACGATATGAGAGGGAATGGTAATTGTAGGTAAATTATTTTTCATTTTCATATGAATAATATATTTACAATTATTACTGTGTGATTGTTGTGCAAGTCTCAAATTGCCATTTTATTGTCCTGACCTACACACATCATATTGTACAGTTTTAAGAAATATTGCGCCTCTTGCGATTTGAAAATTGCAGTAGGACATATTGCGATTTCGATAAAAATTCAAATAATTTCTTCAGCCCTACACTGGACATTTAACATCCATTTAACATTTGGAGAAAACCTTTCTCAAAACAGTGGTTATGGTATATGAATTGCACTCAAGTGATAGCAAACAGATATTCATACACACACACAGACACACATACTTTAAATGCAGGATTTCATAGCTTTGAGAAGCACATGCACTGGTGCAAAAAATTGGCAGGAATGTGAGAGGATTGTTCTGATATCATCAATAAGATGAAGCAGTGAAGCCTGTCACTCCAATAATCTAATATAATCGCTGTCATCTTTAATCCATTTATCTCACACAAGCATTCACACACAAACATCCAGTTGTATACAGCTGAGGGTGAACCTTCACATGAACAAAAAGTTAGTCAAGTGAGACAGTGCATCAGATTAACTTTCTTAGTTAACTGATAAAACTTTACTCTGTAAGAGAAGGTTTTTGATGGAATCCTATGCTGCATAATGAATCTGTCCTCCATCTGTCAGAAGCAGGAATTGCAGGGTAACTTCTTAGGATATATTATGCAATAATTAGCCCATGAATACAAAAATTCTGCAATAAGCTGTACTGTAATATATTGCATGGCAATCATGTAATGAGTCGCCACCATTTATGTGGAACTGAATATTAAAAAATGTCCCTGCAAAGATAAAGTAAGGCATTTCAAAGGAGTTGTGTTTTTTTCACCACTATCCACCATCTACCTGCAGTCAACTTTGTCCTCAGACAGGAAGCTTCCGTTCACATCATCGTCATTTCTTAGATAAACACCACAATGAGGAGTTGTAAAGTAGTGACAATAGTGCATCAAAATTTTTCTTCAGGCCTGTATAAGTGTCATACTTTCAAAAATACAATCTCATTATTATTATTGCATATAGAGAAAAAAAAAATCACCTATATAGATATTTTGTCTCACCCCTAGTTAGGAAAGAACAACTTTTACTACAACCTTTCAGTCCAGGTTTAGCTGTGAAATCTTCCTAATTTGGGACATAATTAGCCCACATCATTTTAATAACACAACACAACTTCAAATGTGCAAATAGCATATGCTGAAAAGAAACAAACTGTGTCGAGGTACAGGCTAAATTAGAACCATATATTTAAAATGTGGCACGGGTACAAAAAACTGAATATATATATAAAAAAAAACCACTGATATTTACTCTCTAAGTTGAGGCAAAGAACATTCCCTGTGGACTGAAAACATTTCTGCTTCAGTCATAGAACTGCAATTATCCTGACCTTCACAGAAAAAACATGCACGTGTGAAGTAACATGAACAAACCTGCAAAAACACAAGCACAGACCACAACTGCAGGTTGGAGGCTGTTTGCATCGCCTCACAATTAGATGCTGGGGAGCTTCCTCAGCCTTCGTCTCCACAAAATTAGATTTTGCATTATGTAAAATTCAACAACATTCTCTGCTTTAAAATTACTGAGGGTGTGTTTAGTGGGGGATGAAAACACACACATACACAGGTGTGGACAAGTACGTGGCCACACCTGTTTAGTATTTTGAGATTTTGGGTTCAGCCCCTAATCTCCAATGAAAGGCAAGCTTAACGCTTCAGCATACCAAGATATTTTTGGAAAAATGCTATGCTTCAAACTTTGTTGCAACAGTTGCAGGATGGCCTTTCTCTATTCCGACATGACTGTGTCCCAGTGCACAAAGCAAGGACTATGAAGACATGGTTTGACAGGTCTGGTGTGGAAGAACTTCACTGGCCCGCACAGAGATCTGACTTCAACTCCATTGAGCACCTTTGGGATGAACTAAAACAGAGAGTCAGGCAAGTCAGGCCTTCTTGTCCAACATCAGTGCCCAACCTCATAAATGCTGCACAGAATGAATGGGCACAAATTTACATAGAAACACTTCAAAATCTTGAAGAGGTGTGGAAGCTGTTATAGCTGCAGAAGAGGGACTAACACCATATTAAAGTCCTCTATATGTATTTCAATACGTCATTACAGTCTCTGTTGGTGTAATGATTAAGCTTCCTAATACTTTGTCCACATAGTACACATTTTAACATGGACCAAACCACATATGTCCCTGTTCATTAGTGTTTGTACCAACTAGAACCATAAATGCCAAACCATTCTTTCGACACACACGGCGAGAAGTGACATTTTCATTATTTTGGTCACAGTTTATCAACATACTTAAGATAAACATAGAGCTGGTTTAGCTCCAGTCCTGCTTTCATTCTGTGTCTCTTCCTCTTTATCAGCAGCAAGAGTCTGTTCTTCTTCTTCTCTACTTCTTTTCCTCATATTTAGGAATTTTAGCTAAAGTGTCAAGGCTTTTTTTGTGTGTTTTTACATCGAGGTAAGACTCATTTTCAAGACAGAGACAGCTCAGCTACCTCGAAAAGGTAGTAGTGTAGGAGAAGTTGCAGTTACTCACATATGAACAGTCACAGGACATTGTCACAGTTTTGCCACCTATGATTCTGCTGCATAATCCAGTCTGGTTACAGTCCTTTGTTTCCCACTTCCTGTTCCTGGTTTTTGTTTTCCCACCATTTCTCTGACCACACCCACTTTTATCTGACCACACCCACTTCAAGTCCCTGCTGTTTTCACCAAGTCAACCTGTGTAAATAAACTCCAGCACTCACCACATGTCCCTGCAAAATAGTCTTTGTTTCTTTGTGTGTATTCTCATTTTTTGATTTTTGACCTGATTTATACTTTTATATTTTTGAATTTTGCCTGAATTACTTATATGGTTTGGACTGATTTACTGTGTATGACCTTGCTTTGGTCTGGATTTTTTTTTTTCGTTGTTGTTGTCCTTTCCATATCAGTTTGGCATGGTGGTTTCAAATCTGATGGGATCTTTCTTTGTGGGTTTTTGCACGATTTCCCTGTCTGGGTTTCCTGTGAAAATGTTAGACACATTCAGTCAGGTTGGTCCATTGTGGTGGTGCCCTCAGTTGCGGCAGCTCTGATCAACCGTCCATCTGACCTCACAGTTTCAGATATATAATAACAATAAACATCCTTTCCTTTTTTTTCTCTGTCTCCCAATATACGTCACAATATAATATGTGAAGTGGAAAAAAATTGCTTTTCACACACTTAAAGATAAATTAATTTCATCTTAGTTTCCCTGTTCATCTGCCAGGTGGACTGATTGGTGATGACCCCATGGATTATTCTTTCACTTCATGATTTAGGGATTAAGATTGTCCCTCATTGGACAATCTTAGAAAGGTCCACATTCAGAGGAACAACAATTTCCCATAATATAATGAAAATATCAGCCTTTTAGCACTCATTAAAAAAAAAAAAGGGAGGTTCTGAGGATGAGGAGTTTGCCTCTCTACTGAACGCCCTACCTTTTTCAATCCCGCTGTGGTTTGACAACACCATGGCTCAGAGGAGAAAGCATCTGGGCAGAAATTGTGCACTCACTCTGAAAAAAAAATCATGGGCTGTGAGCCGACTATCATCTCTGGCTTCTATATGGACCTGCATATAACGAAAAGAAACTGCAAAAATACAGAAAATGGGTCGGCACCCAACCTCTTTCTGCCCAAGAGAAAAGGCTTGAGGCAATCGAAGCAAAAACTATTCTTTTTAAGAGATTATTTACCAGATGTGATGCTGGCTGATTGCTGCACAGCTCATGAAGCCCCTAAAACATTTATTCCCACTGTGTGGATGTCTGCCCCCTGGTGGGTTATAATGGTACTTATTTTCAGTTTTTTATTAAGTTTCATATATCATATTTTTTTGTATTTCATTTTTTTAAAAGTTTTGCCGCACAAATTGTTACATTGTTGAGACAATATACATTTCAACTTGTAGACCATTTAGTGGTGTATACCCCACACCAGTGATTCCCAAAGTGTGGACTGTGACCCACTACTGGGCCATGATGGTACTGCAGGTGGCCTGCAAAGTTTAAGTGTTTGTTTTGTTTTTTTTGGGGTTTTTTTTTTTTTTTTTTTTTTTTTTTTGCCTGTTTATGAAATAAATAATACTTCATTTAAAGTTTTAGAGGGTTGCAGTAGATTTTGCATAAGAGGCCACAGCAACATAGTATGAAACAGCTGCAAAATGGTTGAAGTATGATTTAAAAACACAGAGACGCACCGATGAAAAGTTTCAGAAGTGAATTCTGCTGCTCAGAAATCAGTTTGACAGGATAAACGCATCTTGTCCCCGCCCACCCCTGCACTGCCCCTGTATACACACAAACGCTCCCTCAGTCACGTGATAGTATTGTTTCAAAGACACAGCAAAGAATTCATTTATGTTCATGATTTTTGTTGTTGTTCATGATAATGCTGTTGTTCATCAACAACAACAAAAATCAAGTTACACACTGTACTGTTCAGTCATGTTGACCCATGTTTCACAGTGAGGAAGTGCCTCCGCTGTTCAAAGACACAAATGTAACTCATCACTGCCATTTTTTGTTGTCGTTGTTGTTTTATTCATTACTCAACTCTGTGGGATAGATGCTCTGATCCCTCTCTTTCTAATATTCAGTTTAGATTGACTTTGCATTCTGCACAGAATGTGAAAATGAAAATAGAATGCATAGAATGCACGACTGGATATCAGAAAAAAAACGAAATTTGTCACACAAACAATTTGTGAAAAAATAAATAGACAAGTGGCAATAGTTAATAGAGAATAGAATGCAAATCGGCTCGATTTAGGTTGACACCTATTATTTTGTCTTCTTCCCATTTTCAGCATTTAACAATCACATCACTGTTTTAAAATGAGATAAAAAAAAATAATAAAAAAAAAGTTGTTTTGCTTCCAAAGCCAGAAGAGACAGCTGAATCTGCAGTTTTTTTTTGTTACTTGCAAAGTATGTAGGCCAATTATTATTTATGTATGTATTTATTTATACCCTTACATGTGTCCCCTAAATTTTCTTTGTTTATATTGTACTTAACTTTCATCTGTTTCATTCTCCTTATGAGTTTGTGTTTTTTTATTGCTCAATAAAAAAAGGCCAAGCTGTTCTCACAGCACCCTCTGCTGGACCACTTGGAAATTACTTCAAACAGAATCATGTGATTCTAGGCTGTAAATCTTAAATTCAAAGTGGTTCTTAAGGTTCAAATTTCAACCCACACCACCCCCGAGTGTGAACGGATATCTGATATCTAGATGAGAATTGACAGCCTTAGCATGTGAGTGTGTATGTGCGTGTGTGTATGACTGCACGTGTACACACACTTCACTCAGTAGATGCTTTGTGTAACCGACTGCTGCCTCCCTCCAGTGCCCTGCTGCTCGCTTCTCTCCCAGTTTGAACCCTTTTTTCTGTCTCTTGCTGTTCAGAGGCAGTTTGTTTGAGTCTGAGAAAATGTAGAATAATATCCACGCGAGTGGAGCTGCAAGAGCAATAGGTCACAAAGGAAAAAGGCTGCTTCAAAAAAGTGCCGTTCTTTCTCTCGTGAGAAAAAGCTCATGAGCTTCTTAAATATTCACTTTCTATTTCCTTCCACCAATGCTGGTATCACTTTGCCATAGGTGCAATCATGCCGCAGCCTTGACAAGGAATGAAGCTGGCCTAATTTGTTTCTGAAACACTTTTTAATGTTTATCTGTAGCGTTTGCAAAACTGTGAACACGTCCAATCAGTTCATATCGACCACATGGAATGATTCACTGGCAGACCTGTCTGTCACTAACTTACCTGCCTACCTGCACATGACCAGAATATGTAAAACAAGCAACTGAAGCAGATGCGCGAGCCAAAAAGTTGACACAAGGGCAGTTGTATCAGTATTTCCAAATGTAGCCTGCAAGTGTTATGCACAATGACCCTACTTTTAATGAAACTGTCATTTTAATCCAGACCACGTCTATCTCTAAACAATACAGAGTCATATTTGTGGCTCAATCTACCTATTGACCTAAACTTTGATTTGAACTCAATTTATTTTTGCTGCAGTGTTTTTATAACAGTTTTACAAATGAAAATGTCATCCATGTGACACGGATGTCAAGGTCGGTGTTGTAGACAGAATAACTGACATTTAATTGGATTCCATGAAATCTACTACACTACATCCAGTAATGACTTTGTGAATTAAACCAATATCATCAGCAAATGGTACAAATACATCTCAGACTGACATAATTTGTGTTCTGTAGTAATTGCTTACTTCCTGAAGGTTTGCACACACACACAAACACAGGCGCGTCACTGAACCTCTTCTTTGGATACTTTCTTTATTTGAATTTTGCTGACACTTCCTCTTACTCAGAGTGACTGCAGGCAAATTGGATTGTAAACAGGTTCAAAGTCCTGTCTTTCAATAAAGACTCAAAAACCTTATAGAGGGGCTTTGTTGTGTCTGTGAGCTTGGACTTATTGTCAAAAACAAAATCACATTTATTCCATATTCTACTTTTTCGATTCCCAGCAACAGCAGCCATTGCTTTGTAACCATCAAGTTACAAAGATTTTTCTTTTTAGACTCTCATTCAAGTCAATGCAAATTATTTAAAATAAATATAAATAAAATGGGATTTCATTTTGCAATGTTCATTGATAACAATGAATACAGCAGAGTGAAAAAGCACCACATTAGAGAACACACAAACGAATGAAGTCGATTTAAAATATGGTGGCATGTCTTATGAAATTGTCTCAAAACAACTTGTTGACTTTAGCTTGAATTAACTCATTTGGGTGTTACTAGTAAAAGTATTTTTTTTTTAAGTTTTTAATTCCAAAAATTCCACAGGAACCTAATGTAAATTAAGTGATCTGAGAGAGACTCCTTATGTTTACAGCTGTTACAATAATGGGAGGCTTTCACCATTCACCATTCAAGTTCCAGGAGAGAAAGCGCTCCTATTGGCTCTTCTACTACTCTTCTTCAGCACCTACAGGTCCTTTAAAGGAGGTTCACTAATCCGGCATTTGGCAACAACTGCATAAAAACCTAGAAAATGGGAAAATAGTTTTGAAGAGAGTCATACAATCTACATGTACATTATTTAAAAAAGAATTAGAGAAAATCCCAACACATTGTATTTTAACAACCTGCAAGCCTTTCTTTAAGTTTTGGCATGGTGGTGTGAAATATAAAGAAATATATCTTTTAGATTGCATTCAATTAGTGTTTATATTCAATTTAAGGTACTTAATTAGTTTCCTTTACACTTTGTTTCCAGCTCTCCTGGTAAACAGCCAAGAACAAGTAGACTTGAAAGGCACTGGGGATCTTTTTGTGAAGTGAGATATAATATTTAAGTTAATCCTGTGTCACTGATTCTACCAATAGTTTGAAAGCAAAGTACCAAGGTATTCTTACCTATGCCTCTTAGTCCAGTGTCTTCTTCCTTTTTAAGTGACATTGCTCCTCAAACTTGCAAACCTTTCTCTCAAGTGTCAGATTCACAGTGTCCTCCTTTACATACAAATGTAATACAAATGAATACAAATGAGGATGATATCTGTTTTATCTTCACTTACCCTTCTTGCTGCCCCAACCATTCATCAAGAAGGACATGTGTGGTGAGGAATGATAAACGTGGGGCCCACATGTGAGCAAGGCCTTGGAGCTGTATGTGCTTCCATATGTGGGTGGGAATATATTAAGACTGAGATTTTGCTCTTCCTGCGGTGTCAACACCTTTTGTGTGGTGGATCTGTGAAAAGCAGGTTTCTCTGTCTGTCTGTCCCCGAATTTCCATGTTTTCCATATTGGCGTCCTCAAACGACCACTTTCATCTATAAGAAACGATGTCGCTTTCTTGCAATTGTCAGTTTTATTTTTAACGAACCGGCTTATTGATGGGAAGCTACTATTAAATACAAAATATATTTTTCAGAAAACTTTAAGAGACTTATATGACTCTGTAACTAAGGTGGTTGAACTTAGGAATAAAGTTCATCTGTCTTTAAAAAGACAGTAAATTAAACTTTTAGGTTTAAACACAGAGGGTTAAGTTTTCACTTTTCAACTGAAGATACTTTGCTGTTTAAACTTGCTACATCTTATCAAGCAAGCAAACACTTCCAGATTACCCTAAATAACCATTTCAAGTTTAGATTATTGCAATTAATTTTATTACAATTGAAATTTTGAGTCCACTTTATTGTATTATCTGTACTTTTAATAACAGGTTTGCCAGTTTCCTTCAACTTTTAATCAGTATATATATACTGTATATATTTATATAATGTTTCTATGTTCCACTTTGTTTTCTCTGTTTCTCAGCACCACACATCAGTAACATTACAGTTTTAAAGTAGTGGTGCTTGGTTCAGGTTTTTTGAAAGGTTGGATGTGTCAACTTCCCAACTTTCCTTCTACCCCGTTTTTTTTTTTTTTTTTTTTTTACCAAAAACCAAATAGATATGAGTCAAATGATGTTTACCACGCAGACAAGATTCAAAATTACTCAAGTCAATGGATAACTTTCAGTTTAACTTTTGACAATTTGTGCTTAACGTCCAATAATCATGTTTTCCATTGCATGGATAGCCAAAGTGAGCCAGACATGTCCTGGCAGGGTTCAGGTCTGGTTCAGACAAATGTACTGTATATATATTTTTTAAATGTAACCTGGTTAGGGTTCTGATCCAGTTGTGTCACACTGCTTGGGACAGCATATAGTGCCATTTGAATCTACTGTACGTGAGTACTTAAAGTGTAAAATCATTTACACTTAACTTTAAATGGCTGTGCACAGCAAGGAAAAACAAGCAGTAACCATAACAACACTGCTGTCATACTCATACTCAGCTTACAAGCTCGGGTAGGCTCAGACCAAGAAAAGGAGACACATTTTGTGCTTTCTGAATTTCAATAATGTGTTTGAAAACGCTGTTTTTCTTTTACTACAAAGGCAGAATAGTTGGCTTATGACGTGGAGAAAGCAGGTTGTGCATTGAGCAGGTTGTTGAAGCAACTTTCATGTCTGCTTTGGATTATGTGGATCTTAAATACAGACATTCTGTTGCCTCCATCTATAATCTCTTGATTATAGAGTCCATTTAAGCTTCTGTGTCTCCAGCTACTAAAATGAAACTTACTTCAAAACAGTATGCTGAGGTATGAAACAGCGTGTGATCTGCTTCTCATTATTTGCTTTTAACTCATTGACTTGGACAGGATGTGCAATTTTTGAGTTTTGCATTTCATTTTCTACAATGTTTTCTCACTGTACATCATTGCAAATTGTAAATCAAGCTTTTAATGAAAGTGAATAAGAGTTGGTGAAAGGACAAGTACAGGTGATTAAACAGACAGATGATAATAGTAAAGGAGTAAAGATGATAAAAGAAATGAACAAATATGACTAGGGTCACTTAAAAAATGTAAGTATCTTGATTTTTTTGCTGGTTTATATCAGCATTTACATTTAGAAAGAAGAGATTTACTGGGACCGGACATTAGTTCGGTTTAAGAAGCCCCGAGCCAAAAAGGTGGAGGAGCTAGATACGTGTGAAGGAAGAGGCCAATCATCGCCAAGAGGGAAAAGCAGGGAGAAGGACAGAAACCAAAATTAGCTCCTCATCCCCCCCTGGTCATTTGAGTATCACTTCAGGCCTTATTTTTATGCCAAGGTTACCAGTGACGGTGATAAGAGACACAGGCACAGTCAGCTTATCAGACTGAACTGATGCAGCATATTTAACATTCCACAGAACGCAGTGGCAGTGATTTGGAGCCTGGAGACAATGAGAGTCTAATGGGGTTTCAGAGCGAGGCAAACTCAGTTTCAATCAGCGTCACATAACGAATGGTAAACAGCGGCAATTACAGTAATTAGTGTTGGTTAAATTTCAGTTTTGTTACACTTACTGCTGGAAATAGAATTGTTTGCATCAGAGGAGTTACAAACGCTTCACACATGACTGCCATCAAGGGGTCAACTCTCTCCTTGGATATCAGATTCAAGACTAGAAGAGGGTCACTCACTTATTCATCTTCTACTGCTTTATCCTCCACATGAAGGGTTTAGTTTGGACTGTGAAGTCACACCAACATCCTAACCGCTGACCTTCTTGAGTGAGGGATATTCTGCTGCAACATGAATGAATGTTAAATTGAATTTTAGTATTCATATTTTGGTTTAGGCCCATGAATTCCCTTCAATCCGGAAAAGTGGTGTGGAATATGTCCATCATTCCCAGTCATTTTGTATTCCTTCTTTCAGTGGCGTCTGTCACTGCTGCGATCATGGCTGCATCCTGGAGCCAACGAGGATCATCTGCTTATGTCAGTCTTCAGAGAGCAGCCTTGAGCCACAGGTCAGGGTTTGCTGTAATCATGTAGCCTCAAAGGACAACTGCGCTCAAAGCCAGCATTTTACCCCAGAAGCTTAAAAGGAGCAATAAATCATACATTTATGATTAAGCACACACAGATGAATGTAAGTTTTGTCACTCAACCAACAAGTTTCAGGAACAGACACAGCTGATTTTAAAAAGGCCAGTGTGTCCTCTGAAGTGTCATCAGCTCTCAGTCGGTCATGCCGTGATTTAGAGCTGAAATCTGTCCATGTATAATTGATTAATGAGTGATCTTTTCCCGCAAAAGGACATTAGGCAACTGTAAACATCACAATTTTAGACTGTCCACTTTACAATAAGACAATAAATATGTACAAAAAAGAGCTAAAGCAATTACTGTCCAACAAGAGAAAGCTAATCAGCGACAATTCCATGAATACATTAGTTGGTTTTTATGTGATTGGTTAATGTCTCTAATTTAAAATGTTGTTTTTCTTTATTTTTATGACACTAAACCACTGGTCGGTCACAACAGGCAATTTAGATTAAATATCTCAGGCTCTGGGAAATTGCTTCACTGTTTTTCCTCACAAAAAAAGAAGTAAATAGTTCTTCATCTGCGTCCTGCATCAAATTATTTTGAAAAGGAAGAAGCAGAATATCATTAAGCCAGGAAATCTTTTTTTTTTCTTTTGCTTTTTTGTCTCTGATGTTCCTGTTGTTTGTTATCTAGAAATGGATGTTCAAAAAAAATTGATTTTACTGCCAGAACTGTCCCTTTTCTTTAATGTCCATATGAAATGAAGATTAATGCCCAACAAAATGTCTGCAGTTTCATGCTAAATATGAAATTATTCGCCACCTAAGTTGTGCTGGCAGCTTGTTGAATGAATGATGAATGAATGAATGTATGAATGTGAAAGTGACTTTCACAAAAAAAAGCAGAACGCACCTGTCTGTGGCAGCGCATGCACCCACTGTTATTGTAATTATTATTATTGAGACGGTCATATCAAGAAAAAACATCATTCCTTATGTCACAATATGCAGTATGAGATGACTACAACAGCAGTTATTATCAGACTAGGGACTAAAGTTATCTTTATTGCAGTTTTATTTGGTTTTACTTAACATTTCTTTGATCAAAAGAAAAACAAAAAGGGAGAAAACTGCCATCACACCGTACAACAGCCTTCATCTTTAACTGACAGGTGAACTTTGAGGCGGTTGACATTTCACCTTCCACTGCAGCTCAGGCCAATATCATATTTTCCTCATATTTCCTGGCTGTAACTTGTAGTGTACAGCCAGTCATTTGACATTCACATCACATTTGGATATGTGAACACAGAGACCTTGTACGATTTCCTTATCTACATTTCATATCCACTATTGCTTTTTTTTTTTTTTAAACAGGAAACTGTGCATATTTTAAAGGCAGTTGGTGCAGAAAGTTACTAAATGTCAAATATCTTCTGAGGAATAGAGAATTTCTTTTCCAACTAGGTGAAGTCACTGAATAAAAACTTGTCCCAAAATTAATTTTAGGAGAATAATGCGCAGTGCAGCTGAAAGATTGTCCATATTTAAAGCTGCACCACGTAGCATCTGGTGATTTATATTGTTGATGTTGTTAATGTTCTATCTCTGTTTGGTGTTTGTGAACATAAATGATGAAATATAGTTCTTCATCTGTAAATGGGCTCTGTCAAGCAAAACTATCAGACCTGATTGAGGGAGGGTTTTGGAACAGCAGTTTTGTAACCGTAGAATTTACTTCTGAAACTTTTCATAGGTTTGTGTTTTCAGTCACTCCAACCTGTTTGCTGTTGCCTCCATCTGTCTTGACATGAAATTAATAATATTAATTAATACATTTGTACAGTTTTAAAGTGAGATGAGGATCTTGATGAAAGTTTACAAAAGTCAGAAAAGTACTTTCTCTTTTTGTTAATCATTTATATGGTCACTACTGACAATGAGTCCTGAATTTAGATAATACATTTCTTTTAAATGACAAAATTTGCAATCAAATTACAATTAGATTGATCAGCAAATTAGAATAATAATGAAACCAATAAATACTTGAACAAAATTAAAATGAACTAATAGAGCAGTTGACAGATTTAGTACTAACAAATACTAAGAAAAAACAGTTGGTAGGTGGATTGTAGTCTAAAGTGTAAGGCCAAGATCGATTTGTGCCTGACATTTACTGTTTACTGTTAAAATTCAGTGGTGATCTCTGTCAGGCTAATGGTTGGCAACCGTCGTGTTGCCGAGAAGCTTCTGGAGACATTTAACATCCTGTTCTGTACATTAAAATATATCTAAATTGTATAAGATGAATGCACTGGGCAGAGAGAAAAGTGAGTTGTGTGGTTCGTTTGTTTGTTGTCTTGAACTTTTGTTTGCATGTCCAGAATAAGAATGTTACACTTGCATTTCTGCCACAACCTCAATTTCTTTCGTGTCAGTGATCCTGTGCCTCGCCATGCACGCAATTTAATTCACAAATCACACAATTACAGCAGTGACATAAAAGTTAATGAACAGTGTTGTGGTTCTGTGAAGGACTCCCAAGGGTATGAGCTGTTCAGCATTAACAGCAATCAAATAGTTTTGTTTTATTTATGCCATCGAGTGATAATGGATGGGTTATTTTTTTAACCGCATAAAGTGGAGAGTGGGGAATCAATCATTTCACCAATCAAACTGATGAACCCCCAACTCAGGTTTTATCCTGTTGGATGGTGGAGCAGCGAGGCTTTTGCATATTGTCCAGTTTAATATGCGTCAAAGTCAATCCTCTTATGAACAATATGACATGCCATTGTGATACTGTGGCACGTTCATTGGGCCACTTTTTAAAGCAGTAGTCTTCAGCTCATTGTATAAGATATAAGCTGTCCAGTCTACAACTTCACCATGTTGTTTGCCTGTCAGTGCTTTCTTAAAGTGGACACAGAGGGTCAGTGTTTGCAGCCAAATAGATCAGGAGTCAGAGGTAGGAATTGTGTACACAACACACAAGGAAGTTATGTTTCTACACGTAACAGTGGATGTTCCTGTTCTTTTTTAAGAAGAGGAAGAAACAAGTCACTTGTCACAAGTTTTCAGGTAAGCACAACACAACAGCCTGGGCCATAATCTCCACGTCCGTGTGTCCACAGAGGTCCACATGGGTCTGCATGATCTTCACATTGGTTTGTGCAGCCTCTATATGGACCAACACAAAGCTTAGGTCACACTTACTATGTTCCACATTCGTGAAGAGTTGCTTCACATTTTTGCATATGCATACATGTCTACGGTTCCGTTCATACTTAAAAAAAAAATCCACATCAGTCCAGCATTCCACACATGCACACTCCACCTGGCATTCCATTCCAGTATCTGGGACTTCTCATTCGGAAATCGCCCTCATTTTTAGTTCCATTCTCTGAAAACATACATGTGCAGACTTTCTTACATAACCTGCAGAAATGCAAAGCCACTGAAATTATGACCCACCCAAAGCAGCTGAAGCAGCATTTTGTGAAGGTGTGTGCCCAGTGCACATGCAAAAGTCTCCACAGTGTTCAACTGTGTTTTTACTTTTCTTTCTATGACCACTGCTCACGGAACCAACAGAGGAAGAGCAGAAAACAACCTGGAACACAGTCATAAGACATAATTCATGTCATGACTTTGCATGTTCTACCTTCTTAACTCACAATGCATTCCACTCCAGAATTCCCCAGTTTTCTTTTAATCCAATCTAAATTGTTCCAGGCTGTTTCCGCCTGTTTTATTTTCTAGGTCTGGGTGTGACTTTTAGATTTTGAGGTTCCAAGGATTACTGGAGGTGTGTGGCTTCATCTCCATAATAATATTCACTTTTAAAGTGTGACCTTTGGTTAGACAGAAATATAATCTGTCATTTTGTGTGTGCGCGTGTGTGTACCTGGTATTCCTTATTTTGTGGGGACCTGGGAATCTGTTTACACAGTCACATTATGAGGAAAAATCAAGTCCCCATAATGTAAATTATTACATTTTAGGGTGAAGACATGTTTTAAATTAGGTAATTATGGTTAAGGTTAGAGTAAGCCTTCAGGAAATTAATGTAAGTCAAAGCAATGTCCTCTGAAATCATTGAAACCAGTGTTTGTGTGTCTCTTTCATTATCATTTATTCTGACCCAGTGACACCTACACTGATCCGTACACCTTTGCAGAATGTATTACCTCCATAAAAAAAAAAAAAAAATAATAATCCATGATTTTCCAAATGGCATTTGTAGTTGCAGGGGTATCATTTATAGGCCCGTCATTTCCATCGGGAGCATCTGAAAATTCTATGGTTGATGAATAAAACTGTGTAACATTTTGAGTTGTCAAAAATTAAAGAGACGTTACTTCTATTTTGCAGGTGAATAAGTAGGACTAAATGATGAATTAGCAATGGATTCATATAATAAATTAACATTTAACACAATTGCAATTAACATGCACCGTATATTGTGACTGACAATACTGTTCATAAAACAAAGAGAGGCAATATAAATAGCTCTAATATTATGTTGGTTGGTGATGAAATATCTTTTTTTTATCGTTTTCTTTTTCTTTTTTTAAAAAAAAAAGTATTTTCCTGCACTGTCATATTTTTTTCTTTCCTTCTGCAAAATATCTCAAACTGTAAAGCTTTGTTGAATTGCATGTGTTTACCTTCTGACATTTAATGATCACTCAGAGAGAAATCCATCACAAGTTGTTTTTCTTTTTTTTCCCTATCTTCCATATATTTCATGGCAGCTGTAAAAGGTTGCATTTGGGGAATTGGCATACACAATACGGACTAAAAACCTTCACTCAGAGGTCACTGTGGTGTGGAGAGTCAATAACAGTGGCAAAAGTGGATGAAGAATAACGTGGATGAAACATATACCACTCCACATTAAACAACTCTGGGACACAATGGGCATTTAGCTGATGAGATTTACTTATGAAAGACATACATTTACAGTAGAGCCTTGTTGGAGGTGATGCTTCTAGCACTGAGAATCCCTCTGATCACAATGTACTCGACCCACTGAGCATTATAAGATTATATAACATCCAGCTTTTAATCACAAACATAAAATGGCAATTAAGCTGGACTGCACTGGGTGTAAACCTCAACCCCTGCCTGTCTGGTTAATTAGCTGGTTCATGGTTAGGGGCTTGAATTCTCTTCTTAGTTAACCACATACAGTATGTTATGATGGCATTTTAATTGAGAATGAAAAGTCTTGTTTAAACATCATAAAAAAAAAGGAGGCAGCAGGAGTAGGTGCAGCTGAAGTGAGCATGTTTGCAACAGAGAAGGAGTAAAGGGGTTTCAAATCCACATGGAGGTCTGCTTGAAGGCTACCACATTTATTTACCAACATGAATAATGCAAAAACGCTCACCATATTATAAAACCAGCTGAGACCTGATCCGTGCATTTTAATTGTATAGCCATTTCTGCTCTGACAAGATTACACGGGGAGGAAGTCGACACGCTGGTGACTACAGCTGGACTCCCGCCGCTGCTTCGCTGGGGACTCATCAGCAGCAATGTGACAAAATTGCTTCTCAGCTGCCTGCCTGCCTACTCCTGAGTTTAGCCGTCCACGAAATCACTGCTAAGCACTGCTGAGCCTGCCAGCAAGTATGCATTATTGATTTTCATGGAAAACAAGGAAAGAGTGTGGACTTCTTCTTCTCCACTTGTGGATTAACCTAACAAGCTTCAGAGCATAGATTCCCTTTGAAGCGACTTCTGGTTATGGATAATAAAAGTATTTTGGGTTTTGTTTTTTTATTGGTAGCACTTAATTTTAACAATGTAGTTACCATTTTTAAAATGCATATACTGTAAGCACGGGGTTATTCATTCTGTGCATCCTGTGACTCTGTTTGTTTACGCCTCCATGTTGGCAGGCAAACGGTTCCACTACCAGTTTCACTGTGCGGATTTAAATCCACGATGATTGAATACTATATTGCAGAAAGTGACAGAATGAATATAATTGACCTTTATGATGTCCCTGCAGTGCTTTTCACTCCTATGGAAACAGCCAGAGCAGGAATTATTCCTGACCTGCAGTATTCCAACAATGTCAACTTCTCGTCCTACTCTGGAGAATGATTAGACATCACCATAAAATACGTTAAAGCTATTAGACATTGGATTCTGTACCTGATATGAAGTAATCACTGCACAAGCAGAATCTGCTGCCTGTGGATCCTCATGGCTCTGTTCTATGCTCACTGTGAGTGAATTTTATGGCAGTGATCCAACTCTACCCTCTCTCAGGTTCTTTGCAGATCCAGTAAAATACTCAGTAAAATCCACCATCTTCACTTTTTGTGAATACAGCTGGTAAATAAGTCCAGTTCCCCATGCAATTGTTCTCATACGTTTACATACCCTGGCAGAATTTGTGATTTTATTCATTTATTTATTTATTTATTTATTTACACTACCGGTCAAAAATTTGGCTATTTTTCCGAGAAATTAAATGATAATAAAAAAACGTATCACTCATTTCAGTGACTTCCAGGGTATGTGAAAATTTCATCAGGTTCATTTGGGTAGTTTCTGTTGTGATAATAATCTAATTTGTCCATTTCTCACCTTGTGGTTTATTTCTGTTTCCTTAGTTTATAGCAGAATTCCTTTACTCGCATCTCTTTTATGATTTTCAGTTATAATTTCTGATTTCTTTGTAAATTTGATGCTTTTGTGATGTGCTGAACTTGTTTTTGTGACACCTACTACACATCTATACATCCTGGAAAACATTTTATTATTCTGGTTGGTATTTGTTTAAGTTCAATATTTCTTGTAAGACAATTTTATTTTATTAATCTGGTTAAAGCTTGTCTCATTTGGACAATATTAAATCCCTCTGTGTCAGGTCTTTTATGTAGTTCAAAATGTAGTCAATTATTTCTTAGTTAACTGCTCTTTTGAGTTTTGGGCCCTTATTGTTTGTAGCTCACTTTCCAGTTGCTGTAGTTATTAGGATTCATTTGTATATTTCAGTTATTTCCATCTTTTGTTCTTTTGCTCAGTCCCTAACACTCCTGAAGTGTTGTAGTGCCCGTTTATCTTTTGTGTTGTCTGTGTCTGTTTGCTCTTGTTTTTAATTTTACGGTCTATATGTTTCAATAAGGCTTTCATTGTTTTTGCTGTTCTCATTATTGCCTTGTTTTTAATATTGTGAATTAATTCCTTTTAAGTTGTGAAACACTTTATGAATTTTATTCATGCAAAAGATTCTGTACTGAATGAATCCATTATCCTCCTGTTCCTCACTGAAGGAATATGAGTAATAGTTATTGAGAAATGATAAGCACAAAAGAAGATGTGCTCACAACTGCGTTATCAAAGTACAAGTATTGATTTACGCCTAATTCCGCTCACTTTTCATCCCTGTCCTGCGTGTCTGGACAGTAGGCAACCTGCTGACCAAAATAATTCACAACGAAGCTTCCAGAGATTTGTCTCGGAAAATGAATCCCTCCAGCCCCTGCATTAAATATGGCATGGTCTACCTCCATGGTTCTCAAACTGTGGTATGTGTACCACTTGTAGTAGTGGTAGGTGAGCTTCCTCTGGGGGTACGTGGAGGAAAATCAGAAATACCATTGTACTGTATATACAGTACAATGGTATTGTGAGAAATTTTGACTAGCGAATGAAAGAAATTACAAAAAAAAATAATAATAATTATCTCTCGCTCCATCTCCATCTTAATCTAGTTACATTATACAAGTGTCTGAAGACTAAAGGAAAAGGAGGAGGATGAGAGAGCAAATTATCTTATTTGGAATAAATCAGTCTGTAGCTGACTTTCTCAACCTATTTACTACTTGGTTTAAAAAGTTTGAGAGCCACTGTTGTAGCATCTTAAGCTCCATCACTGTTATCGCACAGAGCCAAGATGGTGCGGCCGCTGCTGCAACAATTCTGGCAGAGAGAGCTGTTTATGTTTCAACATCAGCGTGGACTGGACAGGCTTCTAGCTAGTAATTAGCAGTTTATTGTTGGCTGGCCAAAAACGACACAATTTCCTGTGCCAGTCACTGCAGATGCAGCCGGCTCAGGTAGAAACCGCAGGAGTGTGAATCTTAGTCAGTGGTCAATGTCATAAATGTTGTCAATCTTTATGACAACAGTTTTTAATCAAAGTTATTCCTCCTACAAGTTAATTTCCAAAATAACAGTTGGAAACCATTGCTACCACAATTTCAGTATAATAACAGTATGTCATAATATAATAATGGAAATTCCATATGGTCTCTTTATTGCTGACTCTACTGTGGATTCTGTTTTCTCTGATATCAAACTACATTTTTTCCTTTATTAAATGCAGATCTCCTTTAAAATTCCAGACTCGAATTTGGAATTTTATTTCCAATACATGCAATAGCTAATTCAGGTATTGGTGACCATACTCTGAGGATAGAAAGTACAGATTTTGATGCTGAAGTGACCTCTAGTGGAAGGAAGAAAGAAATGCATCAAATTTGATTAAAAATAGATGTAATTTATACAATGGGGGGAAAAAAGAAAAATAAGTCTTAGTGCAAGATTACACTTTGTCCAAGGCAGTTTTTTGTATGGTAATGTTATATAGTCAAGAACAAGTTGTATTTTGATCTTGGAGAAAAGTGTTAAATTCTCACCTTCAAAATAAAAGTCAGAATGTCCTTATTATCTACAGAACTGTTGTACATGCAGAGCTGCAGCCTAAATGATGCTGACATTATATGCAGTCATTTCTACTGCACCTTCTGGGAAAACAAACATATTTAATTTTTGAGCCACCCCTTGATTAAAAGGCGAGGAACAGATTGAACATGTGTTTTACTGCAAGATTATTACATGGCAGTTAGTGAGCAAACATCCCGCCACACCCTGATAACTGTGAGAAGCCATCTGTCTTCAGGCTGTTACTGTCAAAACATGCAGCATTTCCTCACACGCATGGTAAAAATGAGACTGTCATATTTTAAAGTTGGACAAAACGCAACAAAATAACAAGATTGTCAACTTTTGCTAGAAATATCACATTATAAACAGTTTACTGTATGTCATAAAATATGGTTAAACAGATACATATATATATATATAATAACAGAATGCCCAGAAAAGTGCATAACATTTTGCTGAGTTTTTTTGACAATTCAGTGTATACTGCAAAACAACATGACAATATGACATGGATGCTTCAGGCCCATATCTTTTTTTGGAACCTATGACTTTAAATGTATTGTGGTTAACCTGTGATTTATAGACCAAGCGTCAGCAACAGTCACTATATTCTCTCTGCTGTAATCTGTATTGCTATCAAATTTACAGCTGTGATAAAAAGCAGAAATGTAGGGACATTTTTTTTAGTAAGTCAGCACATAGAGAACAAAACTGCTTAAACTTTACTTTTTTTAACACTTCATAATGGCTCTGAATCAACCCTGGATAATGTCTTACCCCTCCAACATTTTAATTTATATCTACACTCAGGAGCCATTTAGACTGCAACCATTTATCCAAGGATCTTTTTTTTTTTTTTACCAGAGTAAGTTGTCCATATAAAGTTTACCAAAATATATAGTGTATGTAGGACCAGATTTTATTGCATAATAGTAAATTGAGTCAGGTACTACACTACACAAGATACAACATACTCTTTTTTATTTAGAGTATGCAATTTGCACCAGTGTAAATTAAACTATAGTGGCCTTTAAGTATCAGGCTATAGCAGAGTTTCAAGAACATTTATGATTGATTTGAGTAGTTCCATCACCTAGTGATTTTTATGCACTCTAGTGCTGCTGATCTTGTAAATGAAAAAAAGCAAAACAGCATTTTATTAAGCATCAGTGTCCGTCATTTGAATCCATGGTTGTAAAACAATATCAAGCAACCTGTGACCTGGAAGACTGAGAATCTACACAGACAGAGAATGCAGGTTTTCAGATTATAGTATTTTGATCCATCTATTTATTTATTCATTCATTTATTTATTTTACATGCATTATCCACTGAACACCAAAGACTGACACTGAGCCCATAATTACACCATTCCCCACAGTTAAAACAAAAAGTTTGGAAATGCCATAATTCCATTGTGGATATTTACAACTTCACTGTGACTGTCTGAAACTTAATTCAAGATATCTAAAAAAGGACAATGTAGATATCTTCAACTGAGGATAATCAAAGATATATTTTATTTAATTTTAATTATGACTAGTCATAATGACGTTGAAGATATCTGAAACTGGAATTAGATATCTACAAAAACAAACCCCCAAAGTGACGTCATTCTGACAAATTCCACAAAGTCAAAGATTACGATGAAATGTCCCTAAGGTTTGCCGTAGAACTGTTGAACATGCAGAGTTTCTGTTGTACCTGCAGGGGGCAGCATAACATGACGCCTCTTTAAGTGAGGCGTTTTGTTTCCCTGCGGTGACGCGCCTATGGCTGCCGCCCGCGTGCACGCGCTCTTTCTTACGCACAGGTGAGAACAACAGAGGACGGACGGACGGACGGAAGCAGGTGGAGGACGAACGTTAATGTCAGAAGCGAAAGTAAGGGAATACCCGTTAGATGTCGTCTGGTTTCTTATTGTTTTCTTATTGTTTTCTTTTGTTTTGGTGATAAAGTGGAGCACGTGTATTTTTTAAACGTGATTAATTTGCTTTGGTCGCAACGAAAGAAAATGGCTGTGGTTTTCCTACTGCAGCAGCGACGTATATGACTTTAAAGGTTAAAGCGGTAGAAAAGTGAGTGACTGAGTGATGTTTATGCTCCAGTTAACGACATTAACGTTGCTGTGACGTGTCTGTGTGTGTGCAGCAGACAGGTGGAGAGTTTTACGAGGCCCAGATAATCCCTTATTTTGAAAAAGCAGCAGCACCAGTGGGATGATATGACAAACCCGGCAGAGAAAAGGCGCAATATGGAGGATTTTTTCAAAACGGTAAAACTTCCCACAGTCGAAATACCATTAAAAAAATAAATAAAAAAACCTTGCTTAATCATGATGTTGCTGTTTTAAATGTACACTAAGTCTTTTTTTTGCCTAAAAGTGTGTATTCATGAGTGCAGGTGGCAGAGGTGAAAAGCCTCATTGCAAAGATCTCCTGCCAAGCAGAAGAGGTGGAGAGGAGTCATGGCGTCATCCTCTCTGCTCCAAACCAAGACAAGAGTAAGTACAGAAAATATTGAACAATTCATTGGAGTTTCCCCTCTTTAACTCCATAAAAGTTTTTAAGAAGATGAAATGTGATGCCTTCGCTATTGTGCTGATGAATTTAGAGCTGTACCTCCTTCAGGCCACACTACACTGAAAAGACAAACAGAGCGGCAGACACAAATAAAGGCATCATCCTTTGACAAACATTCTTGTGTCAGTTGTAGACAGAGGGATTATATTCCCCAGGGTTGTATTACGGAGCAGTGTTTCCAAAATTTATACGATAACCCACCTTTTAAAGATGACAAACTATCATGTTCGTCAGTATGTTGGCCAGTATTTCTCAAGCTTGGAAACAATGTTCTCAAATGTATTGTTTTGTCCACAAATCAGAAATGATTCGGTTGTAATGATTTCTTTGTTATATGGAGCAAAGAAACCAGAAAATATTCACTTTTAAGAACCTGAAAAATCTATTTTAGTTAAAAAATATATATCAAATATCAAAATAGTTGACTATTAAAAATAAGTAATCAATAAATCAATTCAGTGTGTACATTGCTGACAATTTTACTGCCATTTATGTGACACATGCGGTTATTTTTGAATAGGTAAACTGCATGGTTTCACGAAATATTTTTTTTTAATGAATGAATCACAACTTCATGTTATGCAAAACAATTTCCTGTGACACATTTGTGGTTTCTGACCAAGTCTCTGGGAATGACCTATGTCATGCCTGGACAGTTAAGGTGTGTTATCTCACATTATATAAACAATATCTAAGTCTCCATACAAGCCACAGAATCAGTAAATATGCATGTTCCTCCTCAGTGGTAATGAAAATATTCTATAAACAAGCCAAAAAGTTTAAAAAAATTAAAACAATTTCAAACTAATGATTGAAAACCTATTCAAGCTATGTTATGAATAAATGTTCAAGCTCAGTCTGCTCAATAGTTGGAACCCAGGAAAGATGGATGGATGGATACTTTAACAACAAATATAAATATTAGAATGAAATAGAAACAAAAAATAAAAGAAGATTTCAGCATAACATGCTCCACATATTTTAATAAATATAAGGACATGAACCACAGTTTTCACAGAATAATGAGTAGAATTTAGTTGCTTAAATCAATTAATTCCTCAAAACACATAAAAGACCTATTCATTCTTTAGATCAGTCATTCATGGGGGAATTGCATTTTTCTCCAGTCTTTTACAGAAGACAAAATAACTTTTTTATCTTGGAAATGTCTGGTTCATTCATTCTGTTGTACAGAAACAGAAGTTAAAAGTAGCCATAAATGCCATATAATGCACCAATTTTCTTGTTAAATTTTATATGTGAGCTGGGTTGCACGGGTTGTGTCATCTTTAAAAAGGTGGTTTCAATGGGAAAATAATGGGAGACACTGCTGTACACAATGGTTATTTTTGACAAATTACATGTTTTTAAATTACTCTTTGAAGTGAACTTATTGATGTTGTGTTTAGGAAATAAAGAAAAGCTGGAGCAGCTGAATGGCGAGATCAAGATCAGTGCCGACTTTGTCCGAGCCAAGCTCAAATGTGAGTTGAGTGTTTTTGTACAGTAGATTTTCATTTGTCTTCTCGTATATTTGAACCATATGGCAGTTAGTGCAGATGCAGCAGCTCTTCATACAACAGTACGTCAATGTGTATGTTTGTTGTGATAGACGTGGCTGTTTGTGAGAGCAAGAGGGAACTGAATGGCACATTGCACTTCTTTAATTTTGGCGAGTTGAAAAGATGATAAGATGGGATTTTATGGAACTCTCCACTCTGGGGTACAAGAACAAATCCTTTTACCCAACACATAGAGAAAAATCTCGGCTTTTAATAGTGGACTTTATTTCAACCAAGCTTTTCACAACTGTGTGAGGGTTATTTATCGTCTCTAACTGCTTGTTTTATGTTTGTTTAGCGATGCAGAAAAACTTGTCTGTGGAGGAGAAAGGTAAAAGTACCTCAGTTATCCAGCGAATAGAGACAAACCAGGTTTGTGATCATTTTATTGTGTTAAATAAGCCATGGATTATGACTTTCTAACACATGTTATTGCCAAACAATAGTTATTGTTGTATAAAAAGTGATTAAAAAGATGCGTTTCTTAACATTTGAAGCAGAGTCATGCAAAGAGAATCTAGGGGATGGCCTAGAATATTCAATTACTCATTGGATCATAAAAAGTCTTTTAAAAAAATATCTGTTTAACGTGACGATTCCTGAGTATATTTTAAAGTTTAGACTGATGAGATTATCAATTCCATGGCAGACCTGGGAGTGATGTCACCTTCGAGTTGTCCGAGTTGAAGTTGAAGAAGGAAATGATTAAAAATATCTTGGGCTAGTCATTGTTTGGCAGTATTAGCAATACTAGTCTATAACAACACTGTACTTAATATTTTGCACACACAAAAACCTTAGTAACATGTCCGCAGTTGAAAAATAAGGACTGACTTAATGTGAAACAAATAAGACAGAAGTGTAATCAACAGTAAAATCCTAACAAATCTTGGAATCTTAAGTCAAGGTTTGTGAGGTTGCTCCGATTTTCCAAGTTAGAAGTCCAACCTGAGTGGGCATTCCAGTTGAAACTTCTGACTAGAAATTTCAACTACAACAGGAACGCACCATTACACCCAGCGACTGCCAACCCTAAAATATCATGTGCAAAATATTTAAACTTATTTTATTATTTCCTTCGTTTTATTCCTGTCTCAATCTTTTGTGAAATTCTGTTGACTTCCTCTCACCAGCACTCACACCTGACTCGCTGGTTTGCAGAAGTCATGCGTGGCTACCACAACGCACAAATATCCTTCAGAGACAAATGCAAAGCACAAATTCAGAGACAACTGGAGATTGGTGAGTTTCCAAAAACAAATGCAAACCAAAATATAAAGACTTAACTCCTGCTTCCACTCTGCTCAGTGTTGTGTAAATGACTTTCATATCTCACAACCGGATTTTATATTGGCACAGTTTGGAAGGACTTTCTGCCTTTAACACGAAAGAAGATTTGTTTTGTTGTTAATCTCCTCATACAGCTGCAATCACAATTATTCAGCCCCCACTGCATTTTAGGTTTACTGGCAAAAATTATAATTTTTCAGTTCTCTGCAATAAACAAATTACACAAGAACAGTTTAAAAAGTTAAATAAAACTTATTTGTAAAAATATTACAAGATTTTTTTTTTTTCCAAATTCAACACTAAATCCTACTTTCAGTGACGACTGCAGTTTCAGAATTATTTAACCCCCTCAATAGAATTTCCCATAAGAGCACACATTTGCAAATCACGTTACCTCAAGGGCTTCATTAGTTGATGTGACAGAATGAGGAAGCTATCAACGCCTGCTACCAGAGTCCTTAGGAGGACGCGCAACCCTATGAACTCCAAGACATACACCACCACTTACCCAAAAGCACAAGAAAAGTTGGCTGCAACTTCCTCAAAACTGTATAAAGAAGCCAAAGAGGTTTTTGGGATTCTGTGGAGCAATGAAACAAAACTGAAACTTTTTGGGGCCTAAGGATCAGCGGCATGTGTGGAGGAGGAAGAACGAAACATACGCATTTGCTTAATTTGGCACTGAAAAAACATACAGCATGTGGAGGGCAACATGGATTGGGCGTCATTGGACCTTCCAACAGAACTATGATCCTAAGCATTCTTCAAAGTCCACCAAGGCTTGTTTTCAGAAGAAGTCTTGGAAGATACGACTTTGTTTCCATCACAGCCGTCAGACTAAAGCTCCCTTTGAAATTCTCTGGTTGTATTTGAGAAAGGCAGTTGCAGTAGGCAAACACAAGAATATTAGTAAACTGGAGGCCTTTGCCTATGAGGAATGTGCTAAGATTCTTTAGAAATCCTTCCAGAAGCTGGTGTCTGGCTATGCATCACATTTGCTGCAAGTCATAA
Organism: Brachirus orientalis; assembly: GCA_016785285.1. Taxonomy (NCBI): domain Eukaryota; kingdom Metazoa; phylum Chordata; class Actinopteri; order Pleuronectiformes; family Soleidae; genus Brachirus; species Brachirus orientalis. Next base: position 12,841,240 of record JAFBJR010000905.1, read on the forward strand.
TGGCAAAGGGTTTCTTTACAAGTACTAAAGATACTTGTCATGAAGGGATTGAATCATTTTGAGAAAGCAGTAGTCATTAAAAGTGGCATATTGAGAGAAACCACTTGTAATATTAGTTGTACTGAGATACTTAAATTGTTCCTGTTTGTTTTATTTATGGCATAAATCTGCTAGTTTTTACATTTTAAAAAACTAATTTTTAGTGGGGTTGAATAATTTTGATTGCAACTGTAGCTCCACAGATAGGGAAGTAATGATGAATGTTTGTGGGACAGTGTCCTATTACCTTGTTTATTTTTAACAGGTGACATAATAGTCAGCATGTAGTTTAATTAAATTAAACAGGACTGCAACAATTAATCAACAGATTAATCGCCAATTTTTTTGACAATTGATTAATTGGTTAATAAAACAAGGACCTAATTTCTGTTTTCCACTATTTTTCCTCTTTTGTTGACCAAAAGAGACATTTGAGGACGTCATAATTTTGATCAACGTAAAACATTTTCACTTTATTCTACAGGTGAGAATTCTTTTTTTTTTGTGGATTTCATGGACCAAAATAAATCTCATTGGTAAAATAAATGCAATGTAACTGACAATGAAAATATGAAAATAGTTTGTACTCAGTATGTTTGTAAGTAATATTTTAGTTTTTTTCCCCTTTTGCTATTAAGCCCAAATCTACTGTTTACACAGCTCCATGTTAAAGTAATTTCTAATATAGATTCAGAGGAGATAACCCACCTGTTACAGCAGGGATGCTTTTGAAATTGTCCTGTCTGTTCATTTTGTGAATTCTAAATGGCTTTACTGAAAATGGTCTGTGTGAATTCTCACCAAGTGTTGTTGTTTTCTACTTTAGTCACATAAATAAACAAGATATCATTTTATCACATCACATTACAGCCACACACATCCGCAGTGGTTGGTGGCTGATGCCAAAATAGCACTTAATTGATTTTGAAGAAAGTGATTTAGCAGTAGAGGTGTAGTTACGCCATCCTGTGGCGAACTCACAAAAATGCATGTTAATTTATGATCCTTGACCCTTTGTTGTGTTCATCTAATTTCTACACTTTTTACAGTGTTAACTGTTTTGTTTTTTTGTTTTTTGTTTTGTTTTCAGTGGACAGAGTGACAACAGATGAAGAGTTGGAGGTGATGCTGCACCGTGACAGTCTTACCATCTTCATTTCTGATGTTGGTGGCATGTTTTTTTGAATTCTGGGCAAAAATGAATGGCTTTTCAGTAGTCGGGAATGATTTTTGTTAATCAAAACAAAACCACCAATGATTTTTTTTTTATTATTATTACTATTTCTCAGATCACCTGTGATGCTCAGATTTCGAGCCAGGCTCTGAGTGAGATTGAATCTCGTCATCAGGACATCGTTTGCTTGGAGTCCAGCATCAAAGAGCTGCATGAAATATTCATTGATACTGCCATGCTGTTAGAGATGCAGGTATGATAGCTGCCTTGTTGGGAAATGATTAATAATAATCAACATCAAAGAATAAGCCTAAAGCTTTTGCTGATTTTTGTTGTTGATGATGCTTTTATTCTGCCTCTGGTTGCTCTTCATGAACAAAAACAGCATTGTTTGTATGTGGCGTCCTTTATCTGAAACCAGGCCCTTTCAAGCAAAACTCTCATATGTGTTTATACAGTGATTGCACAGGGGTGGACAGGGATCACAGTGATTTATCCCATTAAAGTGCTTTATAAACCAAGTTATTTGAGCAGTAGAATTCACTTCTGAAACTTTTCACAAATGCTTTTGTATTTTCAGTCATCTGACATTACTAGAGTAATGTTTCTGAAAGGCTTTATCCGTTTTTTGTGAACTCCTTTTACAATGGTTTGACTGTAATGGACTTTTGTTTATATTTAAAAATTACATACTGCACTCTTAAGTCGTAGGACCAATATCCAACAGGTGTTTTTTTCTTCTTCTTCTATCAGGGGGATTTGATCAACAACATAGAAAAGAATGTGAGCAGTGCTGTGGACTATGTTGATGTGTCCAAAGAAGAAACAAATAAAGCCATCACATACAAGAAAAACCCATATAAGGTAGCATCTTTCCCAAGCTTCTTCAAACCCTTCAAGAGGCAAACATCTTTAAAAACATCTACGGATCAAAACCCCTCAAACTCAAATCATGACTGAGCTCCTGACCCTTCTGGGACATAAACTGCTTCAAACATGCTTCATCAGATCACAGTATGGTGCTTCTCCAATGCATTTTTTGTAAAAGACGCTGTTAGTTTTAACTTGATAATGCACTTGAAATTTAACTGCTTTAATAATGACCTATAAAATCTAAGTACCAAGGCTGTGGACAAGCCTTGCAAACCAGTATGTGACACTGTCTGTGAACTGCGCAAAAGGAGAACAAAGTCACTGATGTCCAAAAAGATAATTATTTAAAGTTCTTTGTTTGCTGGCTACTAAGTTTTGACTCTAACTTGGTCTCCTAGTAAAATTCCTCCTATATTCTTTTCACAATAACTCTCAGTCATAGTTGATGTTCTTTTTAGTGACCAGTAGATGGCATAAAAGCATCAGTTGCTGCTCTAAATCTAGGCCATGTTCCTCCTCTGTGCAGTGCTGCTGTTTCTGTTTTACTAAAGCAATGTGATGTCATGTGATCTGATACAGCGCAGTACATGCTGCAGTGTTAAAGTTGCACTAGAATTGTTAATTATACTCTTTAATGTTTTCATTAACACTGCAGTCTTTACTATGTAATTGTTTTAAATTGTTTGGAAAAAAAAGTTTGTGCTATGTCAATACTAAATTAAATTTATTGTATGTGTTACATTTAACAGTTTACATGGACTCAGATGAACTGATTAGAATTTGGGGGCGAGATGTTGTCAGTTAGGGTCACTGTGACCTTTTGAGAAATGTTTGATCTTGAATGCAGCATATCAGTAACACTTTACGCATTTTGTCATATTATGGTCAAAATTTCACCTTTTTAATGAACCTGATTTAATAGGATCATAAGAAGTGTCATATTTGGGATTTTGAAAATAACCTCACCACAGTGTTTACCTTAACAAGAATCACAGTGAACATATTCTGTCTTTGCTGTTAAACTGGTTCAAGAAATGATGAATGGACAGGATACGTTCAGTAAATTAAGTCTTCAGTCTATTCAGTGACTCACTGATGTTCTGTAGACAAGACATAGAGGCCTCTGCCAACATGATAGAAGTGTTTCATCATTGATTTGCAGTGATGCAAGCCAGGCCAAAGACTCTCACTTACTTATTGTGTACCACTTAATCCTTCACATGATGATCACAGGAAGCTGGAGCCAATCCCAGCTAACAGAGGGCAAGAGACAGGGATACACTCGACAGTCCATCTCAGGGCCACACCTACTGTCAGAGTGTCTAATTAACCTCTGGATGTTTTTTGACTGTTGGAGGAAACCAGAGTACCTGGAGATAACCCACAGTTACACATATAGAACATCCAAAAACCAGGGTTGAACCATGGTGGTTCTTGTTGTGAGGCAGCAATGCCACAAAAGTAATACTTGTCATACTGTCATAAACCCTTCTATATGTAGTGGCTAGAACCAGACTCATTTTTTTAGTTTTTCTCCTTTAGTGTGATCTGACTGGGTTGAAGGGTAGTGATTAAAAAACTCAGACAGGTCTTATTCTGCATCATGGGAATGCTGCCAAGATGAACCCATTGACTCATCTCTTTAACTCTGAGTCTTTCTGTTTCCCCTTGTCCTCACCCCCACCCCCAACACACACTCTTGCCTCCTGGATAAGATTTCACAGCACCTTTCCACTTTGCTGAAACCACTTATTTCCAAATGAGGAGCCACAGAAAAAAAGGTGTAATAAATAAGGATGACAAAGTAATTTGAAGAAGGAAAGAAAGAAGATAAAGGTAGAATCAAACAGACACAGGCTTACATAAAAAGATGGTTTCTTTATTGGTTGGGCCAGGGTGGTGAAGCCCTCAAAATAGGGCCTGACCACAATTTAAAAGGGCTGAGTACTGTGAGGCCAGTCTGTCTGCTTGGATTGACCAGTCATTCCTCTTTCTCTCACTTAAACAAGGCTAATGTGTTGGAAATGGCTCATCTCCAAAAGAACCATTAACAATTTTCCCCTGTTGGAATGGACTACAAGGATGGATTAACAATAGAAGGAAAGTTTGAAGGACAAAGGGGGATGAGTCCTTTTTTGCCTCCTCTTGGAGCCACCATAGTAGGCTTACTTCTTGACTTTCCCCTGGGCAGCCACGGCCTCCATGGCCTTCTTTACGGTTTCTTCGTCACCAAGGAAAGACATGGGCTTCACAGGCTTCAGGTCAGCATCCAACTCGTACACAATTGGGATTCCTGTGGGCAGGTTCAGCTCCATGATGGCTGCATCAGACATACCTAGAGAAACAGGCAGAAAAACCAGACAGGCAGACATGTAGATCAGCAGACAGAACAGCGGCATTGTAAGTGATACTATACAACACTGTCTGGAGCCATACAGGGCAGACAACAATCTTTAAAGTGACAGTTGAAGCTTGGTTGTATGAGGGACTGACACTAGGAAAAAGACATAAGGAAAAACTGTTTTAGCCACTCAGCAAAAGGCTCAGCTAATAACTTTATATCAGTATATTGTAAATTAAAACTGAAGATTGTAATCCACTACCTATCTCACACCAAACTCCATAGAGAAAATAACAAACACAAATTTGGTAAGTTTGTGTCACTTTGGTGAGTCTGGATGAAGAATTTCAAACATCAAAATCACAAAATAACACATTTAAAGTTACTTATGGAGGCAGCAGTGGATCAAAAACTCATTTTCTCAATGGATTTTGGTGCAGGTTTTTTTTTTTCCCCAGGTGAGCCTGGATTTGAGTTGCTAAAATCAGTTTTTCTTTGTGTCTCCTTGGCAGCCATGTTTTCATGAGAAACTTGATATATGTTTGTCACCGACTGTATAAGTCTAACTCTCTTACCCATGTCTGGCCACTGCTTGAAGCAGTACAACCTTTACATAAAGGTCGTGACTGTAATGGGAACCAAGCTCATGTCCCTCTCCCCTGTCCCTTAGTCCTTGCATGCTATTTTTACACACTGGAATCCACAACTTGTGTGTGGGTGTTACTGACTGATGTTACATTAAAACTACAGTTTTGTTTTGTTAAAGTGAATGCATCATCCACATCTGCCTGTCACTGCAGCACTTTCTTCTTTTTTCACTCTTTTACTGTCAACCAGCCCACTGCAGTATACTCACCCTCTAAGTGCTTGACGATGCCACGGAGGCTGTTGCCATGGGCAGCGATGATCACGTTCTTGCCAGCTTTGATTTCGGGAGCAATGACATCGTTCCAGAAAGGCAGGGCACGGGCGATGGTGTCCTTTAGTGACTCGCAGGTAGGCAGCTCTCCTGGTTTCAAGCCCTTGTAGCGTCGGGACTTGAAGTAGCAACATCAGCAGAATTGACAGTTAAAAGTATTTACATAACTGACTGGTGACTGAATTGTTTTTGAAATGTGTGCTTTTCAAAATGATATTTAAATCAACAGGTGCTTTGGTGTGTTGTTTGGTGTGCTATCAGTGTGTTGTTTCTCAGTTGTCTCACCTCGCTGATGATTTGGTGGTAAGGGTGGTCCTTGTCCATGGGAGGAGGTGGGATGTCAAATGAGCGACGCCAGATCTTCACCTGCTCCTCACCGTGCTTTGCAGCCGTCTCGGCCTTGTTGAGACCGGTGAGGCCTCCGTAGTGGCGCTCATTCAGACGCCAGGTACGGATCACAGGCAGCCACATCTGGTCTGTGCCCTCCATGATGGTCCACAGGGTCTTGATGGCCCGTTTCAGCACAGAGGTGTAGCACACATCAAACTTCATGCCTGCTTCCTTGATGGCCAAGGCCCCACGTTTGGCCTCCTCCACGCCCTTCTCACTGAGGTCAGCATCAAACCAGCCACAGAAGCGGTTCTCCTGGTTCCAGGAGCTCTCGCCATGGCGGACAATAACCAAACGGTGTACGGCAGTCATGCTTGCAGTGTTGCTCCTGAGTTTACCCTAATCCAGACACAATACCCTCAGCCCTTCTAAGTTGTGTGCACACACTGGCTGACAACTGTGAGTCCAGTGCAGCATACCACCCACTTTTTATAGCAGCCTGGGTGGTGGCAGTGAACAGCAGACAGGCCTCCTTTGCTTTCCACCTGTGAGAAGCATTCACACACTGATGGACACTCAGGATCAGCCAATAGCACCAGAGGATGGGCGGACTGCTGGGACATGTTGTGGCTGGAAGGCCAAAGGTCAGATATTAAGCCAAAATAGCAACATGACTTTTAAAGTGAGATTCATGGAACAAAAGTGTAAAGATCAGATTAGGCTGCAAAAAGGCAACTCGTCTCACTCTCTAATGGACAACTTCATAAGTGAGAGAGGGAGTCCAGTTCATTCATTTATTAGATATTATGTTGTTATGTGGAGCAACACAGACACTGTGGTCTCTGCAGGTTCAATCAGTTTCACTAGTGTTGCAGGAAAATCCACAGGCAAGTTGCCAAAACAAAGATGAGTTGACAGCTGTCTACATTATGTACCAATCTGCTTTCTTTTACTGTACATGTAGTTGCCAATGCTCACAGCACAGCACCGTAGTGGCAGCAGCTTTAGCATTACATATAAATGTTTGTTACAGGTTCATTAGCAGAAACTACAAATATGTATGTATACGTGTGTAGTCATTTTAAAATAAAAATGGAAACGTTTTTGTTGCCTTATGGTAATTTTTTTTTTATGTTGTTTAGACAAGGTGCTTACTTTTTGGAAGCTGTCATCCTGCACTGCAATGTTGCTGCAGCAGCTAGAATGAATGTGCATTTAAATGTGTTGAAGGGGCAGTTTACAATGCAAATTATATATATGTGTGCGTGTGTATACATATATATGTGTGTATACACATATACTGTATATGTATATCTGTGTATATATGTATATATATATAGAGAGAGAGACCTATATATTGATATAGAGTGTCAAAACAATGCAGGAAGTGTCAAAATAATATAATAGTAATAGGAAGGGACAAAATGACAGTGAGCAAGTTCAATGAAATTACACCAGGACCTTAAAAGCAGGAGCTGAATGTGACAAAAATGAATAAATAGATTGTCCTGTGCAAGAAAATGTTTCAGATGGTCAGGCAAGTAAATCAAGCTTACTCCTCACACCCACTGCCCTCTCTTCAGTCTTCAGTCCAACAAAATCACTTTCTCTTTATAGGGTCAGACTCATGGAAAACACTAACGAACAATTTCAGCATGAAATAACACTGAGCATGATTATTTATCTAAAATCTATCATTTCACACTCTCCCAATTACCCTACATGAACGTAGTCATTTCTTTTGTAGTTATTTTTTGTATATATATAAATATATATATATACACACACATACACACACACACACACCCAGTCCCATCAGTTATCTACATATATTGGTACAAGCAACTGGCAAACTGCAAAGTAAAAGATCAAATCCTTCTTTTTTTTCCAGCATAATTTTAGTGTAAATGAAGTATACGTACATATTGATTGTCATGGCAAATGACACAAAATATTATACCCCACTGAGAAATTTAATCAAAGTCCAATATTCTATAGTGTCAATCATGAAATGTGATCTTGGGAATCAACAGTGCAGTGAAACTTACAGGACATGCAAAAGTGCTGATGAGGCCTGCAAACTAATCCACAGCGTACAGTAAGTGCTGAACTGCCACATAATCAAATCAATGTCTCTTGTTCCTTTTCAAATAGAATGTATGGCCCATATTTAGAAATAAAAAGAAGCACAATCATCAGAGGCTGTAGTATTAATAGAGATCTGATGTCAGCCTGCATCGTATGATCATGAAAAGCAGATCTTTGGTTTTTTTAATGCAGAGAAACAAACAAAAACTCCAGGAAAAACACTGAATGTGCCTTTTTCATATAAAATGTTTTTAATGTGGAGATTTGTACGTTTTGCTGCTGTGTGGAAGCTTCAAGCCTGTATAACATTATTGTTTGGTTTTATAGTAAGGATATATGTTGGCCTGGAAACATGAAGAAATTTTTTTACTGTATATAAAAGGTGGTTTAATCCACCTATTGCTAAAAAAAAATTAAATTTTTAAAGGTTTGAAATTTGACCTGTTTTTTGCCAATACCAACTGTTAATCACACTTTTGTCTGTTGCCGTCCTTATAACATATATTTTCCCATGAATGGGAGCATAATTTGCATCCGTGTTATATGCAGTATAAAAGCTTAACATCAATTATTGTTGTTTGTCAATGGCTTCAGTGGCTTACAACATGGATATCAAACAGGTTTTCCCTTTTCCTCCAGATGAATGTTGTAGTCATCGGTGTAGCTTTAATTCTGGGAGTTCCTAGAAATGATAATAGTCATAATTTGCTATTAAGGTTGATAACGAGGTGATTTAACTCCACAGAGTACATAAGCGACGACCTAGAAATTAGCACATTAAGTAGACTAATTTGTTTGGGAAGAAAAGGGGAATTAATTGTTCTTTTTCTCTGTTTCACCTCCTTGGGTACTGTAAGCATCCTGTCTGCCAGAAATTGCTCTGTGCAGATTTTCAGACTGCTGTTACGGTGGGAAAAGTGCACACAGGGGAGATGCATGGTGTGATCACAACTGTTACGATGACTCAGGCTGCAGCAGGACTCGTGCAGCTCCCATTGAAGTCCCCCCCAAGTCCCACAGCAACTTGTCTGTAAGTACTGGGAGCTTTTGCTGGATTGGCAAATTGCTGGTGCGGACAATACACACACATTCACAGTTCTTGTACACAAACACGCAAAGACACTATATGCAGGTATGACTGCAAAACCCTTCATCTTGCATTTCATTTGTGCACGAAGCTCAAAAATAAAAGAAATCTACAAACATAAATCTCACTGAGTCTCTGCATTTTCTACGCAAGGAAAAAAAAAGAAAATGCACAACTCTTATGTAACCGACCTCACAAAGAATGGACTGTGTGCTGCAGAGCAATTGTTTATGGAAATAATGAAACAATGGGACAAAAAATGTATTTTCTTTTGCTGGTGAAAAAGACAATGTAATATAAGGTATTGGTTTATACAAAATAAACATGTTACATGAGATTGAAGTACAAAACAATCACTCAAAAACATCAAACACTGCTTGTAAATATAATGATAGGACTTACAGGTTTTTAGGTATTGTTTATGAATTAATCTTTCTTTAATCTTTCAGGAAGTCCCTTGAGGGAGAAATCCGTTTAAACAGGGAAGACTTGGCCTGAACAGTTTACCTTTTACAGTTCAGTTAGAATAATAGGCAACACATAAAACACAAAAGCATAAAAGCAGAGACCAAAACCACTTCAACTAAAACAAATGCAATTTCAGCTACAATTGCTATTAGCCTAGATTTTAAATGTTCCAAAAGGATTATATGGATTATATCATTCACACGTCTGTTACATAATGTCCTCTGTGTTTTCAACATGTCACCTCTTACTGTGTGCGCTGTGTTTGAGTGGAATTGTTATCACTGCAGGTCTTTTGAGGTTATGGCTGCAGTTCCACTCTCCACCACAGGGAGAGATGCTGTGTCATGGTGGTAAAAGTCAGGACAACCCCCTCCTCCTCCTCCTCCTCCTCCTCCCTCGCTTTCTCTCTCTCTCTCTCTCTCTCTGTCTCCTGCAGTGAGGGCAAAATATGATTCAGCCATGTTTATATGAAAATTAAATGTTAAGATTTGGGTTTTGTGTTTGGTTTTTTTTTTCAGTTTTTATGTTTTTGTCACACTTTTGCTCGAGCAGACTGTGATAAATCTGTTGCGGTGTTGCAGCATCAATGTCTGACAAGACACGCACATGCAGTTTTACATCTTCATTATAAGCCATTTGTGCGACCGCTTCCCGTCTCACTTTTCCTCTCTTCCATCCGTCCCACTCTCTGTCCTATGGCTCCTCTCGTTCTTATTTCTTGCAGTTGCAGTGTAAGCCTATAGAGCCTGCATTGTCAGAGTTTGGATAAAGCGCTTGCGTCAGAGCTCGGTGTCCTACTATAAAAGCAGAGGCTGCTGCAGCAGAAAGCAGTCAAGGCTTAAACCTGAGCCCTTCATATATCTCCACACACACAGAGGAGAGGAGAGGGAGAGCAGCCAGTGCTCCCAAACATTCAGCCATGAGTAGCATCGGATTTGAACCATACTATCCCACCTCGTCTTACCGGCGCTGGTATGTCGAATCTACCCCTCGTGTGGTGGTGAGCAGAGGGAGGACTCACTCCGTCTACTCCTCCCACACCTCCCCGCTGTCCTCCTCCCGTGTGCAGTACTCCTCTCCCGGCCGGGTGCTGCTCTCCTCCTCCTCACCGGCCTCCTCTCTGGAGCTGGAGCTCAGCCAGGCAGCCCAGATCAGCTCTGAGTTTCGTTCAGTTCGCACCCAAGAGCACAGGCAACTGCAGGATCTCAATGACCGCTTTGCTGTCTTCATTGAGCGAGTGCATGAGCTGGAGCAGCAGAACCGGGCTCTGGAGGCAGAGCTGCTGCTGCTGAGGCAGAGGCACAATGAGCCTTCCCGCCTAAGGGGCCTCTATGAGCAAGAGGCCCGCGCCCTGAGAGCAGCTATGGACGAGGCCAGGGCAGACCACCAAGCTGTCCTGGGCCAGAAAGAGCGACTGGAACAAACCCTGAGTGCCCTGCAGGGTCGATATGAGGAGGAAGTGCTGGCACGTGAAGAGGCCGAGGGCAGGCTGATGGAAAGCCGTCGTGAGGCTGACCAGGCTGCCTTAGCAAAGGCTGAGCTGGAGAAGAGTGTTGAAAGTCTGCTGGAGGAGCTGGCCTTCCTCAAGAGAATTCATGAAGGTGAGGTGGCCGAGCTTCAGGCCCAGATCCAGCTGGGCGTCCAGGTGGCCGTAGAGTCTGAAGCCGCCGCTCCAGATCTCTCTGGAGCTCTCAGGGATATCCGTTCCCAGTATGAGAGGCTGGCAGCAAGGAACATGCAAGCAGCTGAGGAGTGGTTCAGAGGAAAGATGGGTTCACTGACTGAAACTGTGGCCCAGCACTGTGATGCAGTTAGAAGCTCTAAGGATGAAGCGGGAGAGTATCGACGCCAGCTCCAGGCCCGACTGCTGGAGATTGATGCATGCAGAGGCCTCAACGAATCCCTGGAGAAACAGCTACATGAGATGGAGGAGAAGCAGAGTGCTGAGATCGCAGCCATGCAGGTTTATATTTCATTATAGTTCACCTTTTATGTCCTTGTGTCTTTCTGACTTGTAAAATACTTAACTTTGCCTTTCATGTAGGACACCATAGCAGATTTGGAGAGTGAGCTGAGGGGCACCAAACAGGAAATGGCACGCTACCTGAAGGAGTACCAAGACCTTCTGAATGTCAAGATGGCACTAGATATTGAGATTGCTGCATACAGGTGAGAAGCAGCGACAGAAATCTGATGAAAATAAAATATGTCAACATTTCTGAAATTCTTAAAAGGTTATTTGAGGTGAAAATGTAACGGTCCAGTGTGTAAGAATGTGTGACATCTAAAGATAAGACTGTAAACTGAGGACTCTTCTAATCAACCCTCAGATATTACGGTGGTCATCGTGTAACAGAAAGAACATTGTTGTCAAGTGTGTCAAGTTATTCACCATGTTATACAGATGTTGTAAAATTGGTATGTGCCTCAGGTTTTTGTGGGTGAAACCATTGTTTTTTGTTTGAGTAGCAAGCTTTCACTTATTTGTTTGTGTTTTTTTTGTCTGGGTGCTACAGAAACATGGCAGTCTAAGATGGTGTCCTCCTTAAAGCAAGGCCCTTGTCTATAATACTTATGAAAGTCTTATCCTAAGGCCACAAAAACTAAACAAAGTTTATTTTTCAGTGATTGTACCCTTATACATATCACATTTTTTCCCAATGAACTCTCCCTAAATTGTACACTTTCGACCTTTAAGTAAAAGTGTTGGTCAGGTTGCATTAGCAAATTCAAAGATTTGTCAGATTCATGGCAAAACTAAATGTATGATCTTTTTATCTTGTTGTTATAGATTATTAGTGTAAGATAGAAAAGGTAGAAATAGGCGACCTTTTTTGTTTTTTTTTTAAACACAACACGATCTCTATCTTTTTTTTACAAGTGAATGAGGCTTAACAAACTAACTTTATATCAGATGCTGCAGTGTTGATTGTAAACTAAATGAGAAATTTAGATATGATTTTTTTTTCACTAAATCCTTATAGGAAGCTGCTGGAAGGGGAGGAGTCTCGCTTCAGTGTTGGCGTTGCTGGGGGAGTTTCCTCTTTGTACAGCCACAGTCTGTCTGCGCCCCCGTTTGCCCGGCCTGTTTACTCCAGTCTGAGCTCCGGAACCTCCTACCTGATGACATCACGTCTGCTCAGCTCCAGTGTCAGCACCACAGAGGGCATCATCTCTGCCAGCCACACCCAGCAAGCAGAAGCCAGCCCACCTGAGGCGGAAAAAGAGGAGGAGAAGGAGGAAGAGGAAGGAGAAGAGGAGAAGGAGGCAGATGAGGGAGGAGAGGAGGAAGGAGAAAAAGAGGAGGAGGGTGAAGATGGAGGTGAGGAGGCTAAAGCCGAAGAAGAAGGTTAGTGCTTCTTTGTTTAGTATATTATGACATATATTATCACAATGACAATGAATAAAACTTGTTTATTAATACAGAGGGTGATGAAGAGGAGCAAAAGGAAGAGGTGACGGAGGCTGCTGAAGAGGAGGAGGAGAAAGATGACAAAGCAGAGGAAGAGACTGAAGTCAAAGAAGAAGCACAAGAGGAGGAAAAATCAGAAGAAGCTGATGATAAAGAAGATGCCACAAAAGAAGAAGAAAAAGTTGAGACACAAGAAGAAAAAGATGAGACGGAAGAAGTAAAAACAGGTGAAGAAAAGGAGGATAAAGCTGGTGCCAAGAAAGAAGCTGCTCCAAAGACAGACGACAAAGCTGACGCCAAAAAGGAGAAAGATGAAGAAAAAGCATCCAAACCGGCTGCACCTGAGGAAAAGAGCACAAAAGAGAAGAAGTAAATCGTCAAACTGTCCTCATACAAACCACAGCTCAATAAACCAGTAGAGGCCCCAGCACTGCACTCTCCACTTTGCTTCTTAACATGGTGCTCAGTGAAAAAGCCCAGTGTCCATTTAAAGCAACACATCACAGTTAACTGCTTGCCAATATGCACAGTCGTCCATAAACAGTACACAGTATACAGTATGTGCAACTGCTAAATGCAAACGTGAGTGTGTGGCTGTCTGGTGGTGAAATAAACACTTATCAAAGCGATGCATGTCTGTCCTTGGTTTTTGAGTCACGTAAATCATACATAAATCTTTATTTCATATGTAAATTGACAAAGTATAAACATTTACAGCAAGTAAGTGTCTCTACATTCACCTCAACAGTCATTTACTTTCCTATCACATAATTCCCTCCCATTAAGTATTTACTATATGCCGTGCTTCAGTATTTGTTTTAAAGATTTATATGTAGCATTTTAAGTATTATATCTCATCCAACACGGAAAAACAGAAATTATATGTGATAAAAATTGATCCCTTGCCTATGTTCAATGCACTACAGATTGTGTTTATAATACACGGGCTAATTTTTAATGTTAGCACACTGATTGTAGAATTACTGTTTCACACTGTTGCTTTTACAAGAGATTTGATTTTAGACAATGAATAACAATAAAACACAACTGTACTTTACTAGCATATTTTTATATATATATTTGTTTATTCAAGTATACAGTTTAATAAAATGTCTAAATGATTTACAGTAAAAAAAAAAGAAAAAAAAGACAAAGATGAGCAAAGCTTTTGAAAATAAGCGAATATATCCAAGAGAAAAAGGACCAGAGACAGTTGATGTGAAAGGATCACTTTTATAACTCCACAGACACCAACTATAATTCATTTATAGTATAATTCATCGCAGTGTATATCCATTATGCCTATATTGGATGACGGACTGTTCAAAATTTTAGGGTACATACACAATCAAATGTTTATGTGCTGTATGTATAATTCTGACGTGTGCCATTATTACGTTCAACTTGTAATAATTGTGGACTAATTGATGTTATGTTATGTGGTATATGGATGTGATATTTCAATTTCCCAGCTTGGGATTAATAAAGTATCAATCAATCAATCAATCAATCATTTTCAGATTTATTTTTATTGTTTGATCTTCAGCTATGATCAGACCCAACAAATCTTCCTTTCACTCCCCAACACATGTTTATACTGTTTAAGCTGCCTTATATTATCAATACTAAGTCTTTGGGTTGGTTTAGAAACAGCAGCCACTCTGGCCACAAATGGCAGAATTATTACAAACGCCAAAGACAGGAGTCATAAAGTCAGAAAAATGAGTCAGCAGTGTCATTTAAGATATACAGCACGTACATTCACCTGTTCATGTACATGTCCAATCATAATCAGTGGTTCTTACAGGTCCCTCTGAGCTCAGCTTAGCCTTGCTTTTCCTCGCTCCCTGGGTGGGCGGCCTTGGGGGGGGATCTGCTCCAGCTGGTGGCGGGCTGGCCCCTGGCTGGGGGCCTGCGTGGGTGCTGGGTGTGGGGATCTTGTGCCCCCCGGGCTCTGCCCGGGTGTGGGGTGGCCCCGTCCGTGTCCGTGGCCCTGCCGCCTCCTGCCACTGGTGCTGCTATCCCTGGGGCTGTGGCCTTGGGTCCCCGCTGCCCCGTGTGGCTGCTGGGCGCTTTAAGCGTCTGGGTCTCCATCGGCCTGCTGCTGGGGGGCTGGCCGGGCACGGGTGCATTCCCCCACACAGATTCCACCACCCATCCAATGACAACCCTCACACATATACACTGTTGCGCGCGCTCTCACACACCAACGGACATACACGCACCTTACTTCTTAAGACTCTAACTCAAACTGATATAGCTGTTGTGGACTCGGTCAGCTTCTCTCCATGTGGTTGTTAACAATCACTGCACTTACTACTCACATATATACTATTAAACGTAATATCATTACTGTTACAATGTCTATGTCATATTATGGTACCCTGTACTGGGCTACCACTGTATGTCATGTTATGCAATATGTTATGTTATGTTATGTTATGTTATGTTATGTTATGTTATGTTATGTTGTGTTATTTTGTTATGCTATGCTATGCTATGCTATGCTATGCTATGCTATGCTATGCTATGCTATGTTATGTTATGTTATATGTTATTATGTTATGTTATGTTATGTTATGTTATTATATTATGTTATGCTATGTTATGTTATTATGTTATGTTATGTTATGTTATGTTATGTTATGTTATGTTTGTTATGTTATGTTATGTTATGTTATGTTATGTTATGTTATGTTATGTTCGTCCACCCCCTCATCACACAACAAACAAACAAAAGCAAACAAATAAGAATAAAAACAATAATCAATTCATAGATAAATAACAGGACGAGTATAAACAGACTCTTCCTGTGCAAAGCAAACCTGTTCAACACCACCTGACATGTAGACAACCATACTACATGCCAAAAGTACTGGACAGGACAGGTTAAAAAAAGAAAAAAAAAAGATATACAGCAAAATTCTACCTGAGGTTTTCTGGTATTTGCCACCTTCAGCCACAGTTTCAGTCTGGTCCTGGTGGTTGTCTTGAAAAACTGACTTTACTGGGGGTTGTTGTTCCTTATTATGTTTTTCTTTTTTTCTTCTTTTCTCTCTGCAGCCTGCCTGTGAATGACTTTATCATTTGTGACTTTATCATCATCTGCTGGTGCTGACAAGACAACATTTTAAGCACTTTATTTAAAAGCTCCTGGAAAACTTCAGCAGCACATCCATCAAATATACTGTATACCTAAGAGTAATGTTCAAAACAATATGTTTGCATATAAGCAGAGAAAAAAATCTAGACTACATAAAACTTTACAAAACTAAATATCACGAGACTTATTTGCATCTGAATTAAATGACATAAGGTACATTCTTACACACACTAGTTTTTTTTTAATAAAAACAGTGAAACTGAAATTATTAGTCTGCAGAAAGTATATAATGTGGCCAAAAGAACCTCTAGACCATATGTAAAAGTCATCTAAAAAAGGACCAACAAGAAATTGTTGGTATATATTATTTTTGCTTAGTTGTTTGTTTCTTCATATGCTAAATAACTGCTTGACAGTGGCATCAGTTATCCTTTGTCGTTAAAAACACTAAAGTAGCTGACACTATACGTATCTTAGATAAGATTAGATTTTTTTTATAAATAAACACATCCATTATAATCTAAAGTGTCCATAGGTGTGAATGTGAGAGTGAATGGTTGTTTGTCTCCTGTGATGGACTGGAGACCTGTCCAGGGTGTGACCCCGCATTTTGCCCGCGACCCTCATGTGGAGGATAAAGCGGTAGACAATTATTACATACATACGACTTAGTAGAAAAATAAAACATGACAAGAAAACCGGTCTTTAGTTCATAATGACATTTATTGAGCAAATGCTGCTGGGAAATCGTTCATGATGAGTCATGTCATGGGATTGCAAACAGTAGCACCTCATTTATTTCTGTATTTAAATTCAAGTCCATCCTATGCATACAATAATGCACGAATCTGCGCATTTACGCTTTTATATATATATATATATTTTGTATTTTCAATTGCACTCAGGTAAACATAACATACACTGATAAAAAGCATGTTTAAGGCTAGGAGTTTTCTTCAGGTGTGTTAAGCTGTAGTTTGCTTCTGTTACTGGATGTATATGGTCATGTGTTTTTCATACTGCGGCCTGTGTCTTTCTTCAGTAGATGTGTAGTTGTCATTTGTTTCTTTTTGGCTCAGTTGGTATCATTGTGTGTCAAGTAAGGCTTCTTCATGAGTCTATACATAAAGGACCCTCCATTCTGCCTGCCAGCACCCCCCCCCCACCACCCCCTTTCTACTTAAACCGAAAAATCCTTTAATAATACGTGTCTCTCACTCTCCCACCCGTTGCATTTACTCCTTTGTATACAGATTTACTCGTTTTACAGTGTATTTCTACCATACATACAGATAAGAGAGGAAAGTGCTCCCCTCCCCTGAGCTAGCATGCAGCGACCCCCGCTCCCTCCCACCTGTGAGCTCACCCATGAACTGCAGAAAGAAAAAACAGAACAAGGAGGATAAAATGTCTCAGTCACTTGCTTCTGACTGCGTCTGCAGCGAAGCCCATTTAAAGCTTTCTCTCAACATGCATTTTTTTGAAACTTGTAGCGTTAACGTTTTGGCTTCTCTCTATGATTTATTTCGTATGTTTGAGAGTTGGTTATCTGTAATTACATCGCTCTAGCTGTATGTTTTTCTTTGTTATGTTAGTTCAGGGTTGATTGCTTGTCATCGCGTCCTCTTCCTCTGCCCCTCCTCCTCCTCCTTGTCCGGATCAGCCGTATGGAGTCCGCTCAGTTGCCATCTGTCACCTGCTTGATGGACTGGGTGGAGTGTTTCTCCACTTTCTTTGTGGAGACCAGCTGCTCCTGCAGCACCTCCTCCACCTCCTTCACCGTCTCGGTCACAGTGATAGATTTGGTGACATGCTTGGACCCGTCCTCTCCAGTGGTGATCGTCTCCACTGTCTTGGTGATGACCACTTTCTGGCTGCCGTCATCTTTCACTGGGCTCTCGTCCACACCGTTAGCGATCACCTCAGCTTCTTTCCCCTCATCCTTCTTCACTTCCTCTTCAGGACTGCTCTTGTCTACATCTCCATTCATGGCAACATCCTTCTTTTCTACCTTCTTGTCTTCTGTGGAGTCACTTGTCTTCTCTGATTTCTCTTCAGCAGCTTTAGGAGACTCAGGTTTGGTCTCTTTCTTTGGGGATTCAGCTTTAGGAGATTCGGCTTTTGGAGATTTAGATTTTGGAGATTCAGGTTTTGGAGATTCAGACTTTGGAGATTCAGGTTTAGGGGACTCTGGTTTAGGAGATTCTGACTTTGGGGATTCAGCTTTTGGGGAACTAGGTTTGGGAGAGCCAGCCTTTGGTGAGCCTTCTTTAGGAGACTCAGACTTGGGAGATTCAGCTTTAGGAGAAGAAGGTTTTGGAGATTCAGATTTAGGAGATGAAGGCTTGGGAGATTCAGCTTTAGGAGACTCTGGTTTAGGTGATTCAGACTTGGGGGATTCAGGCTTGGATGCCTCTTCCTTTTTGACCTCAGGCTTTGCAGCTTCTGTTTTTGGAGCTTCTGCCTTAGCTACCTCCTTTTCTGGTTTATCATCTGCTTTCTCATCTTTTACCTTTTTCTCATCTACCTTTGTTCCTTTATCGGCCTCTTCTTTTTCCTCTTTTTCATCGCCACTCTTGGATGCCTTGTCAGAGCCTGCATCTTCATCCTGATCTCCACCCTCCTCCTTGGCCTCAGCTTCCTCTGCTGCCTCCTCCTCACCTCCACTTGCCTCCTTGTCTTCAGCCTTCTCTTTGTCAGGAGAGGCTTTAGACTCTGGAGCTTTGGAGCACAAAACGGTCTCCTCAACTACCTCCTCCTCTTCTCCTCCCTCTTCTGCTTCTCCCTCATCGCCTCCCTCTGCATCATCCCCTTTTTCTCCCTCGTCTTCGTCCTCTCCCTCACCTTCTTCCTTCTCTCCCTCCTCGCCACCTTCTCCTTCCCCCTCTTCTTCTTCCTCACCTCCTTTCCCTTCATCATCCTCCTCTTCCTCTTCCTCTTTAGTGGGTGCACTAGAGCTTACTTTTGCTTCACTGGCACCTATAACTTCCTCCTCCTCTCCTCCTTCTCCACCATCTCCTTCTTCCTCCTCACCCTCTGCTTCCTCGCTACCCTCTTTGCCCTCCTCTTCCTCTTCTTCTCCTCCCTGTCCGAGTGTGGCAGACAGCTCCTGTGCTATCTCTTCCAGGGCCTCGTCAATGTCAGCCTTGTCGTCCTCCACCCTCGTCTCCTCGATGATCTCCTCCACAAACTTGTGCTGCACCTTCAGCTTGGGAGTTTCCAATTTAGGCTTGGAGATCTTGGTAGAGGTGACCGTCTGGCGGTAAGGGAAAGTGCTGAAGTGGGTCTCTTCACCCTCCAGGAGTTTTCTGGTTGGACAATAAATGTATACATGATACATTCAAATGATAAATAAGAAAGAAGACATTATAAAGTTACTGTAAATGTTACTTCTAAACAACTTGTCACTTGTCAAATCTACATCAGAATATACCTGTATGCAGCAATCTCAATGTCCAAGGCCATCTTGACATTAAGGAGGTCCTGATACTCGCGCAAGTGACGAGCCATCTCCCACTTGGTGCTCTTCAGCTCATTATCCAGCTGGTGAATTGTCTCCTGAGAAAAAAACACAGCAAAATGCTTGAATAAGTATAACACAAATCATTTACAGCATATGCAGCATTTAATTGCTTGTTGCCTGGATGGAACAAAACAAACCATGTTCATTCATCACTGTCTTTTTATTGTAAGTGATGTGGTTTGCTGCTGTTTTAATAGAATCTGACATAATACAGTACAACTGCTTCTATTTGAAGGGCAGCCTCCACACTCCACCCCAACACCCCCTCCCCCCATTCCCACCCACGCCCTATAATCTGTTTGATGTAATGCAAGGAGAGCGCCAATGAAGGAATCGAACCAGGCCCCTGACTCAGCAAGACAGAGAGAAAGAGAGAGACTGCTGCAGTGTCTCCCTCCCACACCTTTCCCTCACACTCGCAAATCTCTCATGCTTGTGCAGAAAGTCAGTGTCCAGTGTTTGCCAGGGCAATGGACCGCTATAAATGATCATTATGCACCAGAAAAGGTAGTTTTCATTAAAGTCTCTCAATCATGATGTATCAATATGACGATTTACTACTGTTAAATGACTTTGCAGTGTTGGGATGCTTTTAAAATAAAAATTGCGTCACCAAGACAGAGTAGATGAATTCATCTAAAGCTCATATTATTAAGTGTTAAACACAAAAATGCACTCATCGTAATACTCGATTATTCAGTTTAATGAAAGAAAAGCGCACATTTAAAAGACAATATGTGGGAGTTTGTTGCTTTACAGTGTGTCTCTCGCTCTTTACGCACGGCTGTGTGTCTCCTCCTCACCTGCAGACTGGCCAGGTCGCTGTTGTGACGGTCCTCGATGTCGTTCAGCTGCCTCTCCAGCGAGTCTCTGGTCCCGCGCACGGACTCCAGCTCCACCGTCTTGGACTGCAGCTGGCGGCGGTAGTCGGCGATCTCGTCCCGGGCGGACTTTATCGCGTCCTTGTTGCGGTCCGCAGCCTCGGTGAGTTTGGAGTAACGGCACATGAACCAGTTCTCCACCTGCTGCAGGTTCTGGTTGGAGTGACCCTCCAGCTCGCAGCGGATCTCCCGCAGAGCCTCGGTGATGTCCGCCTTCTGCAGGTCTTTCCTCTCCACGGTCACCTGAGAAGCCTGGATCTGGGCGATGAGGTCGCTCACCTCCTCCTCGTGGTTGTTGCGGATGAAGGCGATCTCGTCCTGCAGCGACTGAACTTTCTTGTCTAACTCGGACTTCACCAACTCCGCATCGCCCGCGTCCTTCTTCAGCACACGGATGATGGCCTCTGTCTCCTCCCGGATGCGAGCCTCTTCGTCAAAGCGGTCCCTAAGCCGCTGGATGTCCTCCTCGATGTGGTCGGTGTCGAGCTGAATCTGCGCCTTGTCATGGTGGATCTGCTCCAGCACGGAGCGCAGCTCCTGCAACTCCTGGTCGTAGAGGTCTCCCAGCTGGGAGCGCGACACCTGCTTCTGCCGCAGCGCCTGGATCTCCGCCTCGATCTGCTTGTTCTGCTGCTCCAGGTAATGCACTTTCTCTATGTAACCCGCGAAGCGGTCGTTGAGCCCCTGAAGTTGCTCTTTCTCGTTAGATCGCTTGTAGTCTCCGTTCATGATGGAAGTTTGACTGTAATCAACGCTGTCGGCGGAGCTGAGCACCGTGGAGCCGTAAGCCCGGGACACCGGCATGTTCACGCTCTTCTTGTAGGATGTGGTGATGGTGGAACCGGGGCTTGCCCGGGACCAGGACTGGGAGCGGAAGCCGCTGGAGGGAGTGCGGCTGTAGCCGTAACTGCTCGTCCTAGTATCCATAACTCTCCGGAAGGGGCTCCCTATCGTGTCCACCGGGTAACTCATCCGGTCAGACTACAGGGAATGGGCGCAGGAATGAAAGGGGGCCCGTGTAGGAGGCTGGTGCGTGGATGTATGCGTGTAGGTGAGGGGTGTATGGCTCTCACAGCGACTGAAAGCTCCTCAGTCTGCTCCTTTTATATCAGAGGCTCAGAGCAAATCCAAGCAGTTTTGTTTCGTCCATTGATGGAGATGGGGGGAGGGCCCTTCCCCCTCAGGCCGTCTGTTAGTGGTCCGGTGTCCCGTTCACTCTGAGCCACGTGGCCTGGCCAGTCATTTCAGCACCATGGACAGCAGACAAGGTGTTTCCGCGACTTTTCTCACTGCGTTACTCAGCAGAGTGTTAACACAGGGATGTGAGGACAATACATTAGCTCTTAACCAATGTTGTGAGGACATTCAATCAGGTCCTCACTTTTAAATATAAACAAATTCATCTTACATTCAAACCACTGTCAAATGATTTCACACAATTCTGATGAAGCCTATCAGCCTATATCACTACTTTCTCTGTAGGTGGGTTTCCATCACCCTCTTTGAGTTGCACACTAAGACGTGAATGGGAACAGAAAATCTTACTGCATACAAGTGTTTACACTTGAGGGAAATGGAAAATTTGCCTTGTTGTTGGGTAAATAATAGTTTGTTCAATGGATACAGATTCAAGGAAAAGTCTTTCCAGCTTCTGCATTTTGCTGCTGCAATATTCCCGTATTGGAAGGGATTTCATTTATGTCGAGACAAATGCAGGCAACATTAGTAAGGCAGGGCAGCTGCAAACATGTTGGTGTAGGACTGAAAACATGAAGTAAATTTTCAGGAATAGATTCTACTGCTCAAAAAACACAGCCCTTCAGTAATAAATGCTGCACTGCTGCTCTGTAAACACCCTTCACTCAGTTCTGATAGTTTTGCTGGACAGAGCATGTTTGCAGGTTAAGAATGCAGCATACAAATATTGTGTTACATTGTTTCTCTTCATGAAGACCAAAGCGAGGCAAAAAACACAAACAACACCTATAAATCAACAAAAGTTTCTTAGTGCGGCTTTGACTCAAGGGTAAATGTTGGGGTACAGCATTTAGCATACGAGTATTGCGGGGCTGAGTTGAGTTTTGCCATTTTATATAATCATATTTACAAGAAAGTTCACAGATTTTTGTCCTCAGACATTTTTTTAAAGCCTGCGTAGTCAGTAAATCTTTATTTTTGATTAATTGTTTTTACTTTACACATTTTTCATTTAGAAGATATCACTTCACTAAAGTGAATATTTTATCAGATGCAGGGAAAAAAAGAAACCAGTGAAACATCAGCATGATACATAAGCCATCAGATTTGTGAGTATCTGTGTGTAATAGTGTGTGTATTTGTATTTGTTACCTCTTTAGGACGTTCTCTGCCATTAACTTGTTACCATGTGTACAAACATGAGTCAAATGTGAAAAGTCAAATGAGGTAATTTATTATAATGCTTTCACCTGCTATATGGAGGCAACATTTGCATACATGCACTTTAATGTATGACCATCGACTTGAATGGGAGGTTACAGGGATGTGGTGACTTGGCCTCAGTGACAGGCTATTGATCTGATATCAATCTTGATGCTTCACTCTATCCGATCAATGTGAAACAATTACCAATCATTAGAGGGTAATGCAGCAAAAAGAGCTGCATCAGTTATTTTCTGAGGACCCTTCAATTTATGTTTATTCCGTGTTGCCAAAATCATCAACACAGTTCTCCACAGCTGCAAGTCCTGCAATGTGAGTCACACTCCCGAAACATGAAACATGAGTTACCACCTGTCAGACTTTGCTTGTTACACCACCACTGAACTGGTCTTTCTCCATAAAGCACATCCATGCATTATTTTGTTCCCACTTTCACTGGCATTCCACTGTATGCAGAGCTTTATAGGGCATGAAGCATGGCCAGTTTTAGACTGCTTCAGAGACAGAAGGACAAACAGAGAGAGAAAGGCGGAGAGGATTCTGTTACAATCACTGTGTGTGATTGTCTGCCCATTTCGACCACAACTAAATATGCTTTGTATAAGCACAGTCTCCCTCACTTGCTGACGTTTACAGTGGCCTTCACATGCATATCTCCCTGTTGAACACATGCTGGCTGCAGAAATTCAAACAAATAGATCCCATTGTTGATGCTAGTCACTCAGAATCCTGCTGGATGTCTTGGATGTCTTATGAAGGGCGGTAGTGGTGTGAAGGTGTGTGTGTGTGGTGAGCAAAACAGGGGAGTCATTCAGCATCAGGTCTGGGCTCCAGTGCACTGCAGAAGGGTTGGAGCATTTTCAAATAGCACTGCAGCACAAACAGAGGAGCCCATCCCAGTGAGCTCCCAGTCTGCCCAGACAGCCTCTGATCTGCAGATACCAGTCCACAGAGCTGAAGACAGTGCAGTGCCATGTGAGTGAGGTCAAGTCAATGGCATCTGTAGGTGACACAGTGCAGAGGTGTGTTGTTATATATGCTGACACAGAAACCGCAAGGACAGTGTGACCTTTTATTCAGCTGTTATATTGTTGAGTTGCACATATAATGCACTGTGTATGACAAGGGTGAGAGGGCCTGAGTTAGGATTTCAGATATAACTTGATGGTGTGGAATGTTTAAAAATCAACACGTCTGTTAAATCGGTCACATGGGCAGCTGGAGCCAATCCCAGGGGACATGAATGTCCATTTGTAGGTGAAATGTTGCACTAAGGTTTTTGTCTACTCCAGTGCATGATGTGTTTATGCATTTGTTTGCGCCTTAGGAGCTTGACAGTGTTGGATTAAGATTATTGCATATTCAGCACCCATCACTGGTTTGCTGTATAATCATCAACATTGATTGACATTTTTTCTCCAGAGGTCTTCAAAGCTCTGCCGATGCATATATTGGGCAAGAAAGGATGTCTTTTTGTCTTGAGAAAAAAATAGCCTTTATAAGACAGCAATGAATTTGCAGAGACACGTGTCTCCTTTTACATCTTAAAAAACCCACGTATGTCACAGAACTAAAATCACTGAAGTTTAATTCAGTTTTTCACAAGACTGACTTAAGTATTTGATGCTTTGTTTTAGTCGTTATTGGGAAGTGGGAGCTTGTCAATAACCATTACTCTAATGGCAGTAAATGTTGTAGTTTGTTTTTGGTTTTCTAACTTTTAAGTAAGTCTATTTCTGTCATTCTTAAACATGCAGTGCAAGACTTTGGGAGATTTTTATTATTGTTACTGTTATTATTCTGCCTCTGGTTGGCCTTGGTGAACAGAAATGATGTAACATTCAATACGTACTGTATAAACGACAAGAAAACTTTATCATTGTGTTAGTCTGACTAAGACCAGAGTTTTAAAATACATCTAAAATTTCACTCAACTAAATTTGACTTTGACTTTGATTTGACTTTGAACTCTCAAAGTCAAATCAACACATCCAGATAATGCAACTGGAAGTCAAACTTCTGCATGCATATCTCACCCCAGTTTAAACCTAGAAGTAACAGTAGAAGCCAGTACACAGTAAACTAAGATAATAAAAACTTTGCAAAAATTATCTTTAAAAATTTGCTTTATCATTTTACTAGCACAGTGTCCCCTTTGCCTCCATCGGTCTGTGTGCAGTGTGGGCCACACGAGCTGTAAATGCATTGAAAAAAGCCAAATGGGTGCTGATTGGCTTAATCAGACAGTGGTTTGAATAACAAACATTTGCAGGTTACACAGTACAGCTTTACAGTACAAATATTATGTATTTTATGGGGGGGAAAAGATCACATTTGAATTAAAAGCAAACAATAAGTCGGAATCAGACTGAACAAAGGAGTGAGTAGGCAGAAAGAATCGGAGCCATCACTAATGTATGAAACACTCCTGTCTTTACAATGGAACTTCAGCCTGCAGTATTCTGCAAAAGGCAAAACAGTGTTTGCTCTTAAGGATGGATTGGTGAGAGTTGTAAGGTTAAAGGGATCAGATAGTGAGGTGGGCAGGGTGTGACAGGCTGTAGATGACTATGTGGGGTGATGTTAGTGGGAGGTGTGGAGGCAGTGACGCTATCATGGACAGTGGCCGGATGAAAAAGAGCAACAAGAGTGGGGGTTGCATAGAAAATGAGAAAGGGAGGGCTTACACTGGGATCTGCAGTTTATCTGCAATGCATCAGTAGTGCTCTCTCTCTCTCTCTCTCTCTCTCTCTCTCTTTCTCCCTCTCTCTCCCTCCATACCTTGGGCAGACACAGCATCTTTTCTCAAAGGTGATTCTCTAAAAAGGGTGGACAGATGAATAGCCAATGGAAAAAAAAACATTACACATTCTCCTCACACAGGGGAAAATAGCTGGCAAAAACCCAAGAGTGTAGCTATGTCACTATGTCACTGGTTTCCATGACTTCAGAGGACATTGCATTGACTTACATTCATTTCCTGGAGACTCAATCTAACCTAAACCATAATAATTTGTGCCTTAAACCTAACCCTAACCTCAGCCTAACTTTAAAACATGTCTTCACCTTAAAATTTAGTAACTTACATAAATGGGGACTTGATTTTTGTCGCCATAAGGAAGACAGGTCCCCATAATGTGTGTGTAAACAGATTTAGGTCCCCACAACATAAGGAATACCAGGTACACACACACAAATAATAAAGATGCCATCAGACTGGGCTTGTATGGAGCCTGGGTGTGTAATGATTTATGATTTATACACACAAATATAGGAGATTAATCAAGAGACCCAGTTTAAAGATGCACAAATGCATAAATCATATGCTTCTAAATTTAGGAATATTTTGCAGGTACTTTCTCAAGTCCTGGAACACATACATTTTCTGTTGAATGGGAAACAAGACTGCTTTTTCATATTTGCTCTACTCTGAAGTCACATATCAGCATCATTTATTCTGAGGGCTTTCTTCTCTATATTCTCACTTCTGTACTCTGTTTAATCATACTGTACAAGAGCTCTGTGAGTGTAGTGACCCTGTACAGTCTTAGAACTGGCTTTGGTCAGAGAGTGAATCTGTGGAACAATGCCTGTGAGGGATTAAATATGTGTTTTATGTGCTAGGTTTAAGTTTCTATTAAAAAAAAAATATATATATATATAGACTGTTTATGAGTAATATGACAATGGAATTCTACAATTTGATTGCACTATGAGATTGTAAATATGACAGATGTTGGATGTTGATTCTGTGATGTTAATACTCAACGAAAATATTTTGGTGTATTAAAGGTTAGACTTTATAAGCTTTTGCTTCTATTCATACCCTTTGCTGTTTGCCTGTTGCTTGATGGTATAATTTTGCATGGGTGTGTGTATTTTGTTATAGATTTTACATAAAAAAAACAATGCATGAACTAAACAATAAACCCATGGAAAAGGTAATCAAAAAATAAACTTTTAGATTAAAAAAAAAGTATTTTTATTAACATTTTATTGGTAAGAAAAGCTGGTTAGTTAGTTTGTTAGTTTGTTCATTGGATTATAAAACAACTTTTTTTATTAAGACAAAAACTGCCTCCTGCAGAAAATATAAAATGCATAGTGCATTTAAAGTACTACTGCCATTGTTTCATGTAACATACTGCACCATATACAGTATATCATGTAAAACATGTAACATACCTGCCTAAGTATCAAGCTTTTTCCAAGAAACAACCCCATCAAAATGATTTATACAGTATGTAAACTAAAGCATTTTTCAGTGAGCTTCATTTATCAAAGTATTTTGCACACATTATTTCAGAGTAATACTCTCACAACACAGCAATATTGCTTTGTATCATATAAACTGTGCATTTAGGGTGTTTTTGTTGCCCTCTTATCCTCACTTCTGTGCATGAGCCTCTCTTGTCCTCGAACAATTGTCAGCATGTGTTGTGTGACTGTCGTCTGACTTCCTTCAGATGTCAGTACGTCCCTACAACGGAGTCATTGAGACAAATTGGTTTTCACATGTAGCAGCTTGCAAATAAATTGACCTAAAGGGGGAAAGATCAGCCATCGTGCTGCTGCTGCTGCTGCCGCTGCTGTTCTTCATGGTCATTCAGAACAAAAGGAGGAGTCTGATATTTGGCTGAACATGCAGAAACTGTCACACACATGACAAGGGACACACATGGTACACGGCAGATTACTGTCTGTCTTTTGGTCTCCAATGCTGACAAGGTCTCATACACACAGTGAGTATTTTAAGCTGTAAGCTTTAAGCAGTCAGCAGTTTTTTCTCATCTGGGGGAGGAAGTGGGTGATCGGCGACGGAAAAGCAGATTAAACCGAATTATCCGACTCAGGATAACCACAGTGAGACCCCATAATCAATTATTCCATCAGTGTTGGGTTTTACAAAATCAAATATCAAGAGGAATATTTTTGAAAGCACAGTGACATGGCAGTTTTTAGCCTCTGCACTCTCCAACCACTTTATTGGGGACACCTTTTCAAAAGCTTGTTAACACAAATATCTAATCATTATGGTAGCGACTCAAGACATGGTTTGCTGACTCTTAAACCAAGCATCAGAAATGGGAAGAAAAATGATTGAAGTGACTTTAAACATAGCATGGTTGTTGGTGCCAGACGGGCTGGTGAGTATTTCATAGACTGCTAATCTCCTCTCAGAGAATAATCCAATAAAAAGGGAAAATATCCAGTGAGCATCAGTTCCTGGACACAAAAATACCATATTCATACCCAAGGTCAGAAGAGAATGACCAGACTGGTTTGAAATGATAACCATGACCTTTCATTATAACCAAGGTCCATCTGAATGCTCAATGTCAAACATTGAAGCCAATGGGACCACAATGAGTGACACGATTACTTGTTTCTGTGTACCTAATAAAGTGGTCAGTAGGTGTAAACAGTTACCATTGCTGACAAGCCAGTAAGATGGGTCGGCCCTCAAAGTGTGTGAGTCATGCTTATGGTCTACTTATCTGTGTCCTGCATGTAAAAGCCTGAGTTCAGTTTCCAGACTTGTGTGTCTCCTCAGTATCCTGGATCACCTACACAGGTCTGACATCATGGTTTTAATCTGCAGAGTCACTCATCGCCCATTTCCTCTGCAACCCTCCTCCCTCCTCTGCCGTCTCCACCTACACAGAGGCAGATTCACTGTGTCTCATTTTATGACTCTGTACCCGTTTATCATTTTTAGACATTTTAATGTTATGGGCCTCTGTGGGTCGTCTTCCCAGTACCCGCACCTCAGGAAATTACCCCATTGCATTGTTTTATTTCTTTTTCTTATTGCTTCACTGTTACAGACCAAGGGTGAAGAGACCAGACGTTGAAACAGATTACACTTTTTTATTTATTTAAATCGGATTTGCAAAAAATGCTTACAAATATGTCTTGATGAGAGCTGTGCTGCTACATGAAGGCATTAAATGATACTTCACACTGAAGCCAGAGGAGATAAGAAGCTGTTAAGAGTCCAAGTCTTGACCATGATCTTTTTATATACAGTGCCGTATATACTTCTGAAAGATAAATTGTGTTGTTTTGGGTAGAATATTGTCAGCACTAAGGTAGATAAAAACTTTGAGTTGTTAGAAGGATAAAGAAACAGTTAGACTGAGGTTTGACTCGGATGACTCAGCCAAATATGACTCATCAGCTGTGTTTCTGTGTTGTCGCACAAAAGTACAGTACAAATTATACTCAGATTGGCAAGCTTCAAAATAATATTAATCAATACTTTAGAGCAATAACAGCTAAAAACCATAAAGTGCTTATATAACAATTTTCTGTAGTCTTAGGGACTGAAAACAACGCCAATCTGGAAGTGTCTGAAACCTGTAGTCTCTTTAATGGCCACTGGGAGGCGACTAGCAAAGAGATCTCCGTTTGTATGTTAGTAAATCTATGAGATCTATGACTTTATTTATTTAGACATCATTAATCATTTTTCTGAGGGGTTTATGGTCTTAATTATTAGGTCCAGGTCCAGGTCATCTTTAACACAGCATGACATCCATTTTGTCCTTGGTACATGGTTGCATGTGTTACATGGTTACTTTTGGTTTCCAAAGAGCATTCTCCACTGAATATTGATTTAATAGTTCATTTAAGCATAGCATTTTATATAATGTACTGTAATAGACATACAAAAAAGGAAAAAGACTACTTACAAACATTTAAAAGCAGAATTCAGCCAGAATAAATTGTGTAAATAAATAAATAATAAATTAAAAATAAAAAAAATAAAAGATGAAGATTAAAAAGTGCTTTAGGAGCAAGTTTGAAACACAGTTAGGCATAAATATCATGAATCATTTAGTAGTATTGAGAATTGAATCAGTAAATTCTATAGAGTCAACTAGATTATTACAAGTCTTGTCAATTAAATATCTTCTCTGTTGTAACAATAACAACATTTGGACAAATGTTCTGAACTTTGCTAGCAAAAATACAATAAAAATATAATAGCAAAAATTTGAGGCCTCAAAGCAGCTGGGGAGTTGACCTTTAAGAACAATTAGCCGATTGAAATCAGATGATATGAAGCAGGTGGTGAGTTCCTCATCTTAGAGGCGAGCACAGAGATATAGTATCCACGTGAGTTTGCATTAAACTGTTTCCATCCATTGACAGGACTTTGTTTTCTAATTCAGTGAAAATAAAATGGACCCTAATGCATGATGCATGTTCACATCCAACCAAGGGGACATCAGTCGAGGTAATCAGTCTGACTTTATTCAGCTTCATACAGTGTTTTTGAGCACTTGTTTTTTGCCCTTCTCTGTGGCCTGTCATGAGCACTTTTATGGCTAATAAATCAACTCAATGAAGCGCAGTTTTTCAGCTGTGGCTGAGTCAGATCCATGTCTGAACAGTCGGTGCCAAAGAAAATCAAACCGCGTGTTGTGTTGTTCACAATATTTCCATCTTTAAAAGGCCTAATGGCTGCACTGAGACATAATTAAACAGCATGTCTTGTCTCTGAGAGTGTGGTGTGCCATTTGTGTGCATGTGTGTCCACAGAAGAATGCGTGTGTGTGTGTACTCCATTGTTGCTCTGCAGTGGATGGATATTTTAAGCCATTTCCAGTGTTTCTCTTGAAGTTTTCAGTGAAGCTCTGGAGAGGCAGACTGAGGTGCAGAGAGGAAAGTGGAGTCATGCTGCAGAGGCTGAGCTGCGGAATCATGATAGAATGATAGAGCGAGGGAAGGACAGGGTGGGGAGGGGAAGAGAGAGAGAGAAACAATGGAGAGTGAATTCAAGAGAGAAAAAGGCACTGGGGTTTGTATGGGTATGTCCCTGTTTGTGCGTATGTGCCATAAACTGCATTTAATAATGGAAATAGTCTTCCAGTTGCTTCCTGAAGTCTCACAATTCATGATTTGACCATGACAGATTTTGAAGTCAGAAATTCACAGACGTCACCTGCAATCATGCTCCTATTGGGTGATACCTACTGTCAATCACACTGGTGTCTACTCATATGTGCCTTATGTTATCATTTATTTCCTATGATTTTGGAGCATAATTTACAAAATGTACATTGAGTTCCATTGAAGACTTGAAACTAGCAATTGAGTCCATTAAGTCCTCAGGAAAATGTTTTCCGACATTATAAAGCAACTTTCCATCCTTCTTCCTGGGCTTCACTTTTCAAACCGGTTAGTCTATTTTCATATATAGTTTACATTTTTACCCATCTAACACATTTTGTTTAAAGATAACATTGGCAACTATACCTGTTTCTTCAGCTGCTAAAATGAATTTGCTAACTTCTTTAGAGATGCAAGAATCATGCAAAAAACCCGACACATTTTGCCGACTTGTTTATTTAGATTATCCTTAAAGTTTCTGACAATGATTTAAACTTCAAGCACACAGTCCATTTTATTTGGTGTCCTGTTGTTATGCCGTGTGGCAAAGTCAGTGAATATAAAGTCAGTTTTATTTTTTAAAACCCCAAATCACAAACACAGTTTGTCTTTACTGTCTGTACAGCAAGTGACTCCCTCTATCCTTAGACCTTCACATCGAGTGATGAAAACCATCCACAAAAATGGGAGTAGACATAAGTGAAAACATTTAAACACCTCCAATAGATATTGTTCATCTTTAACACTAAAAATATTATCATTTATTTTTTTAGCAGTAGAGGATTGAGTTTTATTTATTTATTTTTCTTTTTTTTGCTCTGTATTTGAGGTCTGCATTTTGTGCAGCAGCAGAACACCCAAGACATCACCAGCAGTTTTAGGGGCTTTAGAATTAAAGCGATTGTAATTTAGAGAATGGCAGGAACTGAAGCAAAGGGTACATTTATTTTCCAACAGTAATAGGTTCAGTAACACAGCACCAGTGTGGGACGTCTGTAGCCAGTCCTGCTAAATACCACTTAGTATGCTGAGGCAATATATAATCCCTCAACTCAGAGGGACTGCCTTGTGTGTGTGTGCACTTGTGACACCTCTCTCATGTATGTGAGATATACTGTATTTAAGTGTATGTGAGTCGTTTATTTTCCTGTGTAGTAGGAATCTCGACACTGGTGCAGTAACAGTGCACTCCATCTGTCGTTTTAGTTTCATGGAGCTCTGATGGATGAGGTGCTCGAGTGCAACATACACGCATGTATCTGCATGTGAATGTTGTTTGTAAAGACTGGCATTAGGCCATTTTATCCTCTTCTGATGAACGGCCATGCTTTGGCCTGTGGTTAAGAGCAATGGTTAAACTCAGCAGAAAGAAATGCAGGCTCATTGGTTACATGCTATAAGCTTTAACGATTATGGGAAGGAAAAGTGATCATTTTAACCAACGTGATTACAGAATTGTGAGGCAAAAGAGGAGTGATGAACCTGGTACTGCAAGATGGAACTATTTCTTTAGCTTTTTTTTTTTGAGTACAACACAATCGTCGCTTTCAATGCGATTGTTTGTTTACAGGCTCTCAAGCAGAATAACTGAGAATACACTGAGATGAAGAAAATTCAGACAAAAAGCCATCATCAAAACATCAATAGTGTAAAAAGAGAAAATCAAATTGATCTTAACATAAAAATCCAACAGCAATTTGTCCAACTTATTCACAACCCTGGATTAGGGCCACATGCCTCTGCGGCTATTCAAAACAAGATAAAGCATCACTTATTGCTTCATTCTTCATCTGCTTTTCTATTCGTTCCTCTCTTTTCTCCATTGTCATAGACTTAAATTTCATAAACATCTTTTGCATTCACTATAAAGTGTTTTCATTCATTCAAGCTTTTTCTTCCACCTCCCTGTGTAACCTGCAGCCCTGCTCAGCAGCTTCTCTTAAAACAATACCTGACAGTGCATTATAAATACAAATACATTTTGCTTGTTAGTGCAGAAACTCCTCAGTGTGGCTGCTCAGTCTTTCAAAAAAAATACTATTACGAGATGCAGCGTAAAGCGACGCTTTAAAGGACGGAGGGTGAGAGTATTTCCTCAGAGAAGATGACTCATGTCTGTTGGAGCCCTGCATCAACACTGCACCTCAGCATTTGTTCTCACATGAAAATCCCTGAAGTTAGCGCTTCCCCCCTTTTATTTTATTTTACAACCAACAAATTCTGCAGGTGCCCTCCCTCTTCCCCCACTCTCACAACTGCTCTTCTTACTGTTTACTCTGTGCTTTGTGTATTTGCTCCATGGCGTGATTTGCACATTTAAGTTCTTCGTTAGCGCTACATCATTTAAATGTAATTTATACTTCTCTGTGTTTTGTTGTTCCCTTTATGTACAGCTATAATCCTAACTGCAAGTATTATAATGTGTCTTTTCTCACCTAGTGCTCCTCTAACTGTCATGTGACTCACATTTTTTTGACTAAACCATCTGGGAGTGCAGAGGGCGATGATGAAACTCTGAAATCAAAAATAGAGATTAAGGCAGTTTAAAAAGTGTGACAGGTCCCACACTGGAGAGCATAGACACAAATTTAGTTTGCCACGGTAATCTCAGAAGCCTTGCGATGCTCAACAATAGAACTTGCAGTTTTTATGCAATAATCACTTTTTCTAAGACCAGTTTTGTTTTGTTGTATATCAGGGGATTAAGAGAGCTTTGTCTCTCCATCCATCATCGGTCACAAGGGGCTGGTGCCAGTCCCAGCTGACATAGGGCGTAAGGCAGCGTACACCCTGGACAGGTCACCAGTCCATCGCAGGACCACGTAGAGACAAACAACCATCCACTCTCACACTCACAGTCTGCCTCATTTGCCTAATCCCCAACTCTGCATGTTTTTGGACAGTGGGATGAAACCAGAGAATCTGCATAAAATCCACACACACACACACAGGGAGAACATTCAAACTCCATGCAGACAGGCAGACAAGCCCTTGTTCCAACCGGTTCATGAACTAATGGTTTTTCTTGCTGCATAGTATCTCCCTTGTTATCCCCAATAACACAAAAGTCACATTAAAAAAGACAC
Source organism: Brachirus orientalis (assembly GCA_016785285.1). Taxonomy (NCBI): domain Eukaryota; kingdom Metazoa; phylum Chordata; class Actinopteri; order Pleuronectiformes; family Soleidae; genus Brachirus; species Brachirus orientalis. The sequence goes on from JAFBJR010000905.1 coordinate 12,874,884, forward strand.
ATTATTAGCATTGTTAGTATTATTAGTAATACACACAGTATTGTAGAGAGGAAAAACTGGAGATAAGACATATTTAGGTAATAAGCTAAAGAAAAAAACTGAAAAAATCCACTGAAAAAAATCCACTTTAAAATTCATTCCTCACCATAATAAAAGCCTCCAGTCAAGAAATGCATGAGTGTGTTTTTTTTTTTTTTTTTTTTTTGCACTCATCTCATCATAAATGTGCAGAAATAATCATTATATGTGGCCATTATATTCTGTATTTGGTAGACTATGAAGTATAGAATATGGTGTGGAGTCTATAAGTAATATATCTCAGTATGACGTACAGAATACAATAAAACCTGACCAAATGTTATTTGTAGTAGTGTCATTTGAGATAATAGGGATCTTTTACTGAATACACTGACAGTATCATCCTGCTCATGTTGCATTATGTACAAATGTCTGCACTCACTCACACACACACACACATATATGTTGAGGATATAAATAAGATCAAGTGTCACGTTTATGTAAATTAAAAAGCAAAATCATGACACTTTCCTCCTCCTGTAATCCACTTACCGAGCTTCCTCTCCTACGTGTTGTGTTGTCAGTCAGACGGCCTGAGCTGAAATGGAGTATCATCGTCATGGATGAGTGAGCCGTCTCTTTGGTTTGGACCATGAAATTTGCAGTCACGCAACCCTGACTGGTGTACGGCAATTACAGAGGTCAACTTTGCATAATTTATGAGAGTGGAGCAGAAAAACTGCACTCTGGCAAATTGTGATGGTGATCCATTCGGTTTATATTATTTTATATTGTTATATTATTGTATTGTTTTCATAGCCAGAGGGTGGAACAAACAATACCTATTCATCATCTTGACCAGTGTTATACAGAGACACCAAACATGGAGATGTTGATTCTAATTCTACACTACTTTCTCACCACTTTGACACACCGACGTCACTGCTGCATGAGTCTCTGCAGTCATGTGTCTCACAGTAATGAGAGCAGTGGAACTTTTGGTGATTTCATTGTTGTTGCTGTTATTGTTCTGCCTCTCTAACATTATTGCTATGCTGTGTCCATCTGAAAACAGGCTCTTTTGACTAATATCAGAGCTGAATCGCGGGGAGCGTTTTGGTGTAAATAAAGGCATAGCAGGGGTGGGTGGAGACAAGACAAGGTCGGCGCTCTCTCTATATACAGTATGTATTTACTGAGTGATTTGTGATTTGATTACATAGAATAAAATAGAATAAAATGTGTGTATAAACAAACAAAATTAAGTTTAAGAACGGCATGTTTATTATGTAATTTTGTTCAGTCCTCTTCTGATCGATTTTCTTCAGTATTTACTTTCAAACACCCCAAAACCCATTTATTGGTTCACTGCAGTGAGTGATTTAAAAGTTAATTAACACATTTTATGACTGCAGAGTAGGAACAAGTATAAATGCTTTTACACAATTAAAAACAAATGTTATTTTGCAAACAGAAATCTGAGCATGAATCTCGCCAATCCTACAGCTCAAAGTTAGTTCTCGGGGCTTGAGGTAAATGTAAATGTGGGAATAGTCATGTATCATGGACACAAACAATCTTAATATCCCATCACACATTTTGGAGCACATACTTCATCACCAACTATAAAATATCACTCTCTTCTTTCTTTCTGAGTTGCCCGACTGACATTGATGTTTCAAATGTTGCAAAATGGTTTTGTCTTCAGGCAGAAGTGATGCAGCGGCTTCATCAGCATATCTCATTTCCTCTGAAGAGTGAGAGGGATTGGGAGGGGTGTGTGTGTGTGCGTGTGTGTGTGTGCGTGTGTGTGTGTGTGTGTGTGTGCGTGTGCGTGTGTGTGTGTGCGTGTGCGTGTGCGTGCGTGTGTGTTTTGAATTTCAGGAGGGGCAGGTGTTCCCCTGTGCATGATGAGGATGAAGTTTCCTCTCAGAGTCTCAAAACTTTCACATTTTTTATGTTATTTTTGTCCCTTATGTGTGTTGTTGTTGTTTTCTCCAGACTTAACTCTTTGAAATGAAAGTCTGAAAGAGAACAAACTGAGGTGATTCAAAATAGACGAAAACATACCTGAAATCTTTTAATGCACCATGACTAGAAAACTTAGAGCCTCCAGGGGATGCATGTTATAATCTTGCATGGTTGTAGCCTTCTGGTTTGAAAAGTGAAGCCAAGGAAGTAGGGTGGAAGTAGCAATTGGCCTCTAGGGGGCGCCTCTGCAGGTTCTGTTTGAACTGAAGTCTTTGCGAAAAAGAATTGGTACTTCTCACTTAATTTGTAATGTCAGTAAACACTTTCCTGAGGAGGTAAATATTTCAAATGCTAGTTTCATCTCTTCTTCAGTATCACATGATGTCAAATTGTGTTCCCATTTAGAGTAAAAATGACAATAAGACACGGCACATACATGTATGAGTGGACACCAGTGGATAGGTGTCCTCTTGCAGGTGAATTTCAAAAACTGCACCGGGGAAATCACAAATTTCAGGACTTAACAAGAGGAGTTCTTTTGGAACTGGAAGACTGCATTACTTTTTATTGACACTCTATGGATGTGTTGTATGCACATGTTGAGATCATGGTACAGTACCTGTTGACACCTGCACGTGTGCAGCCATATAAGATTGCTCAGCATTCTCAGTATGTGAATTACACTGTGGTGTATTGTTGCTCGTACACCACAGTGGGTCTGACATTACCATCATCACAGAGAGCCCAGGAGATCTCATCAATATTTAAGAGGCGCATTCAGTGGTGAAGCAGTTCTGACGCAGTCAACAACTGATGCTGGAAAACCCAGAATTTGTAAACAACTGCGTCAGCAACAGTTCGCATGGGGAGGAAAAGGGAGAGGTCATGACTCATGTTGTTTTACCTTCAGCTGAATCTGGAAATCGTGTTTACTTTTTGGAAAGTGTGTTATTTTTTTTGCAAGTTGTGAAACAGAAAGTTCTTACATACCATTTTTCTGTTATAGTCAATATCATACTATTTCTTGTGTTGGCATCACTGCCTCTTTATATTTGCATGTTTTCAGCGGTGCTTCGAAGGTGGTCTACAGGAAAACAAGTGTATCACACTTACTGTCTTTCATGAGAAGGAAATACAAAAACATTCCCTTTAATTTATTTATTAAAAACAGCAATTCTAGAGGTATATTACATGTCTTGGTTTGCTACACATTTGTAAATTTGCTAGTGCCACGGTCTGCAACCTTTATTATTAAAAGAGCTATTGTTGTGCCCTTTCCACCCAAATAAATATGATCTGAAGCCACAAAACCTGTTTGACACATAAAATGAAGCTAAAATCATGTATAAAGTTTTACATATAGATAGTTTTTTAGGCCTACCTTGAAGTAAAACACATCACTGTGTAGACTTATTTGAGTCCCCCATTGTTGTGGAAAATTAATTAAATAAAAAGTAACCCAATTTGAATTAAAAACAATAATTTGGATTTTATGTAGTTTATGATTGAAATCTGTTGGCATAATTAAGTGGGTCCAAAGATGGACATGACTTCATTTAAATGGCTCTTCACATTTTAAACACAAGTTTGTCAGGTTTTGGGAGGTTTTCATTATCATATTTGACATAGACATAGGATGTGAGGCATATTTTAGTCAACAAAATATTCTATTATAAACCAGTATTAACACTTTTATTTATCACCTTGATCCCTGAAAAGTGAGACTTGGTACTGATGGCTCATCTTTTTTTGGTTGGTTTAGCAGCTTGCTAAGCCAACCAGGGGTCATACAGCAGGAAACCGCGATACAAGAACAAGCACAATCATTCTAGTCAATGAAAAATATATAAAACTGTCAAACTTTGCTCTACAAAGTTGGAGGCTGTGGTGTTGGTGACAAGAAGTGGTTCATTTTATGTCAAGACAACAGGAGACAAATGACTGGAAAACCAAAGACGTGCAGAGAAGTGAATTCTAGTGTTCAGAAAACCCATTCATTCAGTAGTTTGATGGGATAAATGCTTTCTTGTCCCTGCTTGTCCTTGCGGTGCTGCTTTATACACCCAAACGTATGGTATTGTTTGATAGAGTCTGTATTTCCGATGGAGAACACAAGTCACAGATAATGTTGAGCATTGTTTCTGTTCCTGAAGAGAGAAACAGACGCAGAATAACATCATCAACAACAACAAAATTCACTAAAAAGTAACATACTCTGTCTTTAAAGTCTAACTTAAGCGTTAACATTAGGTCTATGCCGACTTTATAATTATTGGTTCACATGGGACGTGGAAACATAGAGACAAGTCCCATGATTCCAAAACAATCTGTCTTTGCATCTAACTGTTCTTAACTAGGTTACTCAGTTTTATGGAGATGTATGTTAGACATACAATAAAAAATACCAGTCAGTTTTGTTGGTTTGTTTGTTTAAATTAAGGGATGGAGAAGGACGTGGGGCAACAAATGATAGAGGAAAAACGCTGATTAATCAGACTGATAACACAGTCAAACACTGAGCTTGGATGAGAACAGCAAATATAAACTCCTAGAACGAGACAGATCAACAGCTAAAATGTCATAAACAAGAGCAGTTGGTGCAAGTTACAAAACACTGATGTGTCACTTCGGAACTCTCTAAATTGTCTTTCACCCTCTGCCTTCCTCAATATCGACTTCACGTTTCTGCTCCTTCATACTCTTTATCCCTCTCTCACTTAACTCGTATCTCCTCTCTTTCTGTCTCTGTCTCGTTTCCTTTAAAAGCAAACACAGCTCTCTTGATAGCAAAAAGCAGCAGGCGGCACCATTATCAATTACTCCCAGTCTCCTGCACCAAATAACCCCCCCCCCCCACCCTGCAGACACAGCACTTTCTCATGGCCTGAGGAGAGAGGGAGGAAAGAAATAAAGGAAAAAAAAAAGAGAGAGAGAGAGAGAGAGAGATGCAACGGGATGAAGCTTGAAAGAGAGGAAAAGAGAGCAGGACAACAGTAGAAAGATGAGAAAGACAGAGACAGGCCCATATAGAGAGGACATTAAAAAAGAGGAGAGAGGGAGGAAAGAAATAAAGGAAAAAAAAAGAGAGAGAGAGAGAGAGAGATGCAACGGGATGAAGCTTGAAAGAGAGGAAAAGAGAGCAGGACAACAGTAGAAAGATGAGAAAGACAGAGACAGGCCCATATAGAGAGGACATTAAAAAAGTGCTTACGTTTTTAAACATTATATTGTCTTTCTTACGGTGAAATGGGTGATAAGGGAGTTTACTTACACATTATTGGTTGTATATATTGCGTGTGTGTTTGTGTGCATGTGTGTGTGTGCGCGCTCGTGCTTATATTTGTTACATCTTTAGGACCTTTTCTTGAATAAATACTCACCTTGTCAGGACCTGTAGTCCTCATGGAGACTAAAACCTGGTCCTATGAAGCAGAAGCTCATTTGTAAGAATTTGACTTGTGGTTAAATTAAGTTTAGGGTTTAACTGGTTATGGTTAAGGTTAGAGATATGGTTTGTTTTGGCTGTCCAAATGAATGGAAGTCAAGGCAGAGTCCTAAGAGTTCTAGCTGCACACAGGTGTGTGCATGTGTGTGTATTCCTTATGTTGTGGGGACGTAAATCTGTTTACATGGTCACATTATGGGGACTTGTCCTCCTTATGGGGAAAAAAAAAACCAAGTCCCCATAATATCTATTATTTGACATTAAGGTGAAACATGTTTTAAAGTTAGGCTGATGTTAGGGTTAGGTAAAGGTTCGGGTCAGGGTTAAGTCAATGCAGTGTCCTCTGAAGTCATGGAAACCAGAGTGTGTGTATTTGTGTGTGCGTGTGTGTGTGTATCTGTCCTCGTTTGACCCGGCCCGCATACTCACACACACAGTTTATGAAGTGGAATCGGAGCAGCAGCGATGATCATTCCAGCGGCATCAACAAAAACATCTGCTAATGAAAATAATGAAGAATTAATGTGCATTATCTAAAGTTCCATTGATAATTTATTGGTGATTAGTTGAGCACAGAAATGAAGCAGATGTAGACAAACACTCAAACTAGTGAAACTAGAGGAAAATGATGCAGCAACTCAGGAATTTAAGTGTTTTGAAGTACTTTTGAAACATGAATGAAGCTGTAATAAATCTTATGGGTGAAAAAATGGGTATGCACCACTTTTCCAGTCACAAGTTTCCCTTTCATTTTAATGACTATTTGTTCATATGCTTATGTATACTGTTTATACACTATACACAGTCAACCCAAATCATAAAATCAGCTGATTAATTCCCTGATGCTGCTATGAAACCCTTGTTTTTTTTTGTTTTGTTTTTTTTGGGACAAATGACTATATTGCTTTTTTTTACTGTTTCCCCAAATACTTATATCTGGGGAAACATATCTGCAGACAGATCTTGGTGAGTAAAGATGGTAAGTAAAAGTTGAAACAACACAATTAAAAAAAACAAAAAACTTTTCTGTTACAAGTAAAATTGCAACACTGAAAATGACATTTCTGTTCATCGACAAACATAGTATTTCCCATAGCCATTTGCATTTTTATATTATACCTCATTGTATTAGAGGCAGTCATATATTATTGTGATGTTACATCTGAAGCTGATCATATGCAGTTACATTAACTGTCTAAATAAAGTGGAGTGAAAATTATCCTTTGCAGTATTGTCTTTTTAAAGTTAAGTACAAGTATGTAAAATAGCCACCAAATAGAAATACAACCCATGTCTAGATCCAGTGTTGAAATTGTTATTTTGCACAGTGTACCATTACCTCTGAGGTGACCTTGTCTTTACATAACCGGGCTTTCAGTTACTCTTTCATGTTTTGATACACACATTTTGTTTCTTTCTCTTCTTCTTCTTCTTCTTCTTCTTCTTCTTCTTCTTCTTCTTCTTCTTCTTCTTCTTCTTCTTCTGTCTCATTCCCCAGCACCATTGATTCTGTTTCCTCCTCATCAGGCCTTTTATTGCCTTTCTCTCTCTCTCTCTCTCTACATGTGCTGAGCCAACGCCCAGTTGCTGCAGTGCAGCTTACTTCCACTTCACTGTTTCCAAAAAACTCTGCCTCCTCCCTCTCTTCATCTGAATACCTTCTCTCTCTCCCTCTCTCTCTCTCTCTCTTTTCCTCTTTGCCTCTGTCTCTCTGCAGTAAGGCAGCGAGGGAGCAAGGAGACACTTGAGGTTGAGTTTTTAATGCCACTCACCAGCTCATAACTGCACTGTCCCATAACCAAACACAGTTCGTATCTGCAGTTCATTGCAAATAATTAGTCCATAAACATGTTGCAGTTTTCTAGGAAAAAAGAAAAGAAAAGTTCATTTGAGGAGTCCTCCAGAATCCTCCTGGCTCACTCTCTGCCTCTCTGGTGTAATTTAAGTTATTAACAGTCATAAAAAAATGTGTCTCTGACAGAAATGCTGCAGCAGAAGAACATCAAAAATGATATTTCTCCTTCCTCGCTCCCTCCCTCCCTCCCTTGCTGGCAAACTCAATGACCCCAACAAAGCACATGTCTTTGAAGTGGGAAAAAGTGGGATGATGTTGTTGTTCAATTGTCAAGACTGACCTTAATAACATTATTGATTAATTACTTAAAGCACTTTGTATTTTGTTAGCCCAGAAAAAAAGTGTTAATGAGATGAGATAGTCTGCGCCTCTGGGAGTAATTTAGGAGAAGATCAAACTTTGTTAATTTCCCACATGGGAAATTCACCAGTTTAAGCAGCTTAGAAGTAGATAAGGAGTAAAATACGGAGTAAAACAAATACAGTATATATGGTCACTGTGCTGTTGTGAAGCATTATACTAAAATACAGTAATGCACTAAAGCCTGGATCCTTGCAGTAACACTAGACTCACACATACACATCAAACCAATGCGGAGCAGCATTGACGTTCAGTTGACGTTCAGTTGACGATCAGTTGACGATCAGTTGACTTTTCAGTCCACTAGACGGTGCCAAGTGCTCACTCTCACTCCAGCTGTAATATCATTGCAATATATAGTTTTTGAAAATATTTTTCAATGTCTTGATAATATTGTATCGTGACTTAAATATTCTGATAATATAATATTGTGGTGTCTCTGGTGCTTCCCATGCATAATAAAAATATCAGTATCAGAGGATGTGATGCCAGCAAAGCAAAGCAAAGTCTGACAATGCAGTTTGGCCACTGCTCCATTCAGTGTGAATGAGCAGTGTTGTAGTTAAATATGAGTCCGCCAAAAGAGTAAGAATAATATTGTGCAAATATGATACATTATAAGATAATCATGACAAATAAGTCATGTATACACACACCATGTAATTTCTGCTGCCACTAGGTTTCTCTCAGTTAAAACAATAACAACAGACATAGATTGAAACATCGAAAAGCAGTGTGGCATCATGGGAATTGTTTGTCTTGTTTGGTTCTATTGCTTCAGCTTCAGTGGCAGAACATGCAGCAAATATTACAAGACATATCCATTAGTGACAAATACACACAATAAAATAAATAAAACAAAAGACTAGTACTGGCTGACTAGTACTATTGCATATTTCCTTCCTCACTCGGATGTGAGCAGTGGCAGGTAAAGTAGACAACAGCATATAAAGGCGACTTTGATTGAAAGAATGTTAGAAACTCTACCCAACGAAATATACAAATTTTTAGATGTTTTAACGCAGCATAACCCACTTTTCAAAAACTTTTCAAAAACACTCCATGCTACAGTTTTACCATTCATTTATTCACATTCACATACTGCATACTACAGTAAATGTAGCATTACTTTCTTTTACATATGTCTTGCTCAAAAACAAGTCTGCACACTGAGTTGAGGAAGCTGAGGATCAAACAGCTGACCTTTTGTTTAAATCCTTAAATCTCACATCCCAACTCTTTACATTGAAACTCAGATACTTCCTATTCTCTTGATGGTTCTACAACTTGTTGGGGTCCACCTTTGGTAAATTCCCATGACATGATTTGGAAAAGCACACACTGAGATCTCACAGGTGACACAAATCGTAAACCCTGAGGTCAAAGGAACTTCCTGCAGAGCTCAGAAACAGGATTGTGTCAAGATCTGGGGAGGATTATAAATAAATGCTGCATTGAACTTTCTGAAGAGCACAGTGGCCTCCATTTCTTTTAAACGGAAGCAGTTTGAAACAGCCTTGATAAAAGAGGTCACGGAGAATCCGATGGTCACTTGGCCATGATTCTGTATGAAGAGTAGAGAATGTCCCTGCAGCAAGAAGGACAAATGTCCCTGCAGCATTGCACTGTTCTGTCTTTTATGACAGAGCAGCCAGACAGAAGCCTCTACTCAGTAAAAGGCACACAAAAGTATGTGGGTGCCAGCATCATGCTGTGGAGTGCTTTTCAGCAGCAGGGATTATTTAGGGAACGCTGAAGTACAGAGATAGCCTTAATTAAAACAGGGTCCAGATCATTCGGGGACTGGGCTGGGTTGACCTTGAGCACAGACAGTGTGGGAGGTGCATACAGACAACTACAGTATGTGACTTGAACCATATCAAACAATTCAAATCTAATGTCTATAAAGACCTAAAAAGGGGAAGCCCTGTGATTTATGATTCCAGCTGTCCAGGCTTTATCTTTCATTTTCCTCATAATGGGAAAATAAAATACAAAATTGTTCTATTGAAGGAGACCTGAAACTAGTGACTGAGAACAATAACTTTTTTTTACTCTACAGTTCCATGGATGGAAATTTAATAAATTTTTTGCAATCGATGGAGTCGCCCCCTGGTGGCTAGGTGTTATATCTGTCTTACTTCTTGGGCCTCACTTTTTACACCAGAGGACTGTGTCCATTCTTATAAACCTGGTCCTAGCAGGGCTGGAATACTTGGCCTGTATGATATTTGAGTTTTTCAATCAGAAATTAAATAAATTCAGTTTCTGCTCTGTCATGACAGGAAGTTTTAAAACCCCACTACCAAAAAAAGGTGGAATGCTGCGTAAAATGGAAATAAAAACAGAATGCAATGATACACGTCTCATAAATCCATATAATAGTCCATATAATAGTACCTGTCAGATTTTACCATTTCATGAAAAATGCTAATTTTGAATTTGATGGCACCAACCCATCTCATAAAAGTTGGAGCAGGGTGATGTTTACCATTGTGTAGCATTCCCTCTTCTTTTAACAAGTGTGATGTGAAAATATTTAAAATGTGAAATAAGCACATTACTCTCTCAATGCACTTTATGCTGTTTTTGTCTGTAGCTGTGACATTATAAGTGGTTGGTTGAAGGAGACAGAGACAACAGTGTCACCTGTCCTTATCAAGGAGCTGCAGCACTTTTACACCCACCTCCTCTGTGACATCACTGTTCAGCTTAATTCTACATTCTTCCCCCTAGAGTGTCATAAACAAGGTCATAAAATATTCTAAATGTCCTGTGCACTCAGGGACTAGGTCACCCGAAATATATTTAAAGTTTACTGTCAAAGTAAAGTAATTAATTTTAGGTGTACCTTGAGTAAAAGTTCTCAAACTACATTTGAACAACATTTGAATTATTCAGGGTATCATGTGTCATAATCGTGCAGATCATCCAATAAAACATAGACTATTAATAAAAAGCGATGTAGTCTGCCAGTGTGTCTAATGAAGCAAGCAGGAAGTAAGAATATATTGGATGGCCAACAGGGGGCGACCCCACTAGCTGCAAAAAAGGAAAATGCTACTCTTCTTCTACACTTGATTTACTGCATCAGGTCTTCGTCAATAAAAAAAAAAGATCAGTTATGTAAACTATGTCCCCATTTAGACAAATATAGATGATAAAGCACAGACTTCAACATGGCAGCACTGAAATTGCAAATATCAGTTATTCAAAATGGTAGGTTAGATTTGTATGGGTGAGGTCAGTGCATTGAACATTTTCAAACTTTTTACCCATTCAAGGAGTGACTACACAGTTACAGTGACATGAGCAAAGGTTATTTGTAACTTTCCACATTTTTAAATTATTTTTTCAATTATTTTTTTTTAATTATATCATATGAAATACCATCAAATTGCATTATGTCCAGCAGTTTTCCATCTCATTATGTCATGTTGCGTCATGTTACACTGTGATGCAACATAAACTGAAGACTGAAGAAAAGCACTTGCTCTGTCATAAACCATGCAGTGACTTGAGGAGGACTAGACCTCTACACACTCTGCTGTACCTTCTAATTTATGGAACAACTTGCTGTTTGCAGTACCACTGCAAAGCAGACACATTTACTGTAATGTAACCCTTGTAAAACTAAATAAATAAATTTAAAAAAAGGCATAGTCAATGAGCATCGATCGGACGCCGTGCGAGTCTTGTCCTCAAGTGCATTTGAGCTGCTCTCTCAGGCCCTGGCAGGTAATGCAAGCCTCAGAGGTCAGCAAGTTTTCCCAGCAGCAGCAGCGAGGAGGGAGGCGAGGTCTGCAGCTCCACAGTCATCAAGACAAATTCATCTGGTGCTCAGATGCAGAGGTTATTTTGAAGAATCTATCAACACCTTGCAGTGTGCCTCATACTTTTCCTCCGGCACTCATGAGCAAAACCTAGGCAGTGATGGGAGGTGTACGTTAGGAGATATCCCATGACTGGTCAAGAGCTGATGAATATGCAAGTCACACCATCATCAGCTGCTCACTGAAAGAGCTTTGACAATGAAAAAGGAGACTGTATTATAAGCAGAACTGCCGCATGTGCGAGTCTCCTCATCAGCATTTCAGGGGGGAAAGAGAGAAAGTTTGCATGATTCTTCTTCTTGACAGGAAGCTGGTCTGCAGTTTCGTGGTGTCTTGGCTTCCACGGAGGTGACTCCGAGATAATTCCTGGATGAGTGCCAGGCTCTCACACGCCCACCACCCCCCCGAAGCACTTTCATTCTCACAGAGTGGCTCTAACATGCCCAGTTCTGCTGATCAGTGGGTCCTAATGGAGGAGCAGTCATGCACAGCATGACATGGGGGGGCAGCATAAATCAATCAAATGGAATTTCATCCAAGTAATATAATTTTTTTTACTATCCATTTCAATACGCAGTGTTTAAACGATTATTGGTGAAGTTTGCATTTTGTAGCTAAATATCCCCCCACCTCACCTTTCCTATCTAACTTGCTCTCTTTCTGCATCAAAACTCAAAGGATGTCTAGTTTGTCCACTGTGGGCTACTGTAAAAGCATGGCCTCCTCAGAGCTGACCCAGCTCTTGATGTAACTGTTAAAGGCACATTTTACAGTTACAAAATTTTAAATAAATAATTATTTAATTTTCAGTTCCTATCAAATCAACTGTACAGTAAAAATCACACTTAAATAAATAAGTAAAGGGAAGGTTCCTCTAACAGTCACACCTATAGTACAACAATTTCACAATAAAGCACAAAAATTGTAGTGTGAATTATCAGAACTGAAGCCTGTGAAATGCTAATGATATAATTTATTTTTAAATCCAGGAAATAATTTACAGTGTCTTAAAGGACGATTTCTAAATATGTATGATCCTGGACACATGAACATTGTAAACATGGGGAACAGCTTACTTTATCTGTAAAAAAAAAGGAGGTGGATGCCACAGTCAATTGTCTGTCTGACCAGTTGAAGTTAAAAATAGACATCATCTACAATGATAGTAAAAGCCATTATAGAATAGACTCATCACTCTGCAGCCATCTTGGCATCGCCACCAGGCAGTTATTTCCAGTTTACAGGACCAGCCTCCATCTAAATCAATGGACAAAGAGTTATATCTGCACTGCACGATGATAACTGTGGGAAATAAAAGTGTTATCAGTCAAATATGATTCTATTAAGATACTGCAATTTGGTGACTTTGCCCCAAAGTAAAGATGAAAACAATTCTTTACAACAGGCTATACGTTGTAACATTTCCTAATAACAACGTCTTGTGTAGTTCAAACAGTTTTCAGCCTTGTGCTTGAAGCTTTTACTACCTAATTTTTAAGGGAATGCTTTCACTGTCATATTCAATTATATAAAGTTTCTTTTAAATACATTTCTGAGTTAAAATGGATAATTCTGACGCTTATACGGTCAGGAAGGAGTACAGAGAGATGAAGCTGTCCAGGCTGCAGGATGCAGGAGAAAGACTTTCAGCAGAGGGAAAACAGAAAAGGCCCTTTATCTATGACTGTTAAGATATGTTTGAATTAAATTTCTTAAAGACTTATGTTCGTTCAGCCTACTGTCTCCATGTTGCAGTGGCTAAATTTCTGAGAAGACTAAAAATAAAAGTGTTTGTTTTCTGGGGTATTTCCATTGGTAGTATGTCATTTCTACAGTGCTGAGCATTTTTTAGAGCAGTAGACCCATGCTCAAGCTATGCCATACCAGTTATTATGCTGCTGAGGTTGCTTAATTTGTTGTTAAGTCACACAATCTTTATACATCCATTATACAACTTTAAATAAGTAACATCACTCACAGCAAAGAGGCTTCATTTACATTTAGCAAGTTATGTCTCCTGCGTGTTTACAGCCATACTTTCCTCTCAAAGGCCTGTGTGGCTGATTCATCTGTTGAAACTGTGCTGACACCTACAGTTTCAAGTGTGTAAGTGAGCTTAGTGCATGTACCAGTGCTTGCAAAACAGACAAAATTGCAGTTGAATAAAATGCACTGCATTAGCAACAATAGATGTGGTAGTCAGAGGCAGTGCAGAACCTTCATTAGCATTATTTCTCTGTCATTTATTTTAAATGACATGTGAGGTGCTAATGTAAGGTGATTACATTAGCAATATTGTTATATATTACACAATAACAATGTAATATACATTATTAGAATATAAATATAATATCATATATAAATCATATAATATGCATTATATGATATTGCAAGAAAATAAATTGTTGAACACACATCCACCACTCCACATAAACTATAATAATAAAAAAAGGGGGGGGGGGAATCATCTAATTCTACTTTTTACTCTTCTCTTATAAAAAAAATTTCCACAATTTCATTTGCCGAGACACGTGACGGTGTCTATTGTGAGAACAGAAATGGAAAATCTCACAGCCTCTAGCTTTGTTTCCAGCTTTGTTCCGGTTCATGTTAGACACAGTAACAAATGACTGAGTCACAGCTTTGCCCCTGCTTTTCTTCTGCTGAGGGAAGTGCAGGTCACTCTCAAGGGCAAAGACTAGTGGATGATGAGTGTCTGCTTTGGACGTCAGGCAGATAATATGCGAACAGCAGGGACACTAAACATTATTGTTATTATTATTAATATTGTTATTATTATGCACATCAGGCCTGTTTTTACATTTACACTCATACACGCAGGATAACAAGCATATTAGCTAATACAAAATTATGAAATAATTTTATTATACTATCTTGGGGTTGACAGCACGTTTCAGCAAAGAAAGTACCCACACAGCAGTTTCTACTATGCAAAACTGTACCAGTGCAACAACAATTAATTGCCACATGATGGTGCTATAACACAGAGAACAGAAGATGGTCCAAAACATTTTTGTGCTGTTTGGGGCTTTAAATGGCAGCACTATACTTGTTCTATAAATATCAGCACCAAAGACTCATAAATCACCTTATACAGAAACAGTGTCATACCTACTCAGGTATGCAGAGTATCACATGCTGGTGATAAATATTAGACCTTCATGCTGGGCCATAATGAATCAGGCCTTCACAAATAAGAATGAAGATGTTCTGTATTTCACTCATGTCGCCACTGCAATGCTGTCCACTTGATTTTATTTGTATTTTTTCTTGTCACTGATAGTGAAGTATTTATTTACACATGATTATGCAACACGCAACATCCCCTGGAATATAGCCCTGCCTAAACATATCAGAAGAGCAGCTCATGGTAATAAATATACAGATCATTCTTTTTTAATATTGTTTATTGATAATCATAGAATAAAGAAGTGCTGATCTTGTTTTACCGTGTAGGAGTCCCAAACTACTCTATTCATATATTTGTCCTTTGCAAATAAGTGATTTCCAAACACAAAACACATTTTTTTTGGTTGTTTGACCGATGATCTTCATTATTCCCATTACTGTAGAGGCAGCTTTCACCTTTATCAAGCGATTTGGTTCATTTCACTACACATTAATCTTAAAAACAGTTTTGCCACAGACGTCAGTCGTCCTCAGGTAAAACAGAAAGTGACCATTTTGACTGCTTCATCAGTTGCTATTTTTAGCACACCCCAGTTTGGCTGAGGGGTTTTGTGGAATCCACAAAAGTGCTGTCATCATTTTTATCCATGATAAATCTCAGCACTATCTGCTCCAACACTGATAGATAAATTATCTCTTTGTACATTTGATTTTGGTAGTGTATTAATAACACAGTTGGAGGATGTCTCACTCTCTCTCAGCAAGTGCTTTCTCTAGTTAAGCATCAACAAAGAAATTATGTCATTCATCAATACTGATATTTCTTGCACAACATAAGCCCATAAAACCTGATCCACATAAGAGAAATTTTGTTCCTCTATTTTAGATTTAGAGAAAACCTGTGTATCTTTGTACAATATAAAAAAAATTCAAGATTTTATAACATTATTAATGTAGTGATCAGTGTGCAGTGGCTATAGGCTTGGCTTGAGTTTCACAGGATTGACATTGAATGAGTTTAGGAATATTAGCAATACCTGTGGGAAACAAGGTACAGTTTAACTTTTCACCATTACTTGCCCTTTAACTGAAGCTAATGTTAGCTACTACAGCTTTTGGGAGCCGAAAGAGTCGGCTCTTTTTAGTGAGCTGAGTCAAATGAGCCGGCTCACTAAAAAGAGCCGGAACAGCCACGCAAGTGTTTGATTGACAACTAATTGTCGAATTATTATTTAGGGTTAGAAGGGGGCGGGACACCTCTGAATTTGATTGGATAAAAATGTCAACAGGTTTAAGTTCGATTATTGAAATCTTTGGCTAGCTCTTCGAAATCGACTGGCAGCTACTGGTAGCTTGCCCCGAATTACTGAATCACATGACAGCAGGTCAGTGTATTTACAGCAGGTATGTAGTGGGTAATACAAGTTCAAACTGAGTATCAGAAAGGTAATTATAAGTGTTTTTAATTTGGCGTAGTTGGCCGGACAGAATATTTTCAGAAACTAATGGTTAGCTACTTCCAAAAAAGAAAAAGAAAAACAATGCTTTGTTGGATGAAAATGGCCAGACTGGTTCGAAATGATAGAAACGTCAGTTATTAAAATAACTACTCGTTTTAACCATGATATATTAAACCTTCATATCTCTGAAGGTTTCCCCTGTGCCTAATAAATTGGCAGGTGAGTGTATACCCTCAGATATTCTGTTGTTGTTCAATTTTGAAGATCCACGTCCTTTGAACTATAGCCACTGTGTTAATTTTAATTTCATGCTTTTTTCCTTAATATGACCAGGTATTGGCAGATGGTGTATTCTCATGAGATGACCTCCTTGCTGCATTTAAGAGGTGGTGGTGGGTGAGAATTATGTCATTTGATATCGGTGCATCCTTTAATGTTGAATAGTGGGCTACTAATATGTCTATACTTGGCATCAGTTTACTTGACAAAACTCAAACCAAAGGAAGTGACATTCAGTAGAAATATAAGAGATACAGATACATGATTTTTAATTTAGAAATTGGTTTGTCCATCCATATCAAAATATCAGTCACTGCAGTTTTTACTGTCTCTGCCTTTAACTCATGAACAATTGACTTGCTGTGTGAAACATCCATGCATTTCCTCCTGGTGTAATGGAAAAAAGAAAGCAGTGGAAAGAACAACTTGCAGTTTTTATGAAGCATTCATGTTGTTGATGTTTTTTCTACCTGTCTGCCTCTCAGAGTGAGGAGAGTAGGCTGATGTTGGTGATAATGCATGGCACCATGTTTGTATGCCACCTTAGCATCAGCATTTAATACCTGAAATGACCAAGAATCATGACACAGAAGAATGTACACTGTGTACTATTAGATAAAGAAAAAAAGATGTCCATTTTAATTGAACATGTTTCTTTGTCTCACACCACTGTTCTTTCTCCTTATCTGTTTCCAGGAGGGAGGTGCCGTGGAAGAGCCATGGTCAGAGAGTGGAACAACATGAGAAAAATCCCCATCTGAAGGCATTCACAGCTCTGGCGCCCTCGTCTTTTGTCCCTCAGTTATGCAAGATGCAACACCTATTGTGACAGAAAAGCCTTAAGTGGAGGAAGAAACTGTGCAAAAAGAAGCAGAGTAGCAGGAAGAGGGGGACATTTGACAGATACAAAGAGGGTGCGATGCAGCAGGATTTCCCACTGTGCTGAACACAGGACTGCGTGACAGGTCTGCAAGCACAGGGGGAGAGAAGGGAGGAGAGAAGGAGAGAAGGAGGGAAGGTAGGATAGAAGAAGGGGGAGGGGAGGCAATTCAGCGCAGTGCAAGCTGACTGGATTAGTAGCAGCCGCGGCACAGGCACCAGCATCAGCACCACTAGCTGTAGCATCTTTCAGTGTGGCTGCTGGAGGCTGTCTTCTGCCTGCAGTAGCATCAACATCACCCACCCACACGCACAGACATCTGGGCAGAGGGATTTCCATCGCTTGCCTTATACACACACATGTCGTGGTGGCCACCAGAGGAGCAGTAGTGAGTGACGGGGCTTGGGGGATAGAGGGACCAAGGGAGGAGGGAAACAGGGACAACCAGAGGTAGTGCAAGGAAGAGGAGGGCTGGAGCGACGGAGACTGGGGCAGCAGCAGCAGCAGTAGCAGCGGCACCATGGCGCAAGCCGCCAAGCAGCTCCGCAAGGCCAAGGATTTCGCGGAGGCCGCCGCCCAGGAGCAGAGGGAGAAGGAGGAGGAAAAGATAAAAAAGAGGAATCGATCCAGGGACCGCAGACGTAAGGTATGGCTGGCCGTCTCTTAAGACGCAGGAGGTGGTGGTGTTTCTCACACCCCTTTTTCCCTCCTCTTTCACCTGTCTTTCTCTAGAAGTCTCTCTCTTTCTCTCACTGCGTTAATTGGCATGGATGCAGGTACACATTATATGATGATTACTCACTGGGTGTTGCAGCCTCAGCTGGCGTGTGCGTGTGCAAGTGTGTGTGTGTGTGTGGGTGTGTAGGCCAACCAGTCAACGACTCATGCTCCAGTGCAGGTTGTGTTTGCTTCATTAGAAATTGTCTATGGGGGGGAAGAGAAATGATACTGATGATGATGACTGTGCTGCTGGAGTTAAGACCAGTACAGACTGTTGAAGAAATAAGAGGATGTCCTGTTTTCCACATAAGCAGCATGTTGGTTTCCTTGTATGGCTGCAGCTCATTCATATTAATGCATGGCAAGTTCAGTGAATAGACACGTATTTCAGTGCATATGATCACATTGACATTCATATGCTCTACATGCTCTTCTCTATGAACTGGTGATGTTCATAGATGTGGTGTCTATTCTCTATATATGGGAGAAATAAAATGGAGGGAGAAAGATGGAAGTAGACCCTAGTAACAGATTTTAACCTTTTTCTGCTAAGGCTCACAGCATTCTAGAGATTTCAATCCTAATTGTTTGCTGCTTCTATTTATTAGTTTACTAACTTTTATTTTTTCTGTGTAGGCACACGGAATCATACCCTGTAGGCACAACAGCTCTCATTCACTCTTCCCCCGCACTCTCGCTCTCACACTGTGCCTTTAGGTGCAGATTTTATTGGGGTTGTGTATTGGGGGTGCTCTCACACTTGCACGCTCCGATATGCTTTATATAAGGCACTTGTTGAACAGTTTAAAATAATTTTCTATTTATTTTCTATGCACTTAACCACATTACGAGGTGTAATTCAGAGTGTGCTGGGAAAAGAAGCAGCAGTACAAAAATAATCATATTCTGCTCCACTGTGTTGGGGATGCTCGTGTATTGTAATCTCCTTTTTTGTTGTTTAATGTTCAGTCAGCATCTAACGGGTTGTGTATCATATAGCATTTGCTGGGGATTACACAGACCTTCCCTTGTATACTCAGCCTTTTCCCTCATTTACTTTGCATTCATAGAATCGCTCCCTTTTCTTCATCTCTGCATTTTAATCATGTAATTTTTAATTGATTTTCAATACAGAACAACATGCAGAATGTAACCTAAGTCTGATTAAAAATCAAATAGCACAAACTGACACAGCATCAGTCATTGAATGTTACATAACTTCTTTTATAAACTCGATTACATTAGACACGCCATAAATGACTCTCATCCTTTTCCCATATTTGTTATGTAACATGGCTAAAATAAGGTTGGTGCGAATTAAAATTTAAGATGTGATAATTAACGGCTTTGTTCAGGTTTTGAAAATTGAAACACTGAACACACTGAGCTGGGAACTAACTCAAATAAAACTGATATTTATTCTTTTATACCATGACTGAACACACTACTATGATGAGGGTGGTGTGGTCATTAAGATACAGTTCTGTGTGTTTTGGATGGTCATTGAAAGAATTACATAATCACACCTGCTGATACATTGAATAGCTACAATATTTACATAGGTGGGAGCACTTTGAATGGTTTAAATATTGTTTACAATCAGATTGTTAAATAAGGCTTTCATAAATGATTAGAGATCCAACATAAATTATTATTAGGCAACATGAGGATTGATACTTTTGGATTTACAAGACTTTTACTGGTTGCGCAAGGTAAAAATCTACTTTAGGGAGATTAAGTACCAATACGATTGTTTTAAAATCATTTTTTTAGTACATAAGAACTAGTTGGCCTTGATTAATTTGAATAGCTGTGTTTAATGTTGAAATGTAGAGAACTGACAATTAGTGTATTAGTGAGCCAAGAATTGACCAAGCTTGTGCAATTTTTTGTAAGAAACTGAATAACTGAAAAGCCCCAGGAAGAGAGAGAGAGAGGAAGAGGCAGCAGGTCTTAATGTCCAGGGGATGTTAATTGCCTCCATTCGATGTAAATCAAACTTGGCAACGTGGCATCTCTCTTCTCATCTACTCCCACTGCACAAAGGTCATTCACTACAGTGCCAACAGAGATCCTGTGATAATGGCTAGACAGTAATCTAGTTATGGTAGAATCTACTGTTAGCTCTGTTGACTAGGGTAGATGCCATATGACCACTGAGAAGGTTTGGAATAGATGTCACACTAGATGCGTGGCGTGAACGTTACCACGTGAACGTGTTTTCTCATCGGCTGCATGTCTGCAGCATCTTGACCACACCACCACAAAAAAATTGAAATCTCATGTAGACTTGCTAAAATACTGGCTTGTACTTTCATACACTATGTGCTAGTTTTTTTGTATGGAGGACAAGTCATGTGAATCAACATTAATATTTTCCTCTCCATTCCACAGAATAGCTGCAGGATAGTGAGTGTGCTGCATATAAAATCAACAGTTACTATCTTATGCAAGAGTGGAGTGGACGGTATGTGTCCTCACCACTATGGAATATTCAACCACGATCAGGACACACTTTGGTCAGGCATCATTGATCCCCACTGTATGTTTACAGTCACAACAGTCATATGATCTGTGGTTGATTTCTGCAGCTATGAATAATGGATGCCCCGATCAAGGTTTTCTTAGGTCTCAGTCCCGATTAATGAGTCAAACCTCTTTCTTATATTTACCTAATTGTTGACTGAGGTGTGACACTGATACACTTTCATGTGATTCCAGTCCTGAAGGTGTGTGGTAACAAAGGGTAACAACACTATAAATAGGCAGAGACAGACGTTTTAAGCTGCTTTGTTTTAGCTATAAGCAACTCATTAAAATCCTGTACATCTGGATGCCTCTGTAATGATCTTAATAAGCCAGGCTCAGAAATGTATGAATTAAAACTAAAATGAGTTGGAAACAAACTTTCACTTCGGCCTCTTTCACTGGCAGGTGATTCATACCAATGAGCATAATGCAAACCCATGCAGATATTTTAATAGAATTAAAATAAACACAAAGAAAGGAGTAATATGATGGGGTAGAAATGCTTGGCCATCTTCAATTTTGTGATGGACATTGTTTTGGGTTCATTTTCAGGTCTTACCAGTGTAACCAGTGGGGGCGACTAATCTGGGACAGAAAAGCTTTTACTGTAGGAGCTCAGCACGAGCCTCCTTGGTCATGCACATTTTACTGTTTCCTTCAGGCCTGCACTTAATACAATGGAGCCAACGATCTACTAATGGACAGCGTGTGATCTTTGAGTAAATGTGTGTGTGCTTGCTTGTGTTTTTTTTATGTAACTATATGGATACTCAGCCCTAATTAACCAAGACTCCCTTCTTCATCTCTTCCTTTTACATTGACCCTCTGCCCATTGTTGTCCTCAAACAGAACAAAATAAAAACTATATTACTTGTTGATGTTTAACCTTGTCATGGTAATTGAAGATTGTCATCTGCAAAATATTTTCAGTGTTTGACTAAGAGGAAATTAATCCCATTTTGGCTATTTACTGTAAATTTCACGAAGCTTTGAGTGCAAATTAGTGCCCCATTTAGGTAGTATTTTATGCCACTGCAATTGCAAAGCAGAAAGTCTCTCATCTCATCCAAACCAGCATGATTGGAATTTACTTGCTTCAGGTCAGATGATTTAAAACTACAATAAGTTCAGAGGATAAGACATGAACATATGAATACTGTGCTCCTCAGTCACAAATCTTTATGTTCATATATGGTAGGTTTTCGGAGCACATAGGGCAGCATCGATTTAAGGCTTTCATCACTTTCTGCTCAACTGCTGCCTTTGATATTTTCAGTTTCTTTTCTTGTGTCAAATCTTTGCACACAAAGATGCAGCTCTGCCGAGGTTTAATAAAGTGTTATATGTTGTCCCAGATTCAGCTGAGGAGGTGGTATGAAGAATATGTGAATTCACTGTATATTTGTGCAGGGAGATGGAGGATATTGAGTATGTTTATGTGAGCCCATGGGAAAGGCACTCTTTAGGAAGTGTCCTAGAATCCTAGGAACTAATTTTTGTGATTCTTTATGCAGTCTTTTGGATAAATCAGTATTAACCACCTTTAGTGTTTAGGGTTAGTGTGTGATTCGATAATAACCTCCTTTTTAAAAGTTTTATTCACACATTCTTGCCACTATTGTTCAGGAAAACTGCCAAGCAAGGTGCCAAATTCACAATTCCAGTATAATTTTAAGCTGTTAACTGAGCAATTTGTCGGATAAGTAGTGTATAGTGTATACACGGCTGTAAAGGCGATAGTGTCTGGTATATTTTGTAACATTCTAGCATTGAAACATTTGTAGTTTGTTGTTTGGACTGTGACTAAAAAAATGGTGACCAAAGATAGCCTGTGAACATTTTCTGACAGTGTTAGAGATGAATGATGACCACATCTCACTGTGTGTGTGTGCTGCTCTTACCTCAAACTAAATGTTAATTTCTACATTAACTTGCGTTATTGCCAAAATAGATTTCTTTATTGCAAAGACTACATACAGGTACATCATACTTGATGAATTTTAGGTCCACATCTATAGAAGGCATAAGACAATTACACAGTTAAACTCAGCAAAGCAGTTATTTAACCCAATGTTACAAATAACATAAACAATGTAGTAAAATGTGATGCTGCAAGAATGGAAACACTTATAACCACTTGTTTAAGCCTTTGCATGCTCTTTTGTTTTGAGAAGTATCAAGGCAGTATAGTGTACGGTAAAGGCTACATTGGATCATTTGCTTTTGTAAGGTAATGATAATGAGTGAGAATATGGACTGATGCCTTCTCATCCCCACTGAGGAAACGGAGGGCAGGATGAACCAAGGTCAAGCCGAGCAGAGTAGCACTCAAGCCCAGCCCGAAGCAGCCACAGGCTATATTTGCCTGCCAGCCTAGGATTACACTTCATCTGAGACCAGAGCAAACCATCTGCAGTATCTATACACCATATAACTGTGAGCTAGCTTAGCACCTGCTCAGATCATGTAGCTGATGTTGTCCTAGATCTGTTCATGCTCAAACAGCATAGGAAGATACCAGGATAGAGGCACGATGGCCAGTATTTATCACTCCACATGAGGGCTTATCTTGGACTGTACTCCCAGGTTTTGATCTGGAGATCAGTGATTTTATATAATCTAACTGTACCCTTGAGATATATCGGCAACGTAATTTTGGGCTATTGATGCAAGACTGAGCATTATTTTGAAATCTAAAACAGAGTAAATCTGAAAAAGGTTTGTAGTTAATTGTTTACTAGAAATGTGTTAAATGATGATTTTGTTTAGTATTTTTAAACAATAGTGCAAGTTGAATATTTGCCCTGAAAAAAGAAAGCATTTGACAAACTTAATTTATTTAGGTTTTACCCCTTTTTTGTCAACTATTTTCATTCAGTGTGAATGAAAGTAGATGTTTAACAAATGTGTATTCTTAGTTTGTTTTATTCGAGTTGTTGCTTCCTGTTGAACTCAAACCATTGATCAGGGGTGAGGTTAATATTATTGTGTGTATTATAATGGATTTTCCACACCTGGGTCATTTTTAATACATGGCACTATTTCCCAACATGCAACAGTTGTCGAACATTGCTGCAGTCAGAGAGTCAATGTGCTGATGGGCCCTTAGATCAAGGTGCAGTCGACGAGTTTCCTCAAGAGTAACAGCTCATGTGCCAGTCTGCTCATCAGAGCATCCATCACCATTGTTAGCAAGGCCAACCAGTGTGGTTAGCCTAGTATGCAGAGGGAGGGGTTAAAGCTGTAAATCTTTGGCCAATGTTTATTGTTACCCTTGGGTCAGTTAAGAGGCAGTCTGAGGTGACTGATGTTTTCATGGTGATTACGGAGTGACACTACATGTGGCGTGGTGATGGAGGGACAAGGAGATGGACGAGGGCATGTCTTGGTTGGAGATGAAATTCCCCGCATAGATCGATAACTTGACAGGAAATGCTGGAAGGGGAAAAAAGAATGTTGCCTTGACTGCACTCTCAAACCACTCTGTATGGGCCCCACTTTATATGCAGAGGTCATTTTAACTCACAGCAAGTCTGATGTGAGTTTTCCAGATTATTCTGAGATTTGTCTGGCAAACCATGCAGCTTCATATTCTCATCAGAAGGGATATCTTAAATCTACAAAAGTTACAAAGCACACCTCTTTTATATAATTAAACTACATTCAGTATATATAATACCCAGCACCGGTGATGCATTTGGCTCATTAAGTGTAGTGTGTGAACACTGTTAATTCTTCAGAATCATTAGAGGAGGAGTCAAAGTGATACAGATTGGCACGGTGCCACATGCACGAACACATACACACACTCTTTCTCTCTCTTAGAGCAGGAGCTGGGCATTATGTAATGGAATTAGTGCTCCTCAAGGTCTACATGGATCATGTGGCCTGCAGGAACCACTAATGCACTGATGCACTATAGCAGCTGCTCTCAGGCACACCCTGACTTCATCACTTTCTTCAGCTGGTCTAAACACATGTTACCGTATATGTGTGCTGGCTAATGGACAAAAAACCTAGAAATTTGCATTGTGGTGGTCCCGTGACTTACCGTACTATATATTTTTATTATTCACCCTCTATATTTTGTCATACACAAATACTCTATAGATACTCAAGATTATTCGACCTTGGACTGAGATGGATTTGAGTTTCATGGTAATGTAATGTATGCACACAAAGCCACATACATACAATAAAATGCAATTCAATGTTATTCACTGCAGTCAATACTTTTCTCTTTGAAGACTATTGTTTTGAGGTGAGAGTTGCTGAATCAGTTCTCTTATTTCACCTTTTTTACAGTGACATGTATGCTCAGTTTTAATCTCTTTAATATGGTTGCTTAGTGTTTCACTGCTTAGTTAAATCATATTCTTTTCTTGTTCTGGGATTATTAGCTTTTTTTCAGGAGTGATAACTTTGCATCAGATTTTAAGATGTAAGTGTTTTGTATTTTTGGGCGGATTTTAAAGCTTCTTTTTGACCAGCATTGTCACCTTTATCCAACTGCTTGGGGCACATACAGATGCAGGTGGTTCAATGTGTTGCAGGTGTCCATGTCTGCCTCATGAGTTAGGTGTGGGGTTGTTGGGATTCCTGCCCGATGACAGATGGAAGAGCTGGCTCATCACCAAATAACTAATCTATGCCAAGGGATGGTCTATAATCTAAGTGGAATTATAGAGGAACTCAGTACTGATTTTCAACTTGTGAAATTATTAAAAACTACAAAATGTAACATCACAGTTTTCCAAACATCCCTGTCAACAACCAGCTGTCATTCTTCACACTTTCTGCTGCAACAAAGCCTACATCAGCAGCCACAAGGGTGACAGCTAGAAATCTGGACTGAATATTTTGCCTCAACCTTCTTTAAATTCTTGTCATCTTTCTGTTTCCTGTCCCCTCCTCCACATTTCTCCTCTCCCTGTGGATATAATCTCATATTAGTGGCTGTTAATATACACCTGCATGTAGAAAAAACAAAAAAATAAATGATAGCAGGCATCAGTGCTGCATGTTTCCCTGCACTATCCTCCTCTATTGTCGGGGCATTGAGTTGGAAAGTCCACTTGTATAAATACTTCATTGTTACTTCAATTTTAAAATCTCAATGGAAGACAGAAAAGTGTAGCAAGTGTTTGTTCCCCCCGTGAGCTCCCAGTGTTTTCCTCTGTCACCTGCCTCATTATGGCTGTACTTACCTCTCACAACTATTTCGCTACATCCATCTATTTTTCTCCTTCATTTTTTCTAAACTGCTAGAACTGGAACCAGAAACCTCCTTTCGAAAACCATTAGTCTTTCTGTCTTGTATCTTGTACGTGCTGGTGTCACTCAAACTCACTTGTTTCACATATCAGTTCCACTGCCTAATTATTCAGACTCAGTTAAGTTGCAGTAATGGAAGGCAGCTGCTATCATTTGTGCACCCTTGATAACTAAAATGAAATTAAAAAATAAATCAGATTTTGCCTTAGTTATTGTTTTCTTAAAAAATCTTTAAAGGTCCATTGTGTAACTGCTGCCACTAAAGGTATTTTAGATGGATAACTTTTCTGTGAATTTAATCTAAAGCTCAAAAACAAACTGCTGGATGTAAAAACAGACATGAACTGAGCTTCTTTAATGAGTGACAGAGACACTGCTGTCTCCGTCACTCAAACAAACACACAAAAAGAGTCATTGGGGAACACTTGAGAAAATACTTGTGGGTGTTTTGTGGCATTTTCAGCCAGGAGTCAGGCAGTAACATCAGATTTTCTCCACTCCTCAGGTGAATTCTCAGGTGAATCCGTAGAGCTTTCTGAAAGTCTGCTCCCTGCTGTCTTGCTTTATTAGCACAGCTGATTATGCTTCCACCTTTGTGACGTGAAATGCATCACTCTGCAGCACGTCGGTGGCACTACACACATGAAAACTGATTTGTGAACATATTTGACAATAGTTTACATGTAACATACATTTATTTACATTAGGAATGCACATTATTATCGGCACAATATTGGTATTGGCAGATCTATATTGGCTTTAAAATGTATTATCATATATAACACACCAAAATCTGCCGATATGACTAATGACCACAACGATAGGCTAAATATGCTGCTACCTGCTTGACTTGGCTTCTTCTATCTCCTGGTGCCCTCTTTTTTTTTTTCTTTTTTTAACGTTATTTATTCTGCTCAATGAAGAAAATGTATATCTACAGTACATGTGCTGTGACGTGAGTAGACTAAATATTATGTTAACTTCACTACAGAAGAGACCAATTTACCTCTGCAGGTGGGTGGAGGGAAAAACGTTTATAAGCACTGCCATTATTATCAGTATATTGGCAAAAAGTCTAACTCTAAATTATATGTAAAAGTTAGTTGCTACACCAGGTGAATGTGTGCTGTGTTGTGCTGTTGTGCTGTTTTCCCTAAAAGAAGACACTTTCCATTGCCTCTGTTCCAATCTTGTCTCCATCTACCATTCTGTCCGTCTCTCCTTGCTATGTTGATACAAACCTGGCCACCATTCAGTGTTCATACCACCTATTTGACAAACAGCATGGGATAATAGGGAGGGCAAGAGTTAAATTCAAACATTAAATGCTCCCACTCCCAGGAAAACAGACTATATTAAGTCCATCTATTTCAATTTCTTTTTCCCAATTTTCAGCAATGGGACATGTCACCATCAGTGAGCCATTACAATGTGTTTCATCTATTACAGCCTCTCCAGTAAACCATCAGGTTTCACTAATGATTCATATGGTAGCCAAC
Source organism: Brachirus orientalis (assembly GCA_016785285.1). Lineage (NCBI taxonomy): Eukaryota > Metazoa > Chordata > Actinopteri > Pleuronectiformes > Soleidae > Brachirus > Brachirus orientalis. The sequence goes on from JAFBJR010000905.1 coordinate 12,902,157, forward strand.
CATTAGCAGGCTTCCATAAATAAATGTAGACATAATGTTTTGCCAGAGCAGCCTGTGAGTCATTAAATGTGATTTTCTAGCGTATCAAGTTACTTCATAGACAGAGCAGGTGGGTAGATATTAATTCTTCTCTCCGTGCACTTTCTTTCTGAAATAATTGGATAATCATTGTTTATCAGTAAACGTCAGTCAAAGGGAAACTCCCCTGGAGTTTGGCTTTGCACCTTCTTCTCTTTTTTGTTTACTTCCTGCAAGCATCTGTTACCAAAGTCACAAGAGCATGGAGCAGAGTCAGTGACTCAACTGCAGACAGTGAGAAATTCTGTTTTCAGCACCGTCATCTACTGCTGTTACTTTATCATCCCCCTGTGTGATTCATTCACAGCAGCACTCCAGCTATGGTACAGTAATGATGCTGGGAGTCAGACGGCTGTGTTATGGCGATATCTCACTTTCTGTTTCACCAAAATTACTCAAATGAACCACTGTGATGCCTAACTTGTTTGATTAATTTATTGCATGCAGACTGCACTCATATGAGTTTCTGTTGTGTTTATTTATATCTACCACTAAACACAGCAATTCATATAATATTTTTATATAGCACCTTTCATGTAGGAAATACTTTTCAGATGTAAGAAATATAGAATAAAAGCATAATGAACCCCCCCTTCCCCCTGAACACAAATAAGTAATCATATATGTAAAATTATATGCAAATACAGACAATGATTTAATAAAAAAAAGATAAATTGTCAACATAAAAGTGAAAAATTTTAAATAAGTATGGAGGTTTGTATAAAACCTGGGAAATGATATTAAAGCTTTAAATATCTGTTAATTTTGACGGGTTTGTAATGAAGTGGTGTTACATTTTGTAGACTCAGCAGTTGTTAGGTTTTAATTGAGGTTTTAAGTGACGGGGAGTGTGTTGCTGGCTCCGCACCAGTGGTCCCATGGGAGAGGCCAAGGTGAGGGGAAAATCATGCACATAGCATATTACACCTTAATCCCTCAGTTTACCAAGCTGAGGCATCATCAGAATTCAAAACTCCAAGCTGGCTGAAGCAATCTGTGATTATTTATGCTATAGGTACACTCTCATTTTCATAATTAAAATTAAGAACAGGGAAACCAGTTTGTATAACTCAGTTTCAATAGGTCCTACGACCCTTGAAGTGTCTAATAATCTTTATCTCAATTTACAAATCTGTCTTTGTGTCCATTCCTTTTTATTGTTGTTTTATTCCCCGGCATACACTGGTAAGAGTTCACGTGTTCTTTTGTGCATATTTTTACCTTTTTGTTTCAAACCTGGCAGACAATCTAGAGTAGCAGCTGTGGTAACAGTTTTTCCCACTAGTGTTTAACATCTCATGCTTAATACACGGTTTCAGAGTCTTGTATTCATAGATATTATTATTATTAGACAAAAAGAAAGTGTTTAATATGATATGGTACTGACTTACATGGAGAAACAAAGCTAGTTTATTTAGTCAGGATAGTCAGTCTTAGGCTGCAGGAAAAAGTCTCCATCTTTAATAGATCTGTCAACACATTTATAACCTATTTTTTTGTACGGTCAAACAACTCGTTTCACTGTATTGAAATTTTGTATCGTTGTGCCTCACATTTGAGGTTCATCTGTTGTGGCATTCTAGTGTATAAAAAACAGCACCTATAATTTCAAAAAAAGCACTGGTGATTTCTGACTGACTCTGAATGAATTGTAGCTTTCTGCTGCTGCTGGAGTGTGTCAGCTTGTCTAGCTCATATTTTTAGGTCTCCCTTATGCATATGATTTATTATAGCATGAACTGTGGAAAGAGCTCAGTCACTTCTCACTGGGACATTAAAAGGGATAGGTATAAGAAATGTATTAAGTCTTAAAATGACCATGATATGTCAACAGAGATTAAAGATAACTCAAATTGAAAAAGCGGCTGCATTGAATACAATGTTACAGGGAGTTTATTCAATTTGAATTTTCATTTTTGGGCCACAAACTTCACTGCCACCCATCCGATAACACAGCTCGTATCACTGAAATACATATGATAGTCAAACACAGTGAGCTGCAGCTATGGGTTGGAAATGCCCAAAGTTACCAAACTTAAAACCCACACTACCTCTCAGATGTCTCGACCAGAGAAGAAGGAAAGCAATGGTCTGTAGGGGAGATAGGATCCATATTATGCAATGTTTTGGTTTTGGATTGCACTACCCATTTTAAATACTAATGGTTACTTCTGTACATATTTTACATCAAATTGAACATACTATATATCACTTTATTTTCTCTTAAAATCTTGTCCAATATCAAAACCTTAAATCACAATACCAAAGCAGTCTTTTTTACATCTGAGCCACAACTCATAAACCAACTATGTAAAAGATACTTTATTTTTGTTTCCAATCCAGTGATTTTGACCTGTATCGGATGGATGATGAGTATTGTATCAACTCACTTTCTGTAATCAATTTACTCTTCTTGTAGCAGTTAAACTGTCTTGTTGGCTGCTCTTTATTGACTAATCCTGGTTGGATTCAATAGTCTCACATTTGTGTGTGTTTATGTCCCTGTGATAGTCTTAGCATCTGCTTTAGCCCTCTATGAATTATGTAAATGAGTTTAGATCAGGATTCCTTCAGTATTTCAGTCTCTCTATATAATTCCCTCACTCACTTGCTAATCTGCACTTCGTGGAAAATTATATTTGGCTGCCCTCTGGGGACAAGCTATTTGCTGCAGCCTCAAATTGACATGCTGTGTGTGTTAACCTCTGTTGGACCTTGTGCTTCCTATCTGACCCTGGCATCAAGAAATGGTCCTATTGACGAATGACCCCTCGTGGGATAAAATGGCTCTCGTGAACCTGAGGAGAGCGCTGAATTATAAGAAGTTCGCTCTATCGATTTGCCTCAGGAGTGGTCACCCTCCTGTGTCAGACCACCAGCAGCAGCAATTTATTGGTTGAGGCTAATGCCATTTTTTCTCAGATTGTGGCATCTTAAGATGATTTCCATTTTTAATGGTTCTGGTTTTGTGAGTGGTGATTGTATTTTGTGAAATATTTTATTTTGAATTTACACTTCATTTCATTCTGGATATAATCTAAATTATTAGTGTGGCAGAGAGATAGAACCTGGTGCTGATACCATTACTACTATTGCTACATCACTGCTATCTGTCGTGCCCTTCTATCTCATCTTCTGCTGTATTTTTTTTTTTGCGTCCGTCCTCCTTGACTTTTCCCTCTTTTCATCCTCCATCAGCCTCTCCTTGTTTCCATGGCTCTCTCAGCGTGACACTTACTGGTATGACTCTACACCCACAGGGTGATTAGTGATGGCCTGCTGTCACTTACACAGACATGCACAGTAGGAACAGCCCACCCATCTCATATCAGAACATAGAGCTGCCACATGTACAGACATGCACAGAAATGTAAACACACTATGAACAGAAGAGTTTGCTATTTGTCAGACAACACATACCAAATCAAGCAGTACTCTCTCTTCTTCTCTTAGTCCTCTCTTTTAAATGGTATGTTCCCCTGTCATGTGGGTTCTCTTCATTTGTTTTGTTTTCTGATTTGAGTCTCAGTTCTGTATAAAGCTTTGGAATGAGACCGTTTGCTAGTTCATTCTTTTGGATATTTGAAAGTGTGTTTGGACAGATGATCAAATGGTATGATATGCAAGACAGCACTGATAAATGTTCAAATGATCATCTTGTACCTGTGATAGTTTATCACTTTGCGATTACTTTGACAAACTGCTGTTGAGAGTCGAAGCATTACAAGATCTTCTGTCAAAATATGAACTTAAACTGTAATCCAAGGATGTGAACTTTAAGACATTATTTGATTCCAACATGCAGGTGTTACTTTTTTAATTGGCAAAGAAAAATAGAACAATTAAAAATGAACTCAGTGTCTTCCATTTTAACCTCCACATGAGGGTTGTAAGTCACTGGAGCCAATCCCAGCTGACACAGGGCAAAAAGGCAGGGTATACTCTAGACAGGTCACAATCAAAAATTGAATGATTAATTTGCTACCTTTATATGGTTTGCTAGTTGTGTTGTTTCAAATTGTAGTTTTCATTTCAAAGCAATCAAATGTCCAGGTCTAGTGTGTGTCCTCCATTTTGTTTGAGAAAAAGGATGGATGTTGCAGGGATTTTCAACCCCATCTGACGCGTCAAGGCTGCTGGGAGATTGGCTTTAATGGCTGACTGTGTTTTGCACATCAATGTTGTTGGTTTCTTCCATTCACAGTGGAAGGATCAAGTACAATAAATTAGAATGTGTTCATCTCGGTCATTATTTGTTGAAGTCCTGGTTTGTCAGTGTGTTTTCAAAGAAGGGTTTGCCAGGTTTTATAATTGGAACTGCTCAGGGAGAACGTGATCCTCTCTTACACTGCAGTATTTCCTGAATCCATCTATTATGTGTAGGTGGAGAGGAGTGAATCCATTTTAAGGAGAATAAGCTTCCCAGGCAGCAGAGTGGTGAATGCTAACTAACTTGTTGAGTGGCTTTGGGTGATTTGCTTATGTTGTGTGTGTGTGTGCAGCACACAGTGAGGAGTGAGCTGACATGTCCGCTCTTGTGAGTTGGAGTCTTTACATCCTGCAGTGAGGAGCATATGTCACCTCGTGTGACTGCCTGTTGGCAGCAGGATTGAAGATGATGTAGCACGTTACAGAGTCTGTCCATGCTGACATGTCTGCACACGAATTGAGTGCACAGGTGTATGTGCATTTTTAGGTGCACATGCATCCACATACATGCTAAGCCTGTGTGTGTTTTTGTCTTGTTGTGCCAGTGTTGTGCACGTGTGAGTTATGTGTCAGCTCCAGAGCCCTCTACTCTCCTGATTCATGACACGGATGATTTGGTAGTCAGTCAGTCAACGTCATGATTGGGCAGCAGCTCGTACCCCCCGCCCGCCCCACCACCCCATCCCTTCTTCCTCTAAACCATCCATCTATCCGTCCCAGGCCAAAATCACAAATACTCAGACATCTACCATCCAACCATGTAACATTTCATCCTGCAGTCACCTTACAGTGACTTCTGTGGTTGAGAGCTGTGGTTAATTTCTTGCATCATATCTAATCAAATTGTGGCTCACCTTCATACAGTTAGTGCCGCAACTTGATGATTAATCAGTCGATTATTTTTGATTAATCAATAATTTTGTGTGGGTCATAAAATGTCAGAAAATGTTGATCAGTGTTTCCCAAATCTTAAAATGAAGAAGTTTTCAAATAATTTGTTTGGTCCACAAACCAAAATTATTCAGTTTTAATGATTCCTTTCTTATAGAGAGCAAAGAAATTTCTTCATAATGAAGAAGTAAAAAATAATTCAGAGAACTTTTTTAACATTCAAACTGATTCATTGTTTATCAAAATAGTTGCTGATTAATTAAGACATTGATTAATAATCAATTTGTCACTGCAGCCCTACATACAATTACACATTTTAAATGAGTCAGCCAGACTGTGTGCTATAACAGTGTTGCAAAAGGAGGGAGATAATCAGTTTAGTGAAAGTGTATGTTTAAATAACATATTCAAACATGGATTTTTATTATATTTTTTGCAGTGGAGTAACATCACCCTATTTAATTATTTATAGTTAATTATTTATGTGCAGTGATGCACATAAATAATTAACACAGAATACAGCATGCTTATCTCCCTCATCATATCTGAATCTCAATATAGATATTTTTAGTCCTTAACCTTTTTTTTTATTGAGGAGAACACTAACACTGTGCATTTTCCTAAAGGTTTTTATGAGACACAACATAGAATAACACAACAATGTAAAACGTTTTTTTTATGCAGTCATAATATGCCTGTGAAAGTGTTTCCCTGAAAACATTGTCAAAGTAATGTACCACAGCCTGAAGGCGATGGCACCGTCCACAGTCCTGACCAGAGCTCACCTCAAAATGAACAGGTGACAGATATTTGGGGAAAGATGGAGTGAGTAACTAAACTGATAGTGGTGAAATGAGAAGTGTTACAACGCTGTGTCATCTACTGGGACAGCACAGCAGAGGAGTGTTTCTCCTGTTTGTGTGAGAACTTCACTGTGTGTATGTGTGTAAATGAGTGCAGTCTGTCTAATGAGGAAGGTTTAAAGGAGATCGAGTTTAGTTCCTGAATTCAGAGCCCAATAATCACTGCTGATACACATCAACTCGCAGTTGAGTGAATGGATGAAGGGAACAGATATTGCACACAGATTTATATACAGTCTCTAGCTGGGACTGTAATCATTTTACCTTTCACAGGCTATTTGAATCTATAACACTAACATTTCTAAAAAAAAAAAAAAAAACTTGAAATTGATTCTGTATGGCGGTATGTCTGATGATAGGCAGGATTGTCCCGCTCAGTTTTTTTGGCCCCCACTCTAAATCTGATGATTTTACTGAGTCCCAATTCAATTGCCTCAATATGAGAGCTACTCAGTAAGGTTAATGGTTAAGGTTAGATTAAGCCTCCAGAAAATTAATGTAAGTCAAGGCAATGTCCTCTGAAGTCATGGAAACTTGACAATGAGTTAAAAAAGTTTTGACTTTGATTCAGTACTTGTAATCAGAACTGGTACATCTGTAATGTTTGGTAGTTCTTTGCAGGGCTTGCAAAGACCTTTAATTCTAACACCTTGAAGAACATGTTTATTTTTTTTCCCTATTTGACATTGCTGGC